>JAYEPQ010000015.1:12558422-12965922 GCA_036321105.1 Dracaena cambodiana
ATATCAAACCATTGTTTTCTGTCAATGTTGGTTCTTCTTGGTTAGTTTGATTCTACTTGTCGACGTGTAAGGAAAAAGAAAGGACCTTTACTTTCTATTGGCATTGGTTTTCCTCGATGGCATAATTCAATAGCCTCTCCTTAAGCATAGTGTCATTCACCCAACAAGATCGTTACAGACCCCTGGCGCCCAAGTTAGTAAAACCTGTAAGCATAAAGGACAGTTATTGGGTTGGATGAGATGAATCTGATGGGCTGTAGCACATTTTAGATATTCCTTCGTGTATAAGGTTATGTACAATATCATGGTTGAGACGCTACATACAATATCATGGTTGAGATGCTATCACAAGCTTATGACAAAGGCTGAGACATGAGAACCGTGCAACAAATTCTATGAGAAGAAACAACTAATGGACATACTAGAAGGGACCAAGTGTGTCAAGCATCTATGATTCGTGAGCATATTGGCAGTTTTAAGTAGTTTAAGTGATGTTGGATAAAGAAAATTATAATACATCTCAGCTCACTTACAATCTCGAATGGTAATACTATTACCATGATGATTTAATAACAGAAATTAAAAATATAGCTAAAGTCAGCTTAAAGATTGTTGGCTATGGTGGGAAGAAGAAATGGTTCGAAGACGGTGAGCAAACACTGGATTTGACCAAGATGTGCTACTTTCATCAAAGGGAATGCTGCGATAAAATGGACTGTAAGCATCAGCATAGGGGACGAAGAAGAGGGAAGTGTAGTAGTCGGGGTGAGGAAAAGAGGCAAGCTTCACACAGCCAGACACAATGAAGATCAGTACAAAGATAAGTGACCAGATGGAAATGGTTTACAATGTCAAAAGTTACACTTTCATGGTTAAACATTGGATAGTATAATTTGGTAGTTCATTTGATAATTTTTCCTGGAAAGACATTTGAATCCTAAAATGAGAACATAGAAGCCTGTTAAGTTTTGCAGTCAACTTGCAAGATCCTTGATAGTAGGAACAGTGAAAGTTCAAGCAAAACCCCATGAAAGTTGTGAATTGTTCGTCTACACGTCATAATCTGATATCTGCAAGGATATTAAAGCATAGTTCCTACAGAAGCAGGTTATCAATATCCATAAATCATGGACAAAGTGAATTTGGAGAAGTGTGGACCGTGGAAGGAGGGAGATACTAGCTAAAGAAAGGAGAACAGGTTATGTCAACTTCAGGCAGCAATATGGAAGAGAGATAGCAGTAATATGAGAAGGAGCTTAATGAAAGCTACAGCAACACATTATGTTAGAAAACCGCAGGCAAGATAGCTGGGTTCAAGACCTGAATTCAGTTAGGAGCAGAAGTGCTAGGCATATTCAAGCCAACCCCTTCTGTTATGAAACCAGAAAACATGGAAGCTACAGGTCTTCCATTGATATTCAAAGATGCATATAGAAAACTTGGTGGACAAGTGTGCACCAGTCCTGTTAAAGAACCTACAGAACAGCAATAACGGTCAAAGCTATCGAGGTAAGAAGTTGCAACAATGATTAAGACCCTGTTAAAACAAAGCTTGTAAACATGTGAAAGGAGATTTGTTGTGTTTATTGCCATATATTCAAGGTTCAAGAGTGGCACATGCAAGGCAAAATACTACAGCTAGAACGTGTTCTCCTGGAGGAAAACTGAACAAATACATAGCATAAAGTAGTTTACAACTGATCAGATGAATCCACTAGCAGACCAACTCCGAGTCAAATCAGCACAATCAACAATGAGATGAACAAGTTTATCTGGAAACAGTTAATTCCCTTATCACATTTTTAATACTAAACAAAGAAATCATCAACTTCCCATGTGAGATTTCATGCCCAAATATAGACCCATGTACAGATCTTGCTTGATCATAAAATCAACTTCAAAAAAAATCCCTGTATTACCCAAACATAACCTGTGTATTACCCAAACATAACCTGAATCTGCCAATTGGAAACATATAAACATGTAAAATCTAAATAAACAAATCATAAAAACTTGTGAGTTCTACAGATTCTCAAAACGCAAATGTCATATATTTCGAGTTTGTGAAACTCCACACATAATGGTTCCAATAGTCCCACACCATAGGAACAAAGGCATACATTGTTACAACATTTGTCAGACGATAATGAGAATGATACTAAAAACACAACTATAACTGTTGAATAATGCCAACATCACCAGAGTCTACGTGATTTTATTTCCAACTGAACAAGCACAAATATAAACCAAGCAAAACTCAAAAAGAATAAATGCTGGCAAAGTGGAGATTGCCAAGAAAGCAAAACTCTGAAGCTGGCAAAGTGGAGATTACCAATTATGCAGAATCAGCGGCAAATTTCAACCAAATTGCCTATTTGCCCTTCAAGAAGATTAAAAAGACTTTTGCTTTCACTCATTTAAGATTGAGCTAATCAAAGTATGTTAATTATGAGTTGCTAGGTCATCAAGTCGGTTAAATTATGTTCACATACCACTATCAGTTATGGGAATGCAAGCCAAGAAACTCAGATTTTCCTTTTCACTTCTTTCCCTTGCCAATTGAAAAAAAAAAAAATTCCAGAAAATGCTAATCACAGGAACCTATAGAAAATTTTCCAATAGATATCATCTTCAACAATTTCTCCATCAACCCTAGCAAAGACCAATTGTAAGCAGTGGGGAAAATTAAATGAAATTTCATTTCTTTCCATCTTATGCAATGATGTCATTGATAGCATGTCCACTTCCTGTTACTGCTATCTCTCTTCCATACAAAAAAAAGTGCCCTAAAATATGTGTCTAGTATTAGTTTGCCAGCTCTAAAATAATAATAATGTATAAGCAAAAAACTTGGGTTTAACAAATTAATTTTAAATACTAATAATATATATAGGGATAATTACTAGTAACCCCTCTAATGTTCCTTACTTTACCCTCTAAACATTCTTTTCCTTCAATCACTTAGCCCCTATTGATTCAATTAGCACAGTTACATTTGAAGAATGACTCCTTTACCCTTATCTTCTTCCTCTTCCTCATTTCCATATCCATATCATATGCTGGATGTATGTCCATATATTATCCTTGATTTGATGAATAACAAACTCTATTTATAGAATGACAAGTTTTATGGATTATGTGTAGGTTAGATAAGATGCACACAAACGAATCAAGACGACAACCAATACGACCAATATCTCGATGGATTAATGCTGATACAACTTCAAGATCAACTTTGACTAGGTTACGACTTGAATCACATGCAGTTAATTGCAAAGTTATAGGGCCTGGAAACTTTATAATAATACCAAGTTCAGCTAAAATGGAGTTTGGATGGAGAAAATATCATCGTTTTACTAACGAGAAGCTCTGCTGGAAAGGTTAGAAAATCCAAAACCATCGGTGATCTATTGGTGGCGCACATGATTGAGCCAATGTCAGCCCAATCATCAGTAAATCCAAAAGTGGCATACATGAATAGCAACTTGAGGCTACCCACCAGTATGGCCATTGGTGAGCTCACCGGTTACCACACCGGTGGCTCAGGTCGACAGCCTATGAATTAGGGCAGTCACTTGGCAAGTTAGGATCAAAGTTTCTACTCAAATTTTGTTTCAAATCAATCCAAATTATACCAAAACTCTTTAGAATTTATGACTATGATTAAACCTCTGTTACATCAATAGTTTGGAACAAATTAGAGAGGTGAACAAATTAGAGAGGTGAATCACAATTATAAAAGAGTTATTATAAAAGAGTTATGGACAAGGAAAATATATAGAACTTCTGGAGAAAATTTTAGAGAAGATCTTGCAAAAGGCGAAGCTTTTGAAGACTATTTAAAAACTTCTTCCGCATCCACGGACTTTCAAAAATGCACTACAACAACGGATCTTGATTTTCGAGGAGTGCGAAACAACTGGTCTACATCGTCTTACACATACATCAATCTTCATCTTTCAAAGACGATGATCATCTAAGGGTTGTAAGAACATTCTTTTTCGTTTTACTAACACTAATTGTGTTAGTTTTGAAACTAATATTCTAATTGGTTTATACAATGCAATCAAGCTAGTGTACTTGAGATTACAATCAGTTATAATGGTGTGGTTGAGCTATTGAGGAATAGGAGTGTAGGGCTAGAATAACATTTTGTGTGGGTAGTATTGTAGAGACTACTACTTTGGGAAATTAGGGTACAGTTGTTGCACTGCTTACTAGATCAGGCTTGCAAGCTAGGTTTTACTCATAGTACAAGTAGAAGTCCTCAGATCAAGAGGAACAATGGACGTAAAGAATTTTCCAATCCACTACAAAAACCTCGTGTATTCTATTGTGCTTTTGATTTCTAGGGTTGATTTTTATTTGTTGCTTAGAACTCAGTTATTTTATTAACTAAGTTGATATTTGTAGCAATCATATTCACCCTGTCTTTAGGTTTGCATCTCTTTATTGTATCAATCCCAATAATGGTATCATATTCTGATTAGATCAAATAGCAAGTCTAGGAACCTCACGTGCAGTTGTTTCTCCGAAAGACACGCCATTAACCGACCTCTACTATTTGATAGCACAAACATTTACTAAAAATTTAAGATGAAAGTTTAGTTTTCATACTTTTCATACTTTCTACAAATTATAATGTTTGGCATAGCATAAAGTTTGGCTACAATGAACCTACAGACAGTATTGATGATTCTATCATGACCAAACATAGGGATAAATTGGATGTAAAGAAAAGAAGATTCTCACTTAATGCTAAAACAATAAATATTCTTTACTGCTCACTAATTGCTAAAGAATTTAACCATGTCTCTACTTGTGTTACTGTCCAAGAAATCTAAAAAACTCTAGACGTCATCTACGAGGGAGCCTCTCAAATCAATGAAGCAAAATTGAAAATGTTGATGAATAACTATGAGAATTTCCATATGCAGTCTACAGAATCTAGGGTACAGTTGTTGCACTGCTTACTAGATCAGGCTTGCAAGCTAGGTTTTACTCATAGTACAAGTAGAAGTCCTCAGATCAAGAGGAACAATGGACGTAAAGAATTTTCCAATCCACTACAAAAACCTCGTGTATTCTATTGTGCTTTTGATTTCTAGGGTTGATTTTTATTTGTTGCTTAGAACTCAGTTATTTTATTAACTAAGTTGATATTTGTAGCAATCATATTCACCCTGTCTTTAGGTTTGCATCTCTTTATTGTATCAATCCCAATAATGGTATCATATTCTGATTAGATCAAATAGCAAGTCTAGGAACCTCACGTGCAGTTGTTTCTCCGAAAGACACGCCATTAACCGACCTCTACTATTTGATAGCACAAACATTTACTAAAAATTTAAGATGAAAGTTTAGTTTTCATACTTTTCATACTTTCTACAAATTATAATGTTTGGCATAGCATAAAGTTTGGCTACAATGAACCTACAGACAGTATTGATGATTCTATCATGACCAAACATAGGGATAAATTGGATGTAAAGAAAAGAAGATTCTCACTTAATGCTAAAACAATAAATATTCTTTACTGCTCACTAATTGCTAAAGAATTTAACCATGTCTCTACTTGTGTTACTGTCCAAGAAATCTAAAAAACTCTAGACGTCATCTACGAGGGAGCCTCTCAAATCAATGAAGCAAAATTGAAAATGTTGATGAATAACTATGAGAATTTCCATATGCAGTCTACAGAATCTATCCATGAAATGTTTACAAGATTCATGGACATAGTGAACAAGGCGAAAGTACTAGGAAAATAGTTCGACTAAGAAGAGCAAGTTCGCAAGGTTTGTTGTTCTCTTACCTCGAATTGGTCTAAAGTAACTGCAATCGAGGATCTCACAACATGTCAGAGGAGCAACTCGAGAATCTCAGTAGGAATCTTATGACGTATGAGACGAGGTTGAAAGAGCACAAGAAACGCTTAGAGTAAGATTTCAAGGAAGATCCAATGGCTCTAAAAATGAAGAAAGGCAAGGCGATAATACAAATGGGCTCAAGCTCAGATAATAATGACGATAATGCTGAAACTAGCTTACTAATCAAAGGCTTCAAGACTTTCTTCACCTCAAAAGAAGGCTAAAAATTCTTGTGGAATAACGAAGACACTTTAATAAGGTAAGCAGGAGAAAAAAAATTATAAGTCTTGTCAGCCACAAATGCAGGAAGCCAGGTCAGTTCCGCAACAAGTGTTCACCGAACAAGAATATTAAAGACAAGAACAAGAGCTCAA
This sequence comes from Dracaena cambodiana, assembly GCA_036321105.1. NCBI lineage: Eukaryota > Viridiplantae > Streptophyta > Magnoliopsida > Asparagales > Asparagaceae > Dracaena > Dracaena cambodiana. Next base: position 12,564,664 of record JAYEPQ010000015.1, read on the forward strand.
GGTCATTAAATGGGACATGGCAACCACAGAGGAAGAGATGGAGTCTACTTCTGGAGAGGATGAAAGACAAGCTCACCTCGTTTCAATGGTAAAAACGGACTCCTCAAGCAATTCAGAAGACAGCAATTCTGACGATGAGGTAAAGCCTAATTTTGATGAGCTTTCTGATAAATATGAAGAAATAATAGGTGAATTTCAGAAGCTTGTTGATAAATATAAATTGTTAAAAAAGGACTCATTCTAGCCTAAAGAAAGATAATTTAAGTTTAAGAAATAAATTAGAAAAATCTACTTTAGCACTAAATAAGTCTAGAAAAGCAGGTAACTCTACCTTACATGATTGCTTAGAATGAAACAACTAGACGTGCTCATAAATGAAAAACTAGTCTATAAGTAAGAAATATTATCACATAAACTCTACCAAGAATAAAAGAAGTTTGTAATTATTACACTAAGTAGCTTCTGCAAATGAGTTGCATAAGTCTAAAGTTTTTTATTTAGAAAGCTGGTTTGAAGTTTTGCTCTTGGATCTAAAGGATAGCATATTAATATTTCTTTGCAGTTTAAGATTGAGACTCCGTATTTGAAAGGAAATGTTTTGGGTACGAAATTTATATTACTATCATGTTTTGATGTCAAAGATAATAGAGCTGATCATAGTAGTGAACTCAAAGTCGTTGAGATTTTGGTGATAATAAAAAGTAATGGCAACAAAAATAATTTATACTACTATTATCATAATAGATCCATAATTGTAAATTTCACTAAGATTTTTCGTTCAAAATACTTTAATTATGTAACACTGTTACAATAAACCTAACATAATGAGAGAGAGAGCACGGGGGGTTGACAGCTGAAAAGGCAGCACTGCAGAGAGGGAGGAATGAGACATGAAAAGACTAAAAGATAAGGAATAGGAAGATGAAAAGAAGCATAAAGTGGTGAATGGCACCTCCTCTCCCTAATGCTACAAGAAACATCCGCATAGCAAGAAGAGTGAGTGGGTCCCATACACTGAAGACACAGTTGGAGCAAAAATGAAAGGCTGGTAATTTTCATTTATCATTTATTGCGTACAAGTATGGAAGATTCAAAAATATATGAAACTGGATCTCAATAATATATCCACAAGATTTAAAGTGGATGACCACAGCAAATAATTTTCAAGTGAAGGGGAGGAAAATATCTTTCTGAAGTGAAACTAGAGCTACAAAGGAACTCAATAGATAATATAAATAATTAGTAAACGACTTAAATAACAATGTTATATGAAGATATCTCAACATTATCGTCCCGATATACTACTTTTTTAATTGCCTACAAATATCTTATATTCTATAAGATGTTTCTTCATCAAGGCCACAATCTTCATTGCACCAGTGCCATTCCAATCCTCAAACTATGTACTTTAGTATTAAGTTATGATTAGCAAAACCAAGGCACAAGTATTGTACTGCCACACAGACATAGGGGTGCTTACAAAGGAAACAGTATCAAGCGCAAATATGAGCTGGCTTTATATGCACAGAACTTCTGAGTAGATGTATCTTGACTTACAAATTTACAAATTAAAATTATTATGTAACATACGGAAGAAACTAACTTTGTAACATCATCTATAAACAGTTGGTTTCTGTCAAAAGGGACTATAATGCACTTCCTATGAGACATTTCCAAGCAAAACAGTGGTTTAAATATTTGTGTAAGACATGGATGGACATGCTCAAGGTAATGGACAGGCATGTCATGTCCGCATGGCAGACAATCTTTTAACTGGGTGTCATAGGCATTATGTGATGTCTACTATTGATGGAGGTGTGCAATTTATAATCCAGAATAGAATCACAAACATTTTACCACACAAGTCTAAATAAATACCATTACTAAATGTCTCTTAGGATTCAGTACAATTTAAAAAGTACAACTGAACCACAACATCTAAGCTAATTTTACGAAACATGTAAGAAATGATAAACCAACCAAAATGTACCTATTATTGCTTCTGAGATTCAAAGCCTAGGATAATGATACAGAAGTAATGTAATACTAGATCTAAAAGAACTGGCAGTTTTTGAAACTTCAACAGCAATGTCTTAGCAGATCTTAAGATATCAAAAGAAATTTGTCCGTGGATAAGTGCTCTCAACCCTAGGCCATACATTCAAATTCCATTTAGTGCTTCTTAGTGATAGTTAGAAGTTTCAACAGCATTTAAATAACAAGATATCCAAATTCTTGGCAATACATTACCAAGTTGAATTTATTAATGAAGTTTAATAAGATAGACTGGTATTCATGGCAATGCATTAGTTTAGTACGATAGACTGGTTCTCTCACCCCTTGGCCATTAGTTCAAGTTTCACTATGCTCCACAGTTTATGTAAGACAGATTGTGTTAATGAGCAACTTATGATAGCATACAAATTGCATTCTCAAGGTCTCTAAAGCCGAACATGCCAAAATCACACCCGTACCCATGTCAGACACGTGCGCGGCACGGATTCGCGCTCAAGAAGTGATCGACATGAGTCAGACACGGTTTTTCCATGTCCAATGCCAAGTCAATGGAAAAAGAGACTGGACACGATCAAAACACGTCTCCAGTTCGACTTGGAAACGAGCTAATGCGGGTATGGGTTTTTTAAATCACTTTGCGGGTTCGACTATTGGAAACCTGTTAATCTAATAAAAACACCCAAACCCTAAATTTTATCATAGACCTCTCTCTTCCCCTTTCTCTCTCCACCCAACACCTCCCAATCTCTCCCCCCCCTCCTCTATGATTACCACCGACCACCAACTCTCCTCTCCTTTACGATAGTCACCTCTGCCCTTCTCCACGACTACCATTGCTCCCACTAGGGCCTGTCTCCTCTACCACTGCCTTTGCCCTCTCTCCCATCCTCCATGATCGCTAGCTACTTCTGCATCTTCCCTCCTCCATGACCGCTACCTTTCCCCGCTCCAAATCTTCTCAGAGGACTAAAGTTGAATTTATTGAGTAAAAATTCGTGGAATTTTTATGGATTGAGATTGAAATTGGAATTGATTGTGACTAAATTGAAATGTTTGAAATTTTTTACTTAAAATAGACTGAGATTGCTTGAAATGAACTTATATTGCTTGAAATTTTTGCTTGAAATGGAATGTGATTGAATTTGTGATTAGAAAGATGATGTTAAAAACATATATATATATATATATATATATATATGTGTGTTACAATGTACATGAAATTGCATGACAATCTTTTCTCATTTCTATATAATAAATATACGCATGAAAACACAACGTGATGATCTCATTAATTTCATAAAATATACATTAAATTACATGAAAAATAGAAATATACATGAAATTATACATAAAATTGACCATTCATTAGAGACAGTAAAATCTATATATATATATATATATATATATATATATATATATATATATATATATATATATATATATATATATATATATGAGTAAATGGGAAATTCAATATATATATATATATGAGTAAATGGGAAATTCACCGGCGGTGAAGGAACTCCCTTCACCGCCAGTGAATTTCCCATTCTCTCTCTTCACCGTCAGGAACACTCCTTTTGCAAAAAATGAAAAAGGAGGAGGAAATTGGCAATGGACAGTTGCAAACCTTCCAGTTACAACACTTTGAGGACAAAAGCAAAGTGAAAAAACAAATACAGAGAGAATGTTAGAGCCCATCAAGGGTACACGGAAAGCAAAAGGTGTCTCTATTTGCAGTGATGGATGATCAAATGCGCAAAGGAGGCCAATCATAAATTCCACGATAGTGACTGAGTGGACCAATGTTCTTGAATGCTTTAAATATCGAGGATAATATAAAGAAAAAGCATTATATTGGAAACAAGCTCAAAGATTGTATCGAGATTTGGCATCAAAATGTGGAGCAAATCATTAATGATAATGCATAGGCATGCAAGTCGGCGGGTGCGACCATGGGGAGCCATCATTGTCATATATTTTGGACCCCCTCTATAGTGCACTCTTAACCTTGCTTTGAAAAATATATGTATGGCTAAGAACATAACGACAAATGAAACAACTTATGAAGAATGCAACTGAATCACCAAGATTTCAGGAGACGCAATTTTCATAAAGAATTTTACCATTAGTCATTCCATGAGACTTGCTATGTTCAATGAATATGTGAAGACGAAGCTTCTTGCAGTTGCCGATACTAAATTCGCATCAGTGATTATCATGTTCTGGAGGTTCAAGACTATTAAGAGTCTTCTTCAAGATTTGGTGTTTAGTAACCAATGGACGATATACAGAGACAATAATGTGAGAAAAGCTCAGTTTAAAAAAAAGACCTATATAATTTTTGGTGGGATAAGAACAAGTACACCATTTCCTTTAGCGAGTCAATCTATGGAATTGTAAGGATCGCCAGTACCGACAAGCTATCCCTCTATTTGGTATATGACATGTGGGACATGATGATCGAGAAAGCCAAAAGTGTTACTTCGAGAAAGCCAAAAGTGTTACTTATCGATACAAGGGAAAAAGAGATGATGTGGTTTCTTCTCTTTATGATGTGCACAAAATTTTGGTGGATCGTTGGAACAAAAGCAACACCCCTTTTTATTATTCGGTACACTCACTGAATCCCATCTAATATCTAAATTGATGTATTGGATGTTAGTGTAATTTGTATTCATTAACAATATTACTCCTATATTTTATGTGAATAAATATTATAGTCAGGAGTGGCTTCATGAGAAGATAACTCAAGTGGCTTCCCATAAAGATGAAGAGATCTTTTTCGAAAGAACCAAGTGTTTGAAGAGATACTTTCCGAACCAAGAGCGGTGAGCTTAGAGTACGCAAAATTCTCAATTGCACATTTTTTGCTAATCCTGATTCATTTCGTGACCGTGGCCCTATGGAGCCAAAGTATCGGTGGGTTTTTTATGAATCTTCAACGCCCAATTTGCAAGGGCCAGCCTAAAACATATAGACCAATTAGTAACACCCCAATCCCATTAAATCCAAATATACATACATATACATATGTGTATATATATACATATACATATGTATATATATATATACATATACATATGTATATATATGTATATAAAGAATAAAACTAAGAGATAGAATTAGTTGTTTTTAAATCTAAAAGATAAAACCCAATTTCATACATAATTCTATCTTAACATAACAAACTAACTACCCAACAACTCCCCCCACCCTATTCTCTTACTACATTCAAAACATGAGAAACAAAACGTACAAAAAAATAAAAGAGAAACATAAAAGAAAAGAAGAAAGAGGAAATCCTTGTTAAACCCTAGGGAGGTCTTTTAGTACTAAATAAAGGCAATTGCAGTTTTAATTTTCTCTTTCGCTTTGTTTACTTTCATTTGAGTTTGCCAACAGATCAATCCAAGTTTCACCTAGAAACAAATATTTTGATGTTTCTTCTTCTTGTATGCATGCATCAACAATCTGGTATTTCTATATTTAGTTGGAATAGTTTCATAAAGAATTTTTGCTTTAATTGCTAATTTGTGAAGTAAATTATTAATGACCCCTTAAATTGAATATATATATATATATATATATATATATATATATATATATATATATATATATATATTTCAGAAATTATTTTACTGTTATTTATCTAAATCCTTTGATCTCATCTTCTTATGTGGCGTGATATATGAACAAGCACTCGAATTCAGAGGTTAGTATTTAACAATATTTGAAAAATACATTAATCCTTAGTAAGGGTAAATTTGCTCCCTCATGGGGGAGTTCACTGATTCAATTCCCATGTGTTATTGGATAATGTCCCCCATATGAAATGATTACCAAATCACTAGTAATTAAAAAATTGTTTCAGTTAGAGAACATTTGAAGGATGTTTAACCCCATTATACAAGCTCAAAATGCCAAGTCATTGCTCATGAATTTACCATACAAAGAAGAAAATAGAACTGTCTGAATTTAGACTTCAAATATGAATGCCTCTATCCAGTTCCATCATTAACATTTACTATGACATGCTGTTACACAATATTCTACTTCTCTATCTGCTCTAGGGAAGTTATTTTATCACTAGAACAATTATTCTAAAGAGTAAAAGTCAGTTTGACATGTTCATGTATCAGCCATTAATTCTTCGACTCCTTTTTATTGAGCTTTGTCCGAGAAGATTTGGTGGTGAATGTCATATAAGCCACACAAATCAAAATGTAAAGTAATCTTGATCTATCAATTTCCATCCGTTTGCTTGCACTTTATATTTTATCTGAGAACTTATTACTTATCCCCTGTTTTATCCATGGGCTATCAGCACGTAAGCAGTGTTGATTGGGTCCATGAGTTTGAATGTCTCATCCACCTAGCTCATGGCCAATCCCAAATGCTTGTCCGTAGCAGTTGAATTCAATTTCGGACGCTACTAGTTGAAGAGAATTTGAATGTTTACTTCGTGGGTGCAGTTTTAAACTCTGTGAACTATAATATAAAATAAAATGGCGCTCCATACCAGTGAATTGCACTTTTAGCATCAAGCCTTATATATTTAATTTTATTGGTCTCCTTATCAAAAGAAAGCAATCGTATATGAAGAAATATTAGTATCATTTTGAAGACAACATACAAATTTAGAAATCCATATTTTTGACATATTTGTAGTCTTGATTAAAAAAACATTATATACATACACTTCTATCCCACTTTGTATATATTGGCTTGATTCAATTATATATATAGGATATAAAGTAAAATGTATTGGGTTTGGGGGGGACTAAATGGAGGAACTTGAACACATATTTTGAAATGTATACAATATTAAGTTGTACGCCGAATTTCACGGACCTACCATGGAGGTTCCAATGATTACTGGATCACCATTATTTCATATCATAGGGATTCGGGCCTGGAGCGTATACCCGTCTATCATTCGTGAGTACCTAGCGGGTACTTCCTGAGATAATATCAGGAGTCATGGGGTCATGATCCCGGCCATGTACAGTGCCCTCTAAAAACAAATTGTCTTTCTTCCTAACAGTTTCAAACTAATTCACAATAGACATTAATAAAATGTATCATGTTTTACATGCTTATTTATTCCCTTTTTTCTATATTTACTACAATATCTTTCATGACATGCGTATACCACCTGCTGATCATTATCATCTACAAGACAACTATAATTAAATGCATGATTCATTTTACGAGACACGTTTTTCATGAAGTTTTCATGTGTTTAATATTTTAATAATATTTTGTGCATTATGTATATATATCACACATAGCGTGCCTGTGTGTTATTCTCACTTTTTTTGTTACACTTGTTAGGTCTCTGACGACCCTATTTTGACACGTCCAGACACTAATTTATAGGTTACTAAGGAGAAAGATCCACCAAAACTGAAACCGTATTTCAAGGAGTCAATAAATACTCAATAGGTGCATCCAATACAAAAGAGACATGAAGAGACTATTTCTATTATTTGTTTTTTAAGGAAACTTTATTTATCCTTATTCAAACTTAAACTTTTCAAGAATATAATAAGGATCCTTTTGGTCTTCCTATAGATTCGTCTTAATCATTGTTAATTGGAATAAATTTATTATTTTAATTCAATGTTGATATCTTATTGTATGTGTAGGTATTTGTGACAGTTGTACATGTTTGTGTTCATGTATTTTAGACTTGCGTATTCGTTTACGATACGTTGCCAAACGCTACCCATTCTACATTGCCGAACGCTACCCGTTGCTTGGGATGCAGGAATGCTACCTGTACCTTGGATGCGGGACATTGCAATGCTCCTCATGTTTTAAGAAAAATTGGAGTGCATACTCTTTTATTCATTCATTAAAAGGAACTTAACCCTGTTACGAACAGAGGATTTGGTTTACATGCTTTCTAACCTTCATTTACTATCTTGAAATACTCAATAATATCATAAAGGGGAAACAAGGTTGTGTGATATTAGTGGAAATGACCTTAACTCATTTGTGGGTTCTACTGTTTTAGATGTTGCTAATTTTTCTCTTGATGAACCTACTATGGAGGCCATCTTGTTTGACAATGATAGAGAAAAAGTCATTCGAGTTGCTTCAATCTTGAGATTTTTGATTATGTAATTTTTGGTTGTTATCAATAAACAATGAACATCTTGCCACTTTGTAATATGATGACGTTGTATTTTGTTGTTGAATTTTATGAAGTTTATATATAATAATATTATTACGTGTTGCTTATTATATTTTCCTATCCTATATTTTAGGGTTTTGTTATATAACGTATCAATGTTCGTATTACATCCGTGTCTGATATCCATATCCATGCACCATTTCACAAGGTAATGAGCAATTGTATCAGATACAAGAGCCAATATGAGGTGTGCCTCAAGGCAACCAAGGGATCTTTGGACACCAGTTTCTCGTCCTAGGATTCTAAGGTTGAAAACTTATGGTTCTCAGCTTTTCTATAATTTTTGAGCAGGTAAGCCTGCGGAGCTAAGAGTTAAAACCAGGAGTTCACAATATCACCATACAAGTTAAGCATATGTTTGAGGAAAAAAAATTTAAAAACAAAGTTGATGATAAAGGATATTTATGAATACATGTATACAAAAATGAGTAAGACCTTAAGGATGAAAACATCATTATCAAACAATTAAAATCACTACTACGAATTTATAATGCACATTATATAAATAATTACCAAAATATTAGTAGTGCAAATTTGCATCTCTAAATACGTCAAATATCTATTTGATGAGTAGAGAATTTAAGATTAACTCATATGCATAAATAATAGAGATTAACAGATGCCATAAGCACAATCTAAGCTGTGATCTAGGATAAAAAAACACATTTTGGTGATTTTAAGCTAATAAGTTAACATTTTTAAAAAAAATTAAAAAAATCCAAAGTGAACCCCATTTTCTTGACAATCTCCCTCTCCTCCTCTAGCTTCCCCACTCCAACCTCCTCCCTCAGTAGAAATCCAAACTGAAAGCCATCTGTTTTATCAGCCACAGTCATCCTCCCTCCCCTCTAATTATTTACTGCAGAAAAGGAAACAGCCATGCTACCGCAGTCTGCAGCATGCTTGCCTCTGGCAACGCGTAGGTACTGACATCTGCCATCCCTGCAAGGTCCCCCTTCAGTGACGGCCCTAATTCTCCCAACAATTATTAGATTGTCATATGTTATTGATTTTATATAACAAAGACTTCAATTCTGCTTCAAAAGTTTATACAATTTGGTGAGATATTATATTTGATTATTTATAAAAAGTTTTCTGGTCAGGTTGAATTTTTCAATTCCCTATCAGTTTTAGATGATAATGTTTTAATAAAAATTTGATGACTTGGTTTCAGTTTGTTACCTCCCAAAAAATTTTGTACAAGTGTTTTCATAAGTTCTAGTAAGTTTTCTTATAGTTTTTGGTTTCTAGTTGACATCAATTAAAACCTATAAATATATCAGTAGATAAAAAATAAAAAATATACAGTGTTCTAAAAAATTCCCTATGCGGGCACATAATCGCCCGCATAGGCGTTTGCAGTTCCCAAACGCAAAGAAAACCCAGAATTCGCCCTATCCATGAAGACGGGGGATTATGCGGCCACATAAACGGTTATGCAGATATGCGCCCGCATAATCCGCATGACCGTTTATGCGGTTAAAAGGTTATTGGGTTTCGAATGTTAAAAAGTTGCCCGACCCGCATCCAAAAACCCAAAACGTTAACAAAAACCCTTGACTCGATTCTCCCCCAAACCCGATCGTCACCCAAAAACCTATTCGTTTCCCTTTTCTCCCGATCGAAGTTCGTTTCGATTCGAGCACAGCTCTAAACCGGAAGCCGACGGTGACCTTCCATCGTGATTCTCCAGCAGTGGCGAGCCTCTAGTTGAATTTACCGGTGGCGGCGACATCTCAGATAAGTTTTACGTTCGTTTTTCTTTTTCCATTCAAAATTTCCATCTCTTTTAGGTTTTAGTAACTTTTTTTGCTTTGTTTTTTTCTTCTTTCACCGGTTTAGTTGTTTAATTTGATAAAAAAAAAATTAGCCCAATCAAAGTTCAACTTGAATCTAGGGTTTTGTAAAAATGACTGCCCCTTAATTTTTTGTTGGGTTAAGTCTTCTACTATTTTTTGTTGCGAAAATTCTAGAATTTGGTTATTGAAGCTTACTGTAGCTTCAATTTCATTTTGGAAATTTAATTGAATAATTTGTTCAAGAATCGATGATAGTTTGGATTTCATTTTGGAAGCTTAATGCAGTCTACAGTAGCTTATAATGGCTGTAATTTAGTTTGGGCTATTACAGTAGCTTAGATTAGTAGCTAAAATGCAATATGTGCTTGTGCTTGTGTTCATGTTTGTGCTGTTGCTACCATTTGTGTTGCTGCTCCTACTTGAATAATTTGTTCAAGGATCAATGATAGTTAGGATTTCATTTTGGAAGCTTAATGTAGCTTACAATAGCTCAGAATAGTAGCTATAATGCTATATGTGCTTTTGCTTGTGCTCCTATTTGCTGCTGCTCCTGTTTGTGCTTCAGCCTACTACTGCTTTGACCATTCTCAAGACAGTAATAGACAGAGCCAATGTGGCTTTAACAAATGATACTACAAGATTACTAAACTCCATGATTAGAAAATCAAATCACACAATATATAGTTTTAATTAACTATAAGTATATTTAGCACCAACTTCCACTCACTAATATATTTACTTTTTGTCATTTCTTTTTGTCTATTTGATATAAAATCATTTTGCCATTTCTTAATTATTTTTTTAGTAAGAATTAATTTTTTTCCTCAATGGTGATGTAGGAATTTCTATAAGACAATTAGTTGAATTTCTATGTCATCTATGGCTTTCAATTCTAGTAGTTGTGGAAGGCCAAGTCTATCGAGTGAGGAAGATAGTTAGATTCCATCGAAACTACCTGGATTAAATGATATTGGATAAAATTATGGAAAGCTAATAAAGAAAAGATCCTATAATGATGTCAAATAAATAAAGTATAACAAGATTGTGAAGAGGAAAATAAACAAGTTGAAACAACATATTGCAGGAGTTAGAAAAGTGTCAGCGTGTGTGCTTGCCACTGATTATTAGTTTCGAAAAGAGGTACAAATATCAGTAGAAAGGGAGACAGCAGAACCTAAACTTACTGGCGAACATAGGCCTCGTATTAGTGGCCCGCTGAACAAACTACTGGACGAAGGTAAATGAAAACAAACAGCTGTCAATAAAGGAGAGAGAAGTAGCAGCTAGCACATGATTATGCCGCTACGTGGACATATCCCGAAGGCATACCCTTTAACAATTTTGACTGAGGATTCGATCTGTTTTACGAGACTATCGGCAAACACGGTCCAGGCTATAAAGAGCCCAGCCAATATTAATTAAGAGTTTCTCTCTTAAATAAGGCATACAAGAAAATTAATAACAGTTTAGAAAAAACAAAGGAAGCATAGAATGAATATTGTTGCAGTATTTTGACTGACGGATGGACCGACAAAGCGTAGAAGTGTCATGAATTTATGTGTCCACTACAAGAAAGGAACAGGCTTCATTAAGTCCATTGAGGACTCAGCCAATGCACATACCGGCAAATATATAAATATATACTAAATTGGGTGGAAAACTGTATTAAGGAAGTTGGAGAGAAGTGTATACTGCAAGTGGTTACTAATAACTATCCATCCAACATGGCAGTGAAAAATATGTTGAAAAAGACCTAATATATTTTGGACCAGTTGTGCAACCCATACTATAGATCTTATGTTGGAGGGTATCGGCAAGATACCAAAATATAAAGCGGTAATTGAGAAAGCAAGATCAATGACAGTTTTTCTCTATGCGCATCACAGTACTCTGGCTTTGATGCGTTCATTTACAAATAGGAGGGAGCTTATTCGACTAGGGATCACCAGATTTGCCATCACTTAACTGAGCTTGAGCTGCTTTATGGATAAGAAATAACAGTTGGCTGCTATGGTCTATTTAGAAAAGTGGAATCACAATAGATAGTCCAAGTCAGAGAAGGGCAAGTCAACTAAAACTACAATATATTCTGATCATTTTGGAGAAACATGGAAGAGCTCCTTAAGGCATACACTCCTTTGTTCAAATTGCTGAGAATTGTTGATGATGATCGTAGAGTTTCAATGGGTTTTGTCTATGGAATGCTGGAAGATGCAAAAGATGATATCAAAACTGCTTGCAATCGAAAAGAGTCTACATTTAGACAAATTATTTAATATAATAGAGAAATAATTCAGAGGCAAACTCGATAGCACATTATATTTGACAACATATTATCTGAATCCCTATTATTATTATAGGGATAGGACAGTCCAAGACAACACATTAATTCGAACTGCAGTCATGCATTATATCTGTATATTCTATCTTGAGCATGACATCTAAAATTATATTGGCTCACACGAATTCCTCATGTACAAGGGACTTACGGAAAGTGGCATGGCGGATAGGTATCGATTGAGTTTTAATGGCACAGATAATTTCGATCCAAGTAATCTTTACATGTGAAATGTAAAAGAATTGAATATGAAATTCTATTTTTCCTAATTATTAATATATTGTTATATATTACTTTAATAGCTCATTGGTGGGATTTTTATAGAGAAGCACCCTACTTTCGACAAATGGCAATTAAAATCTTAAACTTGACAAATAGATCTTCAGGGTGCGAGAGAAATTTTAGTGTATTTGAAGAGGTAAATACTACTAAAATGATTATATAAATTATAATTTTCAATTACATTATTTTTTAAATTAACATTCTAAACTTCTATTTTCTCTTGTGCAAAGTAAAATATAAATTTGCAGATACAAACTAAGAAGAGGAACAGGCTGGATGCGAAAAGGTTGAATGATCTCGTCTTCATCCAGTTCAACAAAAAAATGGCACAGAAAAAGAATGTGAAGGATGGGAATGATAAGGATGTACTTGTTGCTCCAGATGATACTAGAGCTTTGCCCTGGAAGAATGCATTTGTTAGAAAAAGAAAGAAAAATGACAAGGATGAGATCGTTTCCGATTCCCGCCTGATATGGGATCTTGTCGCTGCAGCGAGTGGAACTAATGAAGATAGATTCATAAGAAGCAAAAAGACACTAAAGAGAGCACAAGAAGGCTCATTCAGTGCGGTGGTTGAAGATACTTTAGAAGAAGAGGGTGATGATATGAATGAGAATTATGATGATAACTTCGAGAAGTTGGATAATAATATTGGCTATGAAGATGACGATGAGGATGAGTTAAGAATTTGCTGATTGGGATTAACTGCATTTGACATAAACTTGTATTATTTTTTGAACATGTAAAACGAATTACTTATGTAGTTAACACAAACTTGTATTAGCAAATGTGTGAATTATTGTCATATATTCATTTGTACATGCAAAAACTTTCTTATATTATTATGATTGTAATTTTTTATATTTGCACTTTCATTGGTCCTTATTCAGTTATTCTTCTCTATTTGCATGTGAGCATCAGTTTTGAATTTTTTGGTCCATACATACATGCATCGTTTTTTCTTTTTATATTGCAAGTTAAAAGATAAGTCTTTCAACTTTTTTAATTTCTTATGTAGAGCAAATTTATTTTCATTTTTCATACTTACAGTTATTATTTATACTTTTTTTGGAGTTTTATAGCACTTAATATACCCATTTTTTATAATTATTATATTAATATATATTAAAATATTAATATTCCGTATAATTTTGCGTAATCCGTTTAATCGCCGTGTAATCCGCTTATGTGTTATGCGGCCCTCAACTGCACGCATACTGAAAATGCATTTTAGAACATTAAAAATATATATATATTTTTTCATAAGTTTTAATTGAAAGAATTAATAGCACCTATTTTGCAAATTCCACATGATTTAGGTCTCTTATATGTAAACATATTCACATTTAGAGATTATAACCAAGTAAAAGGAAATTGGGTTTTGACCTTGAAACCCATTAAATAAGTGAGAAACAGATTTATGCAACTTAAATAAGTGGAACTCAAAACCTTCAGTAATTTTAGCTTGGATCTGGATTTTAACCCAAAACCTAGCACACTTAACCCATCCTAGTTATTGGTCACCTTAACAGGATCCTAATCCATAACCTACCCATAGAAAGATGGAATACCAGCAGCAGGCAACTACTGAAACTTGGTCACCGAAAGCAGCTTAGAACAGGTGATTATTCCATCCCCTCTTTCACCTATCCTTTTTTATTTTTCTTCCTTTTTCATTTGTATAGACTTCAGTTTGGATTTTTACTGCATCCATGTGTTTTTCCTTTGTTTTTTCATGATAATTGAGAGAAGTCCTCTTAGTTGGGCATTTTCGCTATCCCAGCTCTGATAGTTTGCATTTCCTTGAGCGTATCTGCTAGGTTTCATACGAAAACAATTTCCATGCATTGCTTAGGACCAGCCCGTCGGAAAAGGTCTAAAACATCTGAACTGTTATGCTTGGGAAGAACCCCTAGAACCATTGTTTAAATGTAATTTTGCAATCTAGTTATGGTATTCAAATAAAATGTTAAAACCTATACACACGTATTCTTGATAAATTGGTTTTTAATCTTTTTTTTCTTTTTTGTGTTAGTTTCTCTCTTGTTGCATACTAACTGAAGCATGGTTTATCATTATTTGTACCATATTGAAATTAATGAATTTTTAGCAACATGTTACTAGTGCATGCTTCCACCTGCTGTTGGGCTCATTCCCTTTTTGCTGCTGCTGCGACTAGTGGCACAGAGAACCGCTGCTACTGCAGTTCAAAACACTTGCTGCAGGCACCACCAGAGGAGGTAGAACGGTTGTGGTTGTGGTTGTGGTTGTGGTGTGTGTGTTTTGTGTATGTTTTTTGTAAGGCCGAAGCTTTTTTCCCTTTATGTGGAGGGTGACTAGTGTTGGAATCAAGCAGAGAGATGGGATGGGGACAGTAGAATTTAAGCTGTCCCATTTCATCAGCAGGGAGTTCTTTACGCAAATATCTTCTAAACACCTTTATTTAAAAGTTGCTCCTTCAGCAGCAGATACACGTTAATGTCAAAAACATATGGGAACAAACTAAGATTTTTCAAATTACAAAATATGCAGAGACAGAGAACATTATGACTAGAATAATGTCCAACGAAAAAAACACATCCAATGGTAGCCTACGAGATGGGGTTGGCTACAAGTAATTTACAATTTGAATTTTGAATAATGGTATCCTTATCAAAGGCTTCAAACGTCATGGAAGGCCAAGTCTAGCAACAAAGTGAAAGATGATGGTTTCACAGTCATGTGCCAACAGAACAATATGGAAGATGACTGAATCTTTTATTTTAGACAAGGCTGATGCAAGACCATGTACCAGTGTCCAAACGTGAGACTCTCAAAGTAATAAAGCAACAAAATGATAAACTAAAACATTAAGGCCTGAATGCCAAAAGAATCAAAAGTGCAATTTTAACAGAGAAAAGGCCTTGAAACATTAAGTTGATAATTCAGCAGATTTCAAAAAGTGGAACAAAATAGGGGAATTTTAAAAATAAAAATAGTAGTAAAACCTTTACCGTTGTACCTAGTGTTCTCAAACCCAAATATCGTCTGAGCACTCGGAAGAGTTCCTTGAACCCGTGAGTCTAGAAAACTCGCTCAAAAAGCAAATAAAACGAGTATTCATTTGACTTGATTTGACCGGATGCACGGCCTGAGCCCTAGTTATAAACAGGTACTTAGATCCTTACCTAGTTGAAAAACAAAAAAGGATCATAATATTGTTACCCGAATCCGACCTGCCAATTTTTGTTATAGAAGGCATCGAGAGAGTTTCTATAGCTATGGCAGCAAGTTAGCGATCATAGAAGCAGTTTAAGGGTAGTGCGATCAATGAAGCAGCAAAAGAAACTCATGGATGGCCATAGTGATTGGTCCAAGAAGCATAGGCAATTAGCAAGTTGACGAATCTTGGCAAAAAGGTAAAATAGATCCTTTTCTGGATTGTTGTTGCCATTTTCTTTCCTTCATTTTTTCAATATTCTCAATTTGTTTTCTTTTCGTTCTTCCTTTTTTCTGATCATTTTGAAATCGGTGTTTTTCAAGAGTCGAGTCCGGAAAATGATACTGTTGATAAGGACAAGCAGCATTGTAAAAAAGAGAACAAAAGTAAAATGTGGGAAATAAGAGGCAGCTCCACTAGAGGAAAAGATGGGAGGAACAATTATATTATAAAAAATGGGTTCAAAAGTTCTTAGTGGTAGGATCATTGCTGAAGATGCTATTAGGAAAGCATCAAACCAAATGAACTAGTATTAATCTTCTAAGATATGAAGACTAATAATCAACCAGTAAATGGCCGTAATATAATTGGAGAGAGAAGATTTCATACAGCTCATTCCAAATAAATGCAATAAAGATTCGTATGGCAGAGCAATAAATTGTCTAAATTTCACAGTTACTACATAAGAACCAAACAAAATACTAATGGCAATGAGAGTGAATACTATCTGCAAATTAGGCACTTACTATCTTCTTGAAATAATACCAGCCCCTGCAGACCTGGCAAAGAAAATAAGAAACATCAGCTACAACTTAAAATAAGGTGAAAATTTTACTTGTTTGCATACACAAGACATCATGATGCCAAGATGGGGAACAATTGGTACCTAGCCTGTTGTTTCCCTCCAGAACTGAGCCTCCCTTTAGCCAATCCCTTGTTTACTTCATTTCCAACAGCATTTTGAGCAGATGAATGTGCAGGTCTAATTTCTGTTGACGAGCCATTAACTTCCTGCAGATTTTTGGATTTAACCGACATGTTCATATCAGATAGCCCTTTAGAGATGTTAAAGCTGACACCATTTGGCTGCTGATTACGCTTTGAAATCTGTGAACGCTTGTCAGATGAATCCCCAATTTTAGAACCACCTTCCATGAATGAGAGAGTATCGGGAGGCCTGGAATCTACAGGAGGAACTGGTTTATGACGACTGCTCTGTGCAACAGGAGTCAGAGCAACAGATGGAAACAATGATGAATAAGGAGCCAATGATGCAGAAGCAGCAGCAACTTTTGCAAAAGCTGTGGTTGCAGATATAATTTCTTGAGCTCCTTCACGCAAATGTATGAAGTCCCCTTCAATAATGAATAACTGGAATAGCACAGTCAGGCAAAAAAGAGAGCAATATAAATAGTTCAAATATATAAACAGTTTGGTGCAGGATGACAAAAAAAACATACTTCAGGGTGATGAGCCACGAAATCTTCAAGCTTCCCAAAATATTTCTTGTAATCATGCCAATGAAGAGGTGTAAGCATTTTTGCAAGCCTATTTGGTAGCTGAACGTAACAGATATAATATACAAGCACCAGTCAGTCTACTTCAGTAAAAAAAAAGAAAAAAAGATGCACTCATCAACATACTACTTCTTTGGATTGTGAGATGAATTTTGACACTCACAGTGGTACTGATCCTGGTTCGACCATCAGCTCCGGCAGGAACTGCACGCACAATGCAAGCCAGAAGTGATCTTTCATCTAAAAGAGTAGGTTCACTTGTCTGTGCAGGTAATCTCATATTTGAGGTCCGAACTGTTGAGGCTGATTCAGGAAAGACTACCACTTTTTCACTGCATTCTGCAACATTGTTGGAATTCATTGAGTGACTTGGCACAACAGAAATGTTAGCAATGGAAGCTAACCACTGTTGTCCCGATCCTAAAAGTTGTTCTTGTGATCGATTGATAGCACAGACTGCAATCTGATCCTGCACCTGAAAGGTTGAAAGAAGAAAGGAAAAGCTTCTTTGAACATAGCAATTTCGAAAGAAACCTCAATATTTTTTATATTTAACACTACACAGCAAGAGATGGCCATATGGTTGTCTTAACTCTTCAAACCTGGAAAATGCGATAAGAAAACATACCGTAACCTCACTTTTTTTTTCTGGTGAGACAAATAATAGAGTGGGATGAAATGGTGCATTTGCAACTGATGTTTGTTGTGGCTCCTGAGATGCTTGATACTGCTTACTATTTGATTCTAGCACCTAAAACCAAAAAAAATTACAAGTACAAAATAAGGCAGCACATAAATCTCTATAGAATTACCCTATGTATAAAATGCTCTTGCTTACCACCTCTTCTCTATTGCTTGATCCATTGATTACTGGGCTAGATCTCTGCTGCTGCTCAATATGAGTGTTCAAATGATCTGGATGGATTACTTTTCTCTCAGCAGGAAGATCATAGTTATAATGAGCATCAGACCTTAAAACACTCTGCTCTGTTTGAAATGGCTGATCATCATTCTGATTTGGACTCTGTGACACATCTGGTACTGTCTACAGGTGACCAACAAATAAAGAATTTTATCTTCAAAGGATAGCCATTACTTCATCAAAGCTATTATGATTTAGAAATTAAACAGTAATGGTACCTGCTGATGCTGCCAATGTTGGAGAATTGTTGTAGTCACAGGCTGAAACTGGCCAATGTGAGACGGGGGAATTTGTGGACTTGAAGTCAGTACAGATTGAGGAACACCCTGTGATTGCATTAGAAATGGATGTAGTGCACTCATCTGGGTTTGAGGAATAGAGGCAGATGGAACGACAGCAACACCAGAAGCATGTTCAGTCTACAGGAGAATGCAGCAAAGAAATTTCAGATCTCAAAAATATCAGTTTGAAAGGTGGAAAACAATGTTATAAATTTCAGTAACCAAAATGATTTTAGACGATCTATAAGCAATACAACAACAACAACAACAACTAAGCCTTTTATCCCAAATATTTGGGGTAGGCTACATGAACCAAAAAAAGAATCACGCCAGATCGATCACTTTGATAGTCCTTCTCCATTCATTTATATCAAGTAATATCTCCTCATTTAAACCTTCAGAATCCATATATTTTCATATCACCTCCATCCATATTTTCTTCGGTCTTCCCTTCGTTCTTTTACCTTGCACTACATTGATAAACTCCCCTCGTCGAACTGGTGCATTTGTAGGCCTATGTTGTACATGACCAAACCATCGTGGGCAATTTTCTCGCATCTTCTCATCGATGGGAGCTACACCTAGCTTAGCACGAATATCCTTATTTCTCACTTTATCTCTTTTAGTGTTGCCGCATATCCAACAGAGCATGCGCATCTCGGCTACACTTATTTTCAGTGAATGACGTTTCTTTATAGCCCAACATTCCGTGTCATATAATAAAGCTGGCCTAATAGCAGTCCTATAAAATTTTTCATTCAATCTTAACGGAATGTTACGGTCGCATAAAACTCCCGTTGCCCTTTTTCATTTCAACCAGGCAGTTTATATCCTATGGTTAACATCATTATCGATCTCTTCATCATTCTGAATAATAGAACCCAAATAGCTAAACTAACTGCTCATTTGTATCTCTTGCCCATCCAGTTTTACAGCATTATAGTCATTGGTCCGTCGTTTACTAAATTTATACTCCATATACTTAGTTTTAAACCTACTCAATCTAAAACCTCTAGATTCTAATGTATACCTCCATAACTCTAATTTGGCATTTACCCCTGCTCTTGTCTCATCAACTAAGACAATATCATCAGCAAATAACATACACCAAGGTATCTCATCCTGAATAGCTCCAGTAAGCTCATCTATCACTATAGCAAATAAGAATGGGCTCAATGCAGATCCTTGATGTAATCCAATTGTGATAGAAAAATCACTTGTTAAACCACCACATGTTCTGACATTGGTCACTACTCCATCATACATGTCCTTAATTATATCGATATATTTGATGGGAACTCTTTTCTTTATCAATATCCACCAAAGTATCTCTCGTGGTACCTTATTATAGGCTCTCTAAGTCAATGAATACCATATACGATCTATAAGCAATGAGTGGCAAAAAAATACATACAGCATTAGAATTGCAACGCAAAGAGTGCATACTAACACAACCACTGAGTAACTGTGTTGTACTGAAACCACAGCTGACTAAAAAAAATTCTATTTATACAAGAAAAAGAAGTCTAATTTTATGGATACAAGAAAGACAAGTCCATTCAAAAGTTCCAGCAATCATGATGTAACTGGAAAAGCTCAATCAACGAAACATGGCAAGTCAAAATCCTCCAGGTTAACTTAATAGAATGCTAGTTGTATATATGAAAGGCATGTCCGATAGAAGTTTTGTCCACTAGAAGCATAGGTCAGTAAAGGTAATGAAGTTTCAAATCCCAGGGAAAAAAAAAAAGCTTTTATGAGAAACTAATTCAAAACAATCTCAGAATGTGGAATAATAGAAGAGGCGGCATTGAAATCAAAGCATCCCAGGTAGAAGAATTGAACAATTCCACCGGAAATTTCATTTCACAAAAGCTCAAATCTATGAACAACATATCTTCATCAGTGTTCTAAATATCGGATACCGGTCTCGTACCGGTCAGCCAAATTACATACCGGTTACCGGATACCGGACGGGATATCGCGATATGACCCTAAATACCGGAGTGTCATATCGGTGTCATACCAGTTAAAGAATAATTATATAATTGGCTATATAGAACATAATAAAACGCATAAAATGAGTTTATAGCACTTACATTGGCTTATTTACATTCAACTTACAAATTTGCAGATATCGTTTAGAACGTTCGCATATACACAGAGACAGAGCGAAATACAATCATAAAATAAAGAAAAATAAGTTTTCAAGATAAAAGAAAAGTGTTTCAGCAATACATAAGTGATATAATTTATAAAATTACAACATTGTCCTTTAAATGAGTTTATTTGAAACACGCTAGAAACTTTAAATATCAGTCTTTACAACATATTTTCTAGCTAGATTCAGAGTCGACTGGTTCATTTGTTGGCATGCCTTCCTCATCATCTGATGACGAATCTGATGATGATGTGTCAACTTCTTCCTCATCGTTATCATCTGATGCGTGCCGCTGCTTAGACTTTGAAGATGATGGTACTTTTCCCTTTGAAGTTCTACTATTCTTCGACTTAGATGCCTTAACTCTTCCACTATTTCTCTTCTTCAGATTAGCACCCATAACAATTGACACCTGTCGAAAAGTCAGTTGTTCTCCAGGAAAGACTTCATCATCACTAGTCTCATAAGGATCGCCATTCTTTTTCTCAGGCATGAACCACTCGGTGACCTTTTCCCTTTCATTGTATGCTACTAGTGGATCTCTGTTTGGAATTGAAAGTTTGCTCTTGAGCCTTACATTGAGTTTGACAAAAACTAAGTCATGCAATTTCTTGGAACTTAGCCTATTTCTTTTCTTCGTATGCACCAAAATAAAAGATATACACATGAAGTTCGTTTAGAACATATATATTTGGGAGAAAGAAATATTTAATTAGAAAAGTTAAAATTGTAATACCATCTCAAATGTGCTCCAGTTCCGTTCACAACCCGAAGAACTGGTTGTCAGGCTCAAGATCCTCATTGCCATCATCCTCAATTCGGGAGCATCTGTCCCGTAGAATTGCCACCATTGAGCTAGCAATGAATATTTATAAATAGTTATTAGCTATTTAATAGTTTCTTTAATGAAAAATAGATTGAACTTTGCATTTCTTATAGTGAAATGCATACCTGGATTAATGATTCTCTTTATTACTGCCCCTTGCAAAAGACATTCCAAATGATCCATTTTGATTTTGATATATTGGGAGCTGCTGTGTAATCTTATCAAGTCTATTATTATCATTTGGATAGAATTTGTGCATCACTTCAACGAAGCCCAACATGAACGATCCATCAGTATCAATCTCATGCTGCTTCGCATAGTAATACAGAGGGTTCAAGAAATATCCAGCTCTATGCAGAGGACCCTTAAGTTTTTCCTCCCATCTATCAATAATCTTCCATATTGGAAGATATTTCTTCTCTTCACCCCCTTGATCATCTCTTATCTCCTCTTTAGCAGTCTCTAGGTCACCATACAGAAAGCCCATCGAAGGGACTTTGTCCCCATCAACTCTACGCAAAACTTTCACTAGTGGAATAAATACTCTTAGAGCAAAGTTTATGTTGTCCCAAAATTTGTTGCTGGCAATTATTTCTGCAACCTAAACATTCATAAAAAGATGTAAAAAAATATGTGAATAACATATAATTTAAAATTATAAAATAAAAATTTTTATTAATTGAAATAAATACCTTCTTGCCTGCATCTGTTCTGGACAGAGTGCAATCCATCCAGTCATCAGAAATAAACATATGTTGCAGCTCCTTCTTCTTCTCTCTGATTGATTATAAAGAGAGAAATGTCGTGGCAAACCTAATTGTGCCCGGCCTTATTATCTCTCTACCAATCGCCTTCCTCATTATATCTAAAGATTTGGTGTGACTATATATGTATACGGAGACTGATCTCCCCATCATAATTGCACTTCGGATATGTTTAATCTTTCCAATATCCGCAAGCATCAGATTAACTGTATGTGCTGCACAAGGTGTCCAAAATATATTTGGATGCGTTAGAGCCAATGTGTTCGCTGCAGCCATATTGTTCGAGGCATTATCTGTCACAATCTGTACAACATTTTCTACGCCAACCTCGTTCATTCCCCTCCACAAATTTGTAAATGTAACTGCCATCGTGTCTCTCAGAAGATGCATCTTGAGACAATAAGAAGGCTATACCGGCCGGACAATGTACAACGATATTCATTAAACTTCTCCCTTTCCGATCCGACCACGCATCAGTCATTAAAGTGCAGCCATTTATTTGGCAACTCCGTTTGAATGATTCAAGAGTTGCATTTGTCTCCTCGACCTCTCTTTGGAGGCAAGTCTCGCTTAGCTCGTATGAGCTAGGAGTCTATAAGTTTAGTCCATACATGCCAATGGCTTGGACCATCTGCATAAAAGCTGGCTGCGTAGCAATATTGAATGCAAGACCTCCTTCATAAAAAAAACCTGGCAAT
This sequence comes from Dracaena cambodiana, assembly GCA_036321105.1. Lineage (NCBI taxonomy): Eukaryota > Viridiplantae > Streptophyta > Magnoliopsida > Asparagales > Asparagaceae > Dracaena > Dracaena cambodiana. The sequence continues at coordinate 12,587,669 of JAYEPQ010000015.1, forward strand.
GTATCGAATTGCATTGTCTCTAGCCTTTTTTCTGGAGACTGATGGCACGGTAGGCTGTCTTTGAGCTACTTCTACTGCTTTCTCGACCGATCGAATTGCAAATTGATCCATCGGTCATGTTGTTTTGCGGGAAGTTTGACCTGTTGTTTTGTGAGAAGATGACTCCTCTCGAGTTGTCTCCTCATCTTCTTCTTCCCCAACACGAACTTCTTTTAACAAATTTTGAAGTTCTGTTACTTTTCCTTCATTTACCTCTCTAGTTTTACTTAGCATTACCAGTGCTTTCTGCTTCAGTGTGAATCAGTGATTCGATTAATCACTGTAGACTACCCGCCGATAATCAGTGCATCAACTTAGCAATTCCCCTCAAATTACACCAAAACAAAAAATCTAACATAAATCGCAATCAATTAAACCTAAATAGCACAATTATAAAAGAAATTGGCGAACTTTGTAACTCTAAATCAAATTAACATAAAAAAAACAAACTAAACTTACCTGGCCGGCGGCGACTGCCCCACTGGAGAACGGCGAGCACCCTTCGAAGACTCGCAGAGTAGGAGAAGAGATATCGGAGAGCGGAGAAGATAGAAACAAAACGAGAGAGATTTTTTGATGGATTGGGAACTTAGGGTTAGGGTTCGCGCCGTTCGGCTCGATCGGCCGACGAACGCGGGGAGAGAACGAGAGAGAGAGCCAGAGAATGGAAGAAGAAGAATCGGAAAAGATTTAGGGCTGATTTGTGGAAATTTGGGGTTAGGATTTTCGTCGCGGGGAGAGAGCTCGGATCGACGGGAGAGAGAGAGAAAACGCGAAAGAAAATAAAAATTTCTCCCTTTCGACCCGTTTTATTGCTTAACGGGTCGGATCTTAACAGGTTAACGGGTTTAACCCGTAACCAAAACCCAAAATCCAATAATCGATATTATCCAATACCGGCCGGTATTGGATAATATCAATACCGGCCGATATATCGCTACGTGGCCGATATATTGGCCCATACCGGTCCAAAACAATACGCGATAAAAAAAAACCCATATCGTCTCGTTTCTTCATAATTACCGATATACCGGCCGATATACCGGTATATCGGCTGATATTTAAAACACTGATCTTCATACTAGGGAGAACTGACCAGAGGTCTTTTTAACTAGCAATATAGAGACATAACAGCTAGCAGCTTATGAATCAGCCAAGCAGTGTGGTTCTAGGCACCAAGGTCAACATTTTAATATAACTAACAATGGACCTAATAGACCAAAGTCTGTACCAATTGCAGCCTACCTTTCTCAGCACAATCTTTTTTTCGACTCATCTGTGCCATTTTTTCAACCATAAGATCAGGATTCTATACATGTCTATCTTGTATTCCAATGTCTCCACACCCTATACTCTTAAGATTTGCCATCTGATCATGTATCCATCCTGCTGTATCCATATATTTTAAGATTAGCCATCTCATTGTGTATCTATCCTGCTGCATACAAGAATCAGTCCTGCGAGTCTGTGACTATGCACTGTGGCCCTGAACTAAGCTTTGTACAGGTTCAGAAACATGTTCTGTGTCGCACTCGTGGATCTGAAAGTCCCATATTTGTAATAAAAAAAGAGTCAAGAACCTAGATCTTGCTGAAATAAATCTAGAAAAGTAAGCTATTGTTTGCCTACTTTCATGCCTTTCTCACACCAAAAAACAGAAACATGTGTGAATTACTTCTAGATATAAGCAACTGAAATTTAGTTGCTTCTCCAAAATAGAACTTTCCAAGTCTTCGGCAAATTATACTACCTTTGACGATACAGTGGAAGAGGAAGCACAAGGATGACCCTCAAGATTCCCATTAGCCATGAAGCCCAAGTTACCGTTTGATGTGTAGGCATCTTTCGCATTGATTTGGCTTCCATCGGTTTGAGCATAAGAAGTTGAATCTGGTGAGTTTTGACGAGCAATTTTAGCATCCTCTTTATATATCCCACGTGCCTCAGCTAGTTCTAGCTGAAGCTGCTGTATAGCTTGCAGATGATGCCGCTCCACTTCTACAAACTAACATAAGTAGCCAATCACAACAAATCAAGTACAAAACAATGCTGCAGAGTTTTAACAACTTAGTACATGCAGAAATTTTACGATTTGAAATGCCTATTATGGGTTGATATCTAGAATTTAGTTCTTACAGCTACAAAATAAAGATACTGTCCATTAAAATAAGAAACCTGTTGTTGTATACCGATCCAGTATCGGTTAAACTGTTCGGTACGTTCACGTAATTCAGCTTGCATCGTTGTTGATTGCAAAGCATCCATTTCCTGAACTCGAGCAATCCAAGTTTGTGTCTCCCTCAACTGCTCATCCTTGAAAATAATGGTTTCTTGTGCAACCCTATGCTGAAAATAGAAAATTGTTAGGCACGCCATCTCCTTAAGAGTTCATGCAAGTAATTAGTTTCGCAGTTTGATGTAAGATCATAAAGGAATCATTGAAAGAGTTCAACACACAAGCCTGCCCAAAAAGAGCTGCTCAACCTGCGCACATCACAAAAAGATAAAACAAAGGCATAAATGCTTCAAAAATTATAGTCAATAAAATCAGTAAATAGCTAGAAGTGCTTTAAAGGTCACGGTTTGAAACCTACATATAGATAGCTTTAAAAAAGATTTCTATATAAAACAGCAGCTTTTTAAACCTCTGTTTTGATGTTGATTTCGAGAACCTTGTTTAGATAAAGGTATCAATTTCAACAGTTTCAATGACAGGTTCAAAATTATCAGTCGTCAGTATTGGCAGCTTAAATTTCTTTAAAATAAAAAAAGTCACCAAAACATAATTACACACTTAGAAACACTACTATTGTTTTGCAAATAATGAATGAGTTTAAACTAAGTTTCTGAGGAACATTATAAAATGCAGTAGCTGTTGGAGCAAATTGATATGGTATTTAAACTAAATATTTTTAGATCTTATAAGTTGAGAAGATTTTTTTCTAATCTTTGTATCTCCATATTACACATCAAATTATACAAATCGGAACAAACCCAACCCCTTCAATTAATCACTCCATTAATTGTGTAAATACACAGAGATGATTCACTAATTCAGCCATGGAGAACATTCCTGATAAACTAAAGGAATAGCCCTAGACCACCACAGACTAGCGGCTAGATTGGCAGAAGAGACTTGTACGGTGTAATGCCCCAACCCAGACCCCAAAAATATTATTTTTAAAATTATTTTATTTACTTTATTTACGATTCATATTATCATTTAAGTTAATTTAACTATAAATATTTGATTGAATTTGAATTTTAAATCCTGTAAACCATCTCAACACCCTCAACCAACTCTATCCTACCTAACTACCCAACAAACATATCCCCTCCTTCCCAATTTCTCTTCACGTACCAAAAAAAAAAACGAAGAAACAAAAGAGAGAAAAAAAAAAAAAACAGAGAAGAGAAAAGAAAAGAGAAGAAAAGCATGGAGGTTGCAGATTCTTTGCTGGATTTCAGGTGAGGATCTCTTTGATAAAGGCGTCCCTCCTCCCCTTATAATTTCCTCTCTAGATAATTAGTTGTATAATTTCCTCTCTAGATAATTAGTTGTATTAAAAATCCTAGTTCTTTCTTTTGACTTAACCCAAATGAAAACTAGTTAAATAAGTGCACTATATTTTTCGATTGATGCTTATTAGTTGTAGGCTTAGTAGTTTTTTAAGAAAGTTTTCTTTCTTCGTGTATACATCCATTTATGAAATTTTGGCAGTTTTTTTATCTTTAGGAAAGAAAGTAGTCATTTTTCTCCACTTAATATAGGAGAATAACAACAACAACAACAACAACTAAGCCTTTTATCCCAAGTATTTAGGGTAGGCTACATGAACCAAAAAAAAGAATCACGCCGGATCGATCACTTTGATAGTCCTTCTCCATTCATTTCTATCAAGTAATATCTCCTCATTTAAACCTCTAAAATCCATATCTTTTCGTATCACCTCCATTCATATTTTTTTCGGTCTTCCCTTCGTTCTTTTAACTTGTCCTATACTGATAAACTCCCCTCATCGAACTGGTACATTTGTAGGCCTATATTACACATGATCAAACCATCGTAAGCGATTTTCTCGCATCTTCTCATCGATGGGAACTACACCTATCTTAGTACGAATATTTTCATTTCTCATTTCATCTCTCCTAGTGTTGCCGTATATCCAGCGAAGCATTCGCATCTCTGCTACACTTATCTTCTGTGAATAACGTTTTTTTATAGCCCAACATTCCGTACCAGATAATAAAACTGACCTAATAGCAGTCCTATAAAATTTGTCCTTCAATCTTAACGGAATGTTACGGTCGCATAAAATTCTCATTACTCTCCTCTATTTCAACCAGCCAGCTTGTATCATATAGTTAACATCATTATCGATCTCTCTATCATTCTGAATAATAGAACCCAAATACCTAAACTGACTGCTCATTTGTATCTCTTGCCCATCCAGTTTTACAGCATTATAGTCATTGGTCCATCGTTTACTAAATTTATACTCCATATACTCTGTTTTAAATCTACTCAATCTAAAACCTCTAGATTCTAATGTATGCCTCCATAACTCTAACTTGGCATTTACCCCTGCTCTTATCTCGTCAACTAAGACAATATCATCAGCAAATAACATACACCAAAGTATCTCATCCTGAATAGCTCCAGTAAGCTCATCCATCACTATAGCAAATAAGAATGGGCTCAATGCAGATCCTTGATATAATCCAATTGTGATAGAAAAATCACTTGTTAAACCACCACATGTTCTGATATTGGCCACTACTCCATCATGCATGTCCTTAATTATATCAATATATTTGATGGGAACTCTTTTCTTCATCAATGTCCACCAAAATATCTCTCGTGGTAGCTTATTATAGGTTTTCTCTAAGTCAATGAATACCATATGCAAATCTCTATTTCTCTCACGGAATCGCTCTATAAATTGACGAAGTAAATGAATAGCTTCTGTCGTCGATCGCTCCAGTATAAATCCAAACTGGTTCTCCAATATTTTAACAGTTTGTCGCAATTTATGTTTAATTACCCTTTCCCAAAGCTTCATAGTGTGACACATGAGTTTTATTCTCCGATAGTTAGAACAACTCTGAATATTACCCTTATTCATATACAGAGATATTAGGGTACTCTTTCTCCATTCATTTGGCATTTTCTTAATTTACCAAATCTTATTAAAAAGATCTGTCAGTCACCTCCTCCTAAGTATCTACTTAATATAGGAGAATGCAAAACTAAAATTATTTTTAAGGAAAAACTGATTTGATTTGAATTTATAAGAAATATAATTCTTCTTTAGTTGAGAAGGCATGATGTTGTTCAACTGTAACTGTTGAGTTCACTTTCGTATATATAAGCATATAAGAGAAAAACTAAGGATAAGGCAGCAAATGCTAGGTAGGTAATTAATTAATTAAGCCCATCACGATTACACCACTAACTTCTAATCCCAGTTTTAAGTAAAGACCTTAATTGTATTGTTGACCCACGAAAATAAAATTAACGATTCTATGGTTCTAGTACTCAAAACCCACATCTCTAGCCGCACAAATAATAATAACAATAATAATAAAGTAAAAAACAAAACTCTTTCTTTTCTCTGTCCAGCCACAACTAAGAAAGGAGGAGAAAATAAAATAAATAAAATAATTTAACTTTACCAATTTTTTTGTTTCATATATACATTTTTTTTAACATAGTTATTGTTTCCCTCTATTCCAATTATCCAATTGTTTAAATCCTTTTTCATTGTCAATCAAATTCTTATCATGAGGCTTAAGGTAACTTATCTCTAGGTTTAGACTACTGTTAGTTAAATCTTCAGTTTTATGTTGTTCAGACACTTGTAATCAAATTCACTTGTATCTACTACAAAAAAGCTTATCTGGTTGAAATATATTTATTATAAAGACATACAATGTCTCTAGATTACTTTTTTTTAGCATTTATATGTCCATTTATTTGATAATGCATATACCCTTTTCTAATGTCTTTAATATGTCAGCATGATTGATTTACTTAAACATGAAAACATATTAATAGGGTTAAAGGTGAACCGAGATAAAGATTTGTACACGTATTTAAGAGGCTCATTTTTTAGATGGTGCAATCAAATTTTAGAAATCTAACTAAAGAGGTTCCAAGTGACTAGATTACCATGTGTTTATAGGACTATGGGCTTGGAGCTTATGCTCATGCGCATTCGTGACTAAGCACATAGCAGTATGTCTTGGGACAATACCATGAATGTGGAGTCATGATACTGAACATGTACGGAATATTACTAAAATATGTTGTGCACTCCTAACAATTCCAAAATTCATGCATCGGACACATTATTGATTAATAACCTGCTTTTCTTATGTAAATCATATATTTATGATTAAATTGTTTCATTAATATCCATGGTTCCTGCAAGTACCATGTATATTATTAATTATGACTCCTTTATTGTGACCAATTTCATTATTTATATTTTGTACAACAACAACAACAACTAAGCCTTTTATCCGAAGTACTTGGGGTAGACTGCATAAACCAAAAGAAAATCACACCGGATCGATCACATTGATAATCTTTCTCCATTCATTCCTATCAAGTAATATCTCCTCATTTAAACCTCTAGAATCCATATCTTTTTGTATCACCTTCATTTATACTTTCTTCGGTCTTTATTTCGCTCTTTTAACTTATCCTACATTGATAAGCTCCTCTCGTCGAACTGGTACATTTATAGGTCTATATTGCACATGACCAAACCATCGTAAGCGATTTTCTCGCATTTTCTCATCAATGGGAGCTACACCTATCTTAACACGAATATCTTCATTTCTCATTTTATCTCTCCTAATGTTGTCGCATATCCAGCGAAACATGTGCATCTCTATTATACTTATTTTCTGTAAATGACATTTCTTTATACTCCAACATTCTGTGCCATATAATAAATCTGGCATAATAGCAGTGCTATAAAAAATTTCCTTCAGCCTTAACAGAATGTTACGATCACATAAAACTCTCATTGCACTCCTCCATTTCAACCAGCCAGTTTATATTCTATAGTTGACATCATTATCGATCTCTCCATCATTCTAAATAATAGAACCCAAATAGCTAAACTGGCTGCTCATTTGTATCTCTTCCCCGTCCAATATTACAGCACTATAGTCTAGAGTCCGTCGTTTACTAAATTTACACTCCATATGCTCTATTTTAGTCATACTCAATCTAAAACCTCTACATTCTAATGTGTACCTCCATAATTCTAACTTGGTATTCACCTTTGCTCGTCTCATCAACTAGAACAATATCATCAGCAAATAGTATATACCAAGGTATCTCTCCTAAATAACTATAGTAAACTCATCCATCACTATAGCAAATAAGAACAAGCTCAATGCAGATCCTTGATACAATCCAATTGTGATAGAAAAATCACTTGTTAGACTATCACATGTTCTGACATTGGCCACTATTTCATTATACATGTCCTTAATTATTTCAATATACTTGATGGGACTCTTTTCTTTATCAATGTCCACCAAAATACCTCTCGTGATACCATATTATAGGCTTTCTCTATGTCAATAAATACCATATGTAAATCTCTATTTCTCTCTCGAAATCGCTCTATAAGTTGACGAAGTAAATGAATAGCTTCTATTATCATTGCTCTGGCATGAATCCAAACTGGTTCTCCGATATTTTAACAGCATACCTCAATTTATGTTCAATTATCATTTCCTAAAACTTCATAATATGACACGAGTTTTATTCCACGATAGTTAGAATAACTCTGAGGTTAGAATAGCTCAGTAGGGAACACCCCAACGAAATTCATATTTTGGTTCATGTCATAATATGTGACAATGTTTTACACTGACTGTCACCGGTCTACCACAATTCTCCTCCTTTATCCTGGTTTGGGACAGGCAATGAAAGGATAAATTTTTATGCACAGCACTGGCAGAGTTATTATTTATATTTTATACACAATGTATTGATATATCACGCTATGCGTTATTTTTTTTTTTTCTTGATGCACTTGCTAAGTTAATCTAATGACCCTAGTTTGGCACACCCAAACATTGCTAACTTGCAGATAGTAGAGGAAAAAGGACCCACCACAATTAGATTTGTACCACAAGAAACAAGCAAAGATACAGAAGGTGCTTGCACAACACGAGTCCTTATGGGCGGGTTTTCTTTATCCATTTCCATGTTAATTCAATAAAGATGACATGTTATCTATTTCTATTATTATATAATAGAGATTTATAATAAAGATTATACGTCTTTGGCCTTGCTTAAGTACTTTAGTTTGATTGTTATTTTATTAAAATAAATCCTTCATTTGTTTCGTATTATCTTTTTGTTATATGTGTATGTGATGATATTGCAGTAGTTCATTCTCAATTATTTGTATTTTAGGCTTGACATGTTCATTTCGATACACCGCCAAACACCACTCATATCTTGGGATGTGATGCATTTCATATGTTTTGAGGTGTCAACATGCATAAGACCAGAGTTCCAAATAGCAAAAAGTGCAGCATAGTGGCAGGATGCCACTATGCATTTAGCTGATGCTTTAAGCAGCAGCTAAAGCAGTTTGGTACCTGAAAAAACAAATAATAAATATAGCTATTATATAAATAATATGTATATATATATACAGTACATAAGTATATCCATAAAAAGCCTATGCAGAAAAAGTAGAAAATTCTCAAAAAAGATGATTGACGACAGTTGATGGCTTAAGTATATAAACATCTTCTACATCAAAGAGCTACCAAAAAGTTTGACAACATAAAGGAGGGGAAATTCCATATTACAGTCAAAAACTAACACCAGTAAAAGTAAAAAAGATCCCATCTTTTACCCAGTGTTTTAAATATCGGATACCGGTCTCGTACCGGTCAGCCAAATTACATACCGGTTACCGGATACCGGGCGGGATATCGCGATATGACCCTAAATACCGGAGTGTCACATCGGTGTCATACCACTTAAAAAATAATCATATAATTGGCTATATAGAACATAATAAAACACATAAAATAAGTTTATAGTACTTACATTGGCTTATTTACATTCAACTTACGAATTTGCAGATACCATTTAGAACGTTCGCATATGCACAGAGCGACATACAATCATAAAAGAAAAATAAGTTACTAATTTATATTAACTTAATCTAATTAAAAATTCAAGCTTTTACTCATATAAATAAAGTTAATAAACATAATCTAAGTTAAAAAAAATAATCATATAAATAAAGTTAATAACATAAGTAAAGTTACTAATTTATATTAACTTAATCTAATTAAGAAATCAAGCTTTAATGTAACTTGTAATTCTTATAATTGCACATGCTATAATGTAACTTGTAAGCATATGAAACTCATACACACAAAATCATTTAATACACACAAAAATAGTGAATTCATGTTAATACAAATTTACACACAAACTCATACACACAAAATCAGTGAACACACATAAATATTAAATACTAATACAAATTTACAAATTACAAGTTACATTATAAGTTAAAACACTGGTATTCACTGGTATGAAACTCATACCACACAAAATCAGTTAAAACACTGGTATGAAACTCATACACACAAATTATATTCATATTAATACAAATTTACACACAAACTCATACACACAAAATCACTTAATACACAAATAGTAAATACTAATACAAATTTACAAATTTTATCTACTATGAAACTCATACACACAAAATCAGTGAATTAGAACCGCTGATTCACACTGAATCAGTGATTCGATTCACTGATTCAGTGTGAATCAGTGAACCGAATTACTGATTCAGTGTGATTCAGTGCTTCTAATTCACTGTATAGTACAATCACAAACTCAGCCCTCCCAACTTAAGAATTCGTCTCAAATTACACAAAAAAAAATTCTAACATAAATCGCAATCAATTAAACCTAAATAGCACAATTATAAAATAAATTGAAGAAATTTGTAACTCTAAATCAAATTAAAATGAAAAAAACAAAGTTCACTTACCTGGCCGGCGGCCACTGCCCCACTGGAGAACGGCGAGCACCCTTCGAAAACTCCCAGACTGAGAGAAGAGCAATCGGAGAGCGGAGAAGAAAGAAAGAGAAAACGAGAGAGATTTATGGCTCAATTAGGAAATTAGGGTTAGGGTTCGGGCCGTTCGGCTCGATCGGCCAACGATCGCGGGGAGAGAACGAGAGAGAGCCAGAGAGTGGGAGAAGAAGAATCGGAGAGAGATTTAGGGCTGGTTTGGGAACCTAGGGTTAGGGTTTGGTCGCAGGAACGATCGATCGCTCGGATCGCGCTGGGAGAGAAAGAGAGAGAGAAAACGCGAAAACTTTACTCTCTCCCCCCTCCCGACCCGTTTTATTTCTTAACGGGTCGGATTTTAACAGGTTAATGGGTTTAACCCGTAACCAAAACCCATTAACCGATATTAGCTAATACCGGCCGGTATTTCTCATCTCGATACCGGCCGATATATCGCCACGTGGCCGATATATCGGCCCATACTGGTCCAAAACGATAAACGGTAAAAAAAACCCCATATCGTCTTGTTTCTTCAATTTTACCGATATACCGGCCGATATACCGGTATATCGGCCGATATTTAAAACACTGCTTTTACCTCAGAACAGGAAAAAAGAAAATTTTTTAGGTTCGTTGAGTACCGATCGAAACCAAAATAGAAAAAAGAATAGAGAAAATGAAGAGAACGATGATAAACAGAGAGAAGAATTTAAAGCAAGAACAGAAAGAAGATAGACTCAAAAAAGGATTTTTGTTATAGATGAAAAATAGTATAATGTGGTAAGTAGAAATAGAAACTATCAACTTTAACTTGGATCGAATTCTTTTAACATGCGGATGAAGAAAAGCTTTGACTTTTCCTGCTAAGGACTCCCGCTATGGTAAAAAAAGCGCAACTTCCCATTGTTCTTGGGCATGGAATACAACAGCAGCAGAGGTGAATAAGAAATTAGGGGTGGGTATTTTTATTTATTTATTTTTTTTATAATAGGAATGGTTTCAGGTGTCAAAATGGAAATTTTCTATTTAATAAACAAAGGAAGTAAAAACAAATGAAATATGATATTTGATCAACTCCATTAATTAATCAATATTTATTAAATACAGCATGCCAAGAAATTAGGGGTGGTTATTCCCTTTTTTTTTTTTTTTTTGCTAATCAAATAGGGATGGTTTGAAGTGTCAATATGGAAATATTCTGTTTAACAAACATAGGCAGTAAAAAGAACAAATCAAATAGAAATTTGGTCAACTTCATAATCAAAACATAATTATTAAATACAACATGCATAGGTTTACATAACGAAAATATCATAATATACAGTCAAGTTTACTGAAGTTTGTTATACTAGTTCAACAAGTTATTACAGGTGTTCAGATTTTATAAGCCATGCATTTAACATAGGAGTTCATTTTTTAGAATTTGATCTTGAACAGAACCATAATTTCCAAGCAAATTTTGAAGCTTAACCTAGAATAAAAATGGGGGCTTTTAGATGTTTATAGCTCTGCGACGGAATCCTATATTTTTATACATGTAGGAGTGTCCAAATAACCCTTGGGCCGTTGCCCAGTCCATGCCCGGTTGACAGGACCCATATTAAGGTCCACATCTAGACACCCTCGATCAAACCCTACCCAGGCCCGACCTGAGGTTTCCCAACGTTCAGGAGAACCCAAGCCCGGACCACTCGGCCCAAATCGAACCAGTAGCCCCATCAATGACTAGTCGAAGAGTTATTGGGAGTAATATGACCAAAAGAACCAGCTCGATAGCCAAAACATAGCTAGTTTTGGAGGGTTCTGATCTTTTGCCACAATGGGCTGCCTCTATAAATAGAAAGCCCCATTGTTCATCTTTTCACTTATAAAAATCTCTCCTCTCTCTAATATTCAAAGGAAAAAATGCAATTATAAAAAATGCAATTATAACCTAATCTCTCCTTCAACTCTCCAATTCTCTTCTAGTCTCTCAAAATTCTTGTCTATTTTAATTATTTTTAATTTTTTTGTTTACAATGGCTTTCTCTTCCTACTATGTTGATATTGAAGAAGAGACTGCACCAACTAATCTAACTTTTCTTGTGGTTGCATCTAGTTCATAGGTCGATAACCACGTCAATCTGCCTCATCTTGGAGGCCTCGTTCCAAGGTATGGAGCTTCGTCATGCAATCGAACTTAAAGACGATACAGACAATATCACAACAATAAATGTGAAGTATCCCATCTGCAGCAAACTCCTAAATGTGCATTACTCGCAATGGACAGCACACTTGATCCGGCATAAGGCTCATAACAAAGGTCAAGGAGACAACTGGATAATCGTCAATATATTCTCTCAAACTTTTCTTTCGATTAAAGTTATAAAATATGATCCTTTTACTACAGTTAAGAATCATAATTCTATTGAGATGTTAACAGAGTGTTATAATCCGAGTTTTCAAAATTTTTCATGTTGAACTTGCCAACATGATATTTTACACCATTATGAAACTAAAAAACAAAATTTGATTCTTATTTTACAGATCTTACGTGTAAAACTGCTTATGTATTACTGCCTACTAGCTTGATGAAAATTGGTAAAAGCAAAAAAGACTTATTTCTTTTGATGATGCACACAGACAAAAATCTTGCTTGATTGATTTATAAAGAATTGTTAGAATATGAAATATCTAATAAAATATTTACTCTTACTCTTGATAATACCAGCAATAACAACGTAGCTATATAATATCTATGTAACCATTTAGTGTTGTTGAATCATGGTGTTGGTGGGGTTTTTTTTTTTCATGTTAGGTGTATGTTCCATGTTAAAAATTTAACTGTGCAATCTGGTTTTGATATTAAAGAAATAATTTCTAAAATTGGATATGCTTATCTTTTTATCAGACATTTGCAAAGTAGAACTAAGCTTTACAAACAAACTTGCAAAAGATTCAATGGAAAGCCAGAAAAAATGCCATAAGATGTTGAATATAGATGGAATTCTACACATTTATTGTTGCATGCTGCCAATTTTTATAGAACAAATATTGCATATATTGCTCCATTTAACGCACTAAATCTAGTAGTCGATTAGAAAAAATTTGCACCTAATCGAAAATAGATGAGTACGTACAAACGTAGTTGGAATGTACTCATACTATTATCATGTAATATTTTCCTATGATTGTTTAAATCAAATAACATATTGTCGTATAAATATGTAATGTTATCAATTTAATGATCAATAAGACTTCATTTTATTTTTTTCAAAATACCATGTGTTTTGTTATAGTTTTATCAATTTTTCATACATTTTCAAATTTTTTGTGTATTATTTATTATTTTTAAAATTTAAGAAATACTTGGTGTCCTAATATCCGAGCTGGCTCAGAGCCCGTCCCAAGGTTTGCCCAGCCCAAACCCATGCTTAGACCAACCCCCTCCAGGCTTGCTCACCCGTTTGGACACCCATATACATGTGTCTAGATAATTTATGTAATTAGTAAATCGGTCTGAACTCCAAGCACTTATGTCATTTTATTGGTTTTTAACAATAATTTGAACAATGCTTCTGAAATTTGACTAGTTTAAATTGAGAATTGAAAGTAGAAGTTTTAGTTACGTGTAATTTGAACTCTAGGTTTTCCGTTAATCCTTACCATACTGGGTTTCATGGCTCCAACTGATCCAAGTTAAAACCCTAATGTCATGTAGGTTTAGGGTTAGCCATGCCAGCCTGGTGGGTGCAGTAGCCTATATGATGGAAGGAACAAGGAGATGCAGGTTATTTTTACATAAAGAAGTCGCAATTAAAGAGCAATTTTCAGACCATATCACCAAGTCAATTCTTCTATTCTTTCTTCCTCGCTACCACTTCCTCCATCTACTGTCTTCTTATACTTTTCAAGGGTTTTCATGTAGGCAACAATTATCAGTATCACTAGATTCTTCAAACTCAGGAGAAAGAAATGCATGCAGTATGTAGCTTACACCATGCAAGAACTCAATAATCTACTTAGCTCATGGAACAAGATGATCACAAGAGAAGTGACAATTCACAATTGTGACTTCACAGAGAGCACTTCCATTATTTATTGCGCTAATCACTGAATCTTGACATCCACCAAATTTATTGTATACCCTTATCCATCATCCAAAATAGAATGAACTGTTAGTTCTAATTTCAACATATTTCCAGCATTAATGATCATATTTGTGAAAACCTTTCAGATTAATATTTACTCAGTTGAGCAGAATGGAAATATGGAACAATCAACGCAGTGCTCTTTTCATTGTTGGTTTCTCACCATAAGAGAACTATATCTCAAGGACATTATGCAATCATGTACAAGAGTTGCTTCATGAATCAGATGTATTAAAAACATACTCATGCTGTGAATTTCAAATCAATTTTTAGGAAGGGTGATAAATCAAATCCACCATTCTTCATGCTTGAATGTTAGCTCTTCAAGAATAATCACAAACATTATCATCTCTCCTTATATAGTTTACATCTCAGTTTGTTCCTCATATCCCAATAACTCTCACCTACAAAATCTAGTAGTGAGCCATTCAGTCAGCCAAAGCCCACAATCATGCATTATATTAGTGTGTTTTCTCCTGCGCACAACATCCATGATCAAATTGGATCATATGAAAACTTTAGGTGTGAGGAACTTATGGAAAGTGAAGTGCAAAAAAGGCGCAATATGGGTTTTAATGGCACGCAATTTGATCCCGTTAACCTTCATGTCTTACTTAAACTTTTGAATAATGAATTCTAAATTTGCTAAGTTAATAAAGTAGTATGATATATTTCAATAATAGCACATCTACGGGATTTCTATGGAGGAGCGACATCCTACCTTTGATAGATGACAACTAAGACTTTAAACTTGATTTGTAGCTCTTCATAATGCGAGAAGAACTTCAGTGGGATTGAGGGGATAAATAGTACTAAGGCTTGTATCAGTTTCATCTATTTAAATAAGAAATTCTTTTCATTCTAAATGATTTCTAACTATCACTGTGTAAAATCTGCAAATACGTACTAAGAAGATGAATAGGCCATGTACGAAAAGGTTGAATGATGTAGTTTTTGTGCAATTCAAAAAAAATGGCAAAAAGAATGCAAAGAATAATGAATAGAGCAAGGATGTGTTTATAGCCCCTAATGATTTTGAGTATTCCATTAGAAAGACGCATGCATTAAAGAGAGAATGAAGAGTAAGATGTGATTTTTCCGGTTTTGGCTTTACATGGGATCTTGTTGTAGCAGCAAGCGGACCTAATAAAGACCAACTTAGGATGAACAAAAGAATATTAAATAGAAGAGCTGCAAAAAAAGATCCACAAAATGTCTCGTCTAGTCCAGTAGTTTAGGACGTTCCCGAGGAGGATTAGCATGGAGAAGGTTTGGAAGACAAGGATAGTGTTGGCATTGTTAATGATTACAAGGATAGTTTATAGGAGAGTTAACGATGGACATTGGCTATGAAAATGATGATGAGGATGAGTACATGGCAATGTTCTAAAATGCGTTTTCAGTATGCGTGCGGTCGAGGACCGCATAACGCATAATCGGATTACGCGCCGATTAAGCGGATTACGCGGAATTATGCGGAATATTAATATTTTAATATATATTAATATAATAATTATAAAACTAGATATATTAAGTACTATAAAACTCTAAAAAATTATAAATAATAACTGTAAGCATGTAAAATGAAGATAATTGGCTATAATCCAATTACAAATTACAAAATTACAAGATGCATGTACAAAATTACAATTACAAATTACAATGAACATATGACAATAATTCAAATCACTAAAGTGTACATTAGTCATTAATAACTAAATCCAACAAATTTTAAGCAAAATTCAACTTCTTTATCAAAAGAAGCCCTAAAAGTTTGTGTTGCAGAATTATTTCAAAAGAATTCAGCTATTATTTCAAATTATTGATGTTTGTACTGCAGAAGTGGTCATTGTTGAAGGTGAAGAACAAAAAACAAAAAAGTGGCTAATGGAAGTGAAGAATCAAAATAATGCAATGGCTGAATCTTCCCTTTTTTCAAAATAACTCAAATCCTAAATTCTACTCAGTTAACAGTTAACACAAAAAAAAAAAAAAACCTAACTCTAATTTTCCACAAATAAAACCGTAACCCTAATTTTTCCGAATATTTCTTTTGCCAAAAAATTTAAACCCTAAAATCAACTCAGTTTACTCAAAATAATCATAAAAAGTATTCAAGACAAAAAAAAAAACCATCGAAACCCTAAAGAAATCCAAAATGTTAACTGAAAAAAAAAAAAATTACCTGTGTTGTCGTCGCCGCCGCCGCCGCCGCCGCCGGAGAGCTCGCCTTGAGGACCGCAGCCGCCGGAGGAGATGTCGTCGGGTCGTCGGTGAGATCGGAGGGGTGAAGGAGCGATCGGAGATTTAGGGTTTTTTTTTTTTTTTTCCCTCGCTGGGCTCGGGAACACGATTCGGGAGAGGGGGAGGAAGGGAAATAAGTAATGGGCTGCGGGTACGGGTCGGGTTTTGGGTGCGGGTCGGGTGAATTTTTAACGTTCGAAACCCGATAACCCGTTTGTCCGCATAATTCAGCGAATTCTGCTTTTTCTATGCGTTTTGGTGGCGAAAACGCATATGCGGGCGCATATGCGCCCGCATAGGGCGTTTTTTAGAACACTGGTACATGGAGTTCCATATGGGCATTTTACATTATTTTGAATATCACAAAGACTTATGCCGTGTCATGTGTAGGTGGATTGTTATGTGTGGTTAGGACTAACTAGTTGATGTGCATTGTCATGATGATGATATTGAACTTAGTTATTTATGGTTATGTGGTTTACTAATACATATTTCTAACCTTATTTCTTGCATCATTTAGTTCTTGTTTTACTCAATTTTGTTTACTAACTTGGATATTTAACTTTGATAGATTAATTGATCCTATTATTTTTCTCTTTGTAGGGAAGTATATGATATTTGATTGGTTTATTGATTTACCATTTAACCTATCACATGACTAGCAAAGATATAAGTTCTCTAACATTGTAACTTGTTTTTAATTTCTCATGGTACTATCAATTGGATTGTAGTTTTTAATGTGATTTTTGAAACTTAATGTTTGTCATATTTTTATTTTTTCCTAATTTTTTTAAAATTTTATAGCATTCAGTATGTACATGTTTAAGTATATTAATATTAATATTAAAATATTAATATTTCCAAGTAATAAGTTGTAATCCATTTAATTGCCGCACAATCCGTTTAAGCATTATGCGAACTCGACTGCCCACATAACGAAAACATGTTTTAGAACATTGAACCATCCTAATTGATATTCCATTAGTCCACAAGGCATGCTATTTGTAGCGATCACTAAGTGATAAAATATTTACAGGTGACAAAGTATGTGGACATCTAATCAAAGTAGTGAGTAGAAAGATTACTGCTGAAGCATAGTTCAGCATTACATGTGACAATCTTCAGAACAACATCTTGAGCAGCTGTGTGCAGAAAATATAAAATAAAAACTAAAAGAAGCTAGCATTGAGGGTATAAATTAAACCCGAGAATAGTGTCCAAATATACAGCACAATAATAATAAAAAATAGATCAAATTTGCACGATATCAGATATTCAAGTAAATAAACATGCTCAAGGAAAAGGACAAAACAAGCAGCAGGGGAGAAGGATGATGAGGGATGGGAATCATGATCACCTGCTCTTCCAATGTAAGAATCTGGTTTTCTTTCTCTTGAACATGTTCTTGTAGATCATGGATTTGTTTCAGATGCTGGGCTCTTTCTGCTTCTGAGTTATCACGCTCTCTTCTGAAAAACATAATAAATGATGGGCACCTCAAAACAAAGAGTTGGCAACAAGAAACCTGTAATCAATGGTATAAATTCAATGCCTGTCATACAAAGATCAAGTGGTTTCCACTCCAATTAACCATATTTTATATGTAGTAACATATATTTTAGCTAAAAGGGAAGACAATCCAACAGAATTTTAATGGCACTTCTTTCACATTAAGCTGCATTGTTTTTACAGTCAATGAATGAAATAGGACAAATTACTTGTAAAGTTTCCCTTGATGCTGTAACACGTGCTCTCAAATTCAAATCATCAAGATGTCAGGACATCTTTTACTCTGAAAATTTGACATGGATATCGGGTGATACAATCCAGTCAACAACTTCATCATGGGCATTGATTAAGCATCTTTGTATGTTTAAGTGTTTACTAAAAAGACCTTTCCTTGCCACTGTTCAGTGGCATAAACCACCTAAAATCTTGCCCTGCCTAATTTAGAGTTAAAGGTGCAGCTATTTTGACATTGCTATTCAAAGTTCACTAAGTGATGAATATGCTCATATAGAAGAACTGTGGTCAGTTATAGCCTACATTCTTCCTTTGTTGACTTTAGTGCTCCTTCAGCATAGAACTAGTACTTTGAATTCCAGAAGGAGCCCCACGTCATCAGAAGAGAGGTAACTGAATGATCTGATTTCATGGATTTGAATTGTTTTACAAGGAAAAGTCGAGCATACAGTTAACAACACTAACTTGCTAATATCATTCCACCACACTCTGAAACGAGTTTTCCTTTAGAATACAGATTGCAATCTCTTTGTACTCCTTAGAAAATTGAAGTAAAAAAACAGTAAAAACAAAAGTAAAGCACAGCTGTTTGACATGATCACTTTTGATCCCGAGTTCATCACAAATTGAGTTACAGATTTCCACCTTCATCCAATTTGCATGTTCACTATAGTTGGCAGCTGAAGATGCTTTTCCACTACTTTTTTGCATATGAGAACCTAACTCAATTGCAGTGCAGAACACATTGCAGCAGTGCGGTTGAAGGAGCAGTTGGGCACGCAGCAGAGGTGCAAGGTGATGATAGGTGCATGGCACCAGCCCGTCTGCTATGCAAGGCGCATTACGGACCTTGGGCATGCCCAACAACGCCTCATTGTGCCCTATGCATCAACTTGAGTTGCAACCAAAGTGAAGCTTGAATGTAAAAAGCAGGTTTCTGACCCGAAAACCCCATCCGTTTAACTTAAATTCTTCATTTTCACATGGGCCTGCATGTTAAAGTGTTTCTAACTTAAATCCTTCAGTTTCACATTGCATCCAGTAAGTACACATCCAACCCAATTTAATCTAGGGTTTATTTGTACCCTTCCTTCAACCAATGAGGGTCGGAGATCATCCGAAAGCATCAATGCTTCTCGATAAACCTCCACCAGTTAAGTTCGGCAATAAATTTCTAGCGAAATATGATGATGTCAGTTTTTTTTTTTTTTTTTTTTTGAAGTTTTTGTTTTCATTTCGTTGTGAACTTCCCCACCCCCCCCCCCCCCCCCCCCTCCAAATCTTCTTGATTTCTTCCTCTCTGCTATTGCTGCTTCCGTTGCTTCTTCATCATCATCTCTTCTTCTCTTTGGTATAGCTCATTCTTTCTCTTACCACTGCTTTTTCAGTTGTTGTTTCTTTTCCTCTCTTCTTTTTCTTTAACTTGCCAATGCTGATTCTTTCCATTAGTTACTGCTGCTTCTCTCTGCTGTTTTTGTTGTTACCTCACCTTTTTCTTTATTTTGAAAATTGAAATGAGTTCTACACTTCACCATATGATTAGATATGAGATAGTGGTGAAGACTGAAATTCATAGTTGTTGTACTGCAACTTTACATCATATTATGTTTAATTCTTACAAAGTTAATATGCGTCTTAGTAAAGTTAGACATGGACCTTGCCTTGCACCTTGAGCCATAGGCACATTAAGGCATTAGAAAAATTGCACCTTGCCTTGCGCCTTGACAACACTACATTGTGGTGTTTCAAAAAGTAACCGCCAAGCCTTGGGGACTGAAAATTAGATGCTTGTGCAGGAAAAGAAAGGGAAAAAAAAAAAGGATTGAGCCCAACAAACTTGCAGCTATCACTCCTCCGGCCATCGTTAAGTTTGGTGGGGCAGTTGGTGTCTCCTCACTCCAATAAGCCCGTTGTTGTGAAGATGCGTCGTCTCTAATCTGCTCATTACTGCCTCAGCTAAAGAGAAGAGGCAGCAAGAGGGCTAGTGATCCTCCCTGCTAAAGAGGGAAAGGTAGAGTAAGCGTCAAGGATCAGTCCCTAACCCTTTCTCCCCCTTTTCCTTGTTCAACAGAGGTGGCAAGTAATCATGGATAAGCTCAACAGAGTGCCATGTTGATGGTGAAACACTGAGGCAATTAATTGGATTCCGGATTTTATATGTTTCTTTCTAGATCTCATTTCTTACCAATTTTGGTTTCCCAAGGCGTAACTTGAAGCAGCCAATGCCTTTTAAAACAATGAATCACGGGAATGGAAGGCAAATTGACTCATAAATCCACTCATATGAGATCCGACCATTGATCCAGATCAAAGTGGCCTAGTATGATTAGCATCATATGATGCAGATAACTATGATACATTGGGCTTAATCACCAACAGCACCAACCTAGTACACAGACCCATGCAGAGAAGAAAAGGGGAAAAAGAAACATATGAATACATACAAGAAAAGTTGATGGAAGCCAGGTGTTTCCCCTCCTAATTTTGCTTCTTATTGGTATTCAACCTTCTAATTTTATACGGGAGGGATATGCTAAAGAAAGGAATCTCACCTAACCCGTCTTTGTTCATTTTTTTTTTGTTCTTTTTAGTGGTAAGAGAAATTAAATTAGTTTGTATATTCTGACTACCAACTTTTGAAAACTTCTTGGTACTACTAGATCACTTTCTCGCTTCTTCCCTTATTTCTGTCTCTATTTCAGTCTTTCTTTAATCTTTGTCAATCACAACCGTTTTCTCATCTCTGTTACATTTCTTTGCTGAAAATTTTAGCATTTTCAGAAATTAATCTATTAAGCTTTTTCTTTATCCAGATACTAGATCAAACTACTAAACCCCAAATGGATGAGTGCTTTCACCAAGGTCAAAAATCACGAATCGGAATCATTATCAGTGATGTTTATGTTACCAGATATTGGCAATATTGTTATATGAATCAGCATTATTCGATATATCGGCAATAATGACAATAAAAGTACCAACATATTATAGAGTCTACATCATATCAGATACCCCCAAAATCCCATATGATATTTATGACATGTTGGTTGATACTTAAAACCTTGGTTCACTTTAATACAAATAAATGTCCATGAACCTTTATAGAAGTCTTTTAAGACATTTGAATTTTCTCCTTATCTATCTTTTAAATATGTTATTAGTTATAATACTTGGAACCTACTGTTTTGCTGATAGATGCATTCAAAAAGTTAAGTGATACATATTAACTTGTTGAATATTCTTTTATTCAATATATATATATATATATATATATATATATATATATATATATACACACACACACATATATATATATATACACATACATAACTAAGGAGTAGGAAAAACTAAATTATATCTTACCAAAAATTATTTCATTAAAACTACATATAATTAAAAATTGATAATTGCTCAATGTCCTACAATTAAAATATCCTATATTGGCCAATGTGACAATATCCTATAATTAAAAATTTGAAACTACATATTTTTAGTTTCAATTGATAATTGCTCAATTAGATACATACAATTATTAAATTATTAATACAACATAACCATAAGCTCCATAGATCACACTCTAGTTCTTAATCAAACACTCTAATTCTCAAACACTCTAATTCCCAATAGATTAAACACTCTAATACAACATAGCCATAACCATAGCTATAGGCCCCAACATATGTTACATATCTAACAAATACTCTCCTCAAACACTCTAATTACTCATTACTCAACAAATTCTCAATCAAACTCACTTCAAAATCCCTACATAGCAAAACAACCCTAACATATAATTATCCATTATTCACTGTCACGGTTCAAAATCACTGTTCCACTAATTCAATGAATCAGTGGGCTGAACACTGATTCAATTATCAGTGTTCGGCCCACTTATTCATTGAATCAATCAATCGAAGACCACAATTCGCCTCTAATTGCACAAAAAAATTAAAAATTTTAACATAAAACGCAATCAATTTAAGTTAAATAGCACAATTATAAGGGAAATTGAAGAAAATTATAACCCTAATTAAAATTAGCATGAAATTAATCAAAATTGACTTACCAGTGGGACTGTTCGGCCGGCAAAGTTGAGAATTAGGTGGAGGAATCGGCTGGCGAGCTCCTGTCGAAGTCGAATCGGCCGGCAAGCTCTTGTCGAAGGATCGGAGAGTGAGAAGAGAAATCGGATAGTGGGAAAAGAAAAGGAGAAATTTTGATTTTAGGGTTAGAGTTGAGCTCAATCAATCGATCGTTCGTGGGGAAGAGAAAGAGAGAGTCGGAGAGCGGGAGAAGAGTCAGAGAGTGGGAGAAAAAGAACCGGAGAGTAATTTTATGGCTGAATTTGGGAATTAGGGTTATGCTTTGCCGCAAATTAGGGAGAGTGGGCGAAGAGGAATCAATCGCCGTTCGCGAGGGGGAGAGAGAGAGAGAGCGAGCAAATTTTTTGCGATTTTTTTCTCCCCTCCCGGCCCGTTAAGGGCATTTTATTTCTTAGCATGTCGGATTTTTAATGGGTTTACCCCACAACCAATTCTATCTAAACCAATATTGACTAATACCGGCTGGTATTTTTTATTCCGTTACTTGCCAATATATCGGTCCATACCAGTCCAAAACGAGAAACAGTAAAAAAATCATCTTACCGTCTCGTTTCTTCATATTTTCCGATATACCAGCCAGTATACTGGTCAGTATTTAAAACACTGCTCGTCATCGAGTTCGACCAAGAGAAGTACGAGGAACTTCTCTCCTCTGGCTCCATGAGTCAGAGATCCTTACGAAAATGTTGCAAGGTCTCAACCAACTTAGCCTCTAATAAAGCTCTAAAAATTACAGTCCTGCCAAAGGACTCTCTAAACTATCTGGTCTTAAAGGAGAAATTTCTCCTCCCTCGGCGCAAGGCTCACACCTTCCGCAGAGCCATTTGCATTCAAGAGCTTTGTAAAAGCTACCAACTGAAGAACTTATATTTGAATTGTCAATGGAGAGCAGGATCGTCCTCCATGGTTACAACAGAACCCGGTATTAAACAAAGAGGAAACTATATTCCTCATCATCTATAAACATTCAACCGTTCTCATTGTAATCTTTTATTGAAATTTTCAATAAAAATTCAATTTTATGGCAAAAATAAGGATATGAGCCAATAGTGTGTAGAGAATAAAACTAGTTGACATACTTCAAATAATGCAATGCTCAAAAACAATCCATAAACCTTGAAGAAATAAGGAGACAAAAATCAAACAATGTTTATTGGAAGCAGGAAAAAGTAAATATAATAGTTACATTTAAGAAGTGTTAGGAATGAATCCCCACATACCTGAAGGTCTCCAACTCTTTGTTCTGTTCTCTAAGAAGATCATCTTTAGCCCAAGCCTAATGAAAAAAAGATGAGACAAGAAATATAACTCTTCAGAAATAAACTACTATCTTATTTACTATCTTAGAACATGAAATTTCATATCACAGAACAAACTGCTTCATTGTCAAGTTTGACAGCACGAAGCTCCATATCCTTCTCTTCCAATTTTATCTCAAGCTCATGTATATGCTGCTCTCTCTCCCGTAGTTGCTCCTGCACAATCAACAAGAGATGGTTAAGATCAAAAATGATGAACCTTGAGCAATGGAAACAGAAAAACCACCACTAAGATCTATTCATCAACTGCATTGACAGTAGTAGATTATTGAATTAATTAACAAATAGATAGATTATTGAATTAATTAGGAAATAGATCTTTGTGCACCAGTCAGAAAAACTGGGTGTAAAGGAAAATGTAATAAATGAAACAACTAGTATATTACCAATGTCCACATAAGGGAACCAAAGGATACATGCAGATTCTCGTTTTCCTAGCATTTTGTGAAGGTACAACCATTGGCTTCTTACTCAAGAAGCGCACGTCTCAGTCTTACATGCACCATATGATTCACAAATCACAGAACTAGAATTGATCTCAAACAAGTAAAAACCAGTCAGAATTAAATACAAAACATCCATCATATGATTCACAGATCCAGAGCCACTTCTGCCAATCATTGCATAAATGTCATGGTTACATGCTGGAAGTAAAGTTTTTTTCCCCCAAGCGCAAGCAGTTGCTGAGACTTGAACCTAGAACTTCCCACTACCCAATCTTTCTCCTTTATAACTGAGCTAGGCTGCACTGGCTTATGGAACTGAAGTCGGACACCATTTACAATTTCAAGGTGGGAAGCTAAAGAGACCAAGTTAGAGAAGGTGATGTTAAGCCTGTGCATCATGTCAAGAAAACTAAAGAAAGACAGTACGCCTGGAAACAACTGTATAAAGAGCGTAGAATCAACAAATATAATCCTCAGAGCAATTTAAATACAGGATAAACTATACCTGGCTTAAAATAATGTACCAAAAACCAGTAATCAACAAATAACAACAACAACAACTATGCCATTCATCCCAAGTAAATGGTAGAGACTACATAAACTAAAAGAGAATCACGCCGGATCAATCCATATGATCCTTCTCTACTCATTCTTATCGAGCAATATATCTCCATTTAAACCTCTAATATTCATATCTTTCCGTATCAGCTTCACCTATGTTTTCTTTAATCTTCCCTTCGCTCTTTTAACTTGTCATATGTTGATAAGCTCCACTCGTCAAACTAGTGCATTTATAGGTCTATTTCGCACATAACCAAACCAAGCTAGGCAATTTTATCTCATCTTCTCTTTGATAGAAGTTACAACTATTTTAACATAAATATTCTCATTTTTCACTTTATCTCTCCTGGTGTTACCTCACATCCAACGAAGCATACGAATCTCTACTACACTTATCTTATAAGAATGACATCTCTTTACTGTCCAGCATTCCATGTTAGATAACAATGCTCCGTGTTAGATAACAATGCTGATCTAATAGCAGTCCTACAAAAAAAATTCATCAGTCTTAACGAAATATTATAGTCACGTAAAACTTCCGTTACACTTCTCCCTTTCAACCAGCGAGCATGGATTCTACAGTTGACATCACTATCGATCTTTCCATCATTTTTGAATAATAAAACCCAAATACCTAAACTAATTACTCATTTGCATCTCATCCAGTGTCGCAACACTATAATCTTAGATACTTCATTTACTAAATTCACACTCTATATACTCTTTCCTGAACCTACTCAATTTAAAATCTCTAGATTCTAATGTTTACCTCCATAACTTGGCAATTATACATGCTCTCATCTAAAAGGCTAAGACAATGTCATCAGCAAATAGCATACACCAAAATATCTCATCCTTAATAGATCTAGTATGTTCATCCATCACTAGGGTAAATAAGAATAGACTCAATGTAAATCTTTGGAGCAATCCACTTGTGATTAAACATTCACTTGTTAGGCCACCATAAATTATGCGCCATGAATTATGACATTTGCTATTACTTTATTATAAATGTCCTTAATATGTCAACATACTTGATGGAGACTCTCTTTTTCATCGATGTCCGCCATAGCATTTCTCCCAGTACCTTATCATAGAATTTTTTTAATCAATAAAGACCATATGCTTGGCACATGTTATAATATGTGACAATATTTTACACTCGATGTCACAAACCTACCACAATCCTCTCCATTTATTCTGACTTGGAATAGACAGTGAAACGATAAAAACTTTAAAAACAGTATTGATGGAATTACCAAAAAACTGGTAATCAGAAAAAATTATAATTCAAACGAACTAGCAAACCTCATGATACCAAAGTAGTTAAATGTAGGCCTTACTTGGCAAGTGAAGTTAGAGAATAGAAGTTATGGGATTTTTGAAACTGAGTAGGAGGGAGGAGGAGGATGGGAGCAAATGTCCCATCAATCCTACTCCCAATTCCACCCCGGAGGTGGAACTGTAACTCCTCTCTTATGTCAAAAGGCTTACCCTTCAACTCCTACACCCTAACTTGTAGCTTTTTTAAGTGTTTGACAGGAGTAAGGAGTCCAACTCCTCGTTATGTTTGGCTGGAGTAAGGAGTTCAACTCCTCCTTACTCCAGTTTACCCATGGGGAGTGCTTGCAAGCATCAAACAATCAAACAGGAAGGTTCAATCTTAAACTAACTGACATTGCATGCAAATAAAAAAGTTCCATATGGTACATGTCAAGTTTCCTAACAAATAGTTTTTACGTGCACCTTGAGATTCCCAGCTGCATCAGCATGCTCCTTGATCTTGGACTGGAAGTGGTTCTGTGCCTGCAAGATCTCCACCCTCATGATGGCCTGCGCCCTCAGCTCAATCTCCACATGCTGCAGCTCCTCCCGCTGCCTCGTGATCTCATGAAGCCTTTGCTGCAGTATCTCATCACTCAACCCCCCAATGCCGTCCATCGTGATCGAACAGAAGTCCACATCTAATGGTGCCCTTCCTTCCTGCACCTTCCCACAAAAAATACAAATCATTTCCAAATCAACCTACAAAATTTAAAATCTACTTAGGGCATTGATGGCCGTGTACCTCGTATAACGTTCTCTCATCAGATTGACTCAGCTTAACATGCTCCGGATCCTATAGAACAACACTACACAGCTCAATATAGAAATCTACCTAATCTAGGGTAAATGTTTAAAATATAGAAATTTTATTTTTACCTCGCCATTTCTAAACGAGGAATGCTCAGAGACAGCACGCCATTCCTTTCTCAGGGGCTGAGACGAGGAGGGTGGCGCAGGAAGGGACCCGCCGCGGCCGGCGGCAGCCTCCATTGGGATCGAACAAGACGGGGATCTCTACAACCCCTCTAGCTCCGAGGGAAATTAGGGTTTTTGAGAGGAAGGTAGAGGCAAGTTGGAGCAGATCGGAGTCCGCAAATCCAAGATTAGGGCTTCTAAGGTTTAAGGGACTGGGACAGTCCGCTTAGCTCTCTCTCGTTGGAGAAAAGAGTAGGGGAATTTTAATAGGTTTTGGACTTGGATTTTAGATTTTTGATGAGAGGGAGGAATTGGGTTAAGACTACTTGAGAGAAGCCAGTGAGGCTGGGGGAAGTGAAAATTTTGGGAAGCGACGGGACAGAGGTGGGAGCTTCTAAAGGGGCACAACTTTTTTTTTCCTAGTGAGCCCAGATAATAACTCTAAAAAAATAACAAGTTTATCCTTAAAAAAACTTTTTCATTTTGCCCTTCCACCTTCTCCCGCTCTAGGGCTCCGCTCCCGCTTGCGCTCGCGCTTCCCGTTCGGACTGTCAGTCCGAACGGGGCCTTCCCTGTTCAGACTGGGAGTCCGAACGGGTCAGGACCGTTCGGACTCTCAGTCTGAACAGGGAATGCCCCGTTCGGACTGTCAGTCCGAACAGGCCAGTCCTGTTCAGACTCACAATCCGAACAGGTCTCCCTTGTTCGGACTGTCAGTCCGGACAGGGACTTGATTCGATCTGCTATTCCGGACACCTCACCCACTCTATTTATATAATAAACTGATATATCATTAGTTTATCCAATTCAACGTCACTTTACGGACTTATATTAACAACTAATTATACATTATTACAAAAATATAGTGAATGAAGCAAAATGATACAATGATACACTGATACACCGACACAATGATTCACTAATACAATGATATATGGATAAACTGATTCATCGATACGCCGATACAATGATACACTACTACACCGATACACCGATACACTGATACATCAATATACTTATACAATGATATACTGATACACCGATACAACGATACAATGATACACCGATACACCGATACAATGATACAATAACCGATACAATAATATAGTGAAGATTATAAATAAGGTCCCCTACGTATAAAACAAACAAGATCTCGTACAAATTAAAGAAATAAGATCAAAAACAAACGTAGTGTATATATTCCTCGAACAAAAAGCAAATAATAGGGTTCATTACAAACAAAAACCATATATTCTACAAATTCTTCAAAATATTTGAAAAAAACAATTACACCGGTCACTTGAAATTCCTTACAACATCTATATCAATACACAACTAATATAATCTAATCACTGTCTCCTTGTTTGAAAAAAACAACTAATATAATCTAATTGGGTGCATCAGGAAAGCAACGTGCGTCTTGAAACTCTTCAGTACTGATAAATCAACTGGACCTCGGTAATTTAACTCATGAAGATCATCTTGAGAGCCTCCTGCATCAGTATTCTCTTCTTCTAGTCTTGCACTATCATATCTGATCAAATTCGGAGTTTCTATATTTAATTCAGTATCTATGGCCACTTCGATATCTCTCTCGTATCGGGCGTTGGATTTGTGGTCGAGATGCTGCTTTCTTCCTTCTTAACGAAGTAGTTGGTCGAATGCGAGAAGATTCTGCCGGATCCATCTATGCAATACAAAAATATTTCTTACAATAATTGATTCGCATAAAAATAGTAAATTTTCTATGTGTAAATAAGTATTAACAAAATATAATTTGCTACAAATATCAGATTTTTTACCTACAAGATAGTGTAATATTAAAATTTAAAGACACTGAAACCGTTCTTTGTTACTTAATCAACAATTAGGACAATACTATTAAAATTCTAAATTAATTAATACATTTTAATATTAACATCTTTAATTAGAATAAAACTATATTTTCGCATATTTTACAACTACGATTACAATATTATATTTTCTTCATAATTATAATCTAAATATTATAAATCATAATTAACAAAAAAATGTACTCATTTAGAATTTTCTCATTCTAAAATATTATCAGACCAAACAAGAAATTCTCAGTTTTCAGAGCAGTCACAGAGCAAATAAGAGTAAACTAAATATAATAAAATTAAAATTAAATTAAAGGAGACTTACAGTGAGAAATCTGAGACCAAGAGAGAGGAAATGAGGCAGCGGCGAGTGGGGGGGTGGCAGCGGAGGGGGTTGGGAAGGGCGGCGGCGGGTTTTGAAGGGCGGCGGCGGCGGGGGGGGGGGTTGGGAAGGGCGGCGGGGGGGGTTGGGAAGGAGAAGAGAGCGGCAGGGGGGGTTGGGAAGGAGAAGAGAGCGGCCGGGGGGGGAGGGGTTGGGAAGGAGAAGAGAGCGGCGGGAGAGAAGAGAGCGGCGGGGGGGGGTTTGGGAAGGAGAAGAGAGCGGCGGGGGGGGGGGGGGTGGGTTTGGAAAGGAGAAGAGAGGAGAGCAGGGAGAGGGCGGTGGAGATGAAGTGAGGAGAGAGAGTGAGATGAGAGATATAGGTGAAGGGTATTTTGGGAATAAATATGGGCTCACTAAGAAATTCTCTTCTTTTCTTAACTTAAATTGGACTCACTAGGAAATCTGGGCTCACTAGGAAAAATCTTGTGCCCCTTTAGAAGTTCCCGACAGAGGTTGCCAAATTTACCGAGGGACAGATGTGATAATCGGATTCGGGTTGGCCGGGTCTAATCACTTTGATTACGGCTGGGTTACTTTGATTACGGCTGGTTAGATATTTGCAACAAGCCATGGTTATGGACTTTCTTAATTAATTTATTTTTGAATTTTTAGCAAATATCTTCAATTTTTCCAGAAACAATATATTTATATTTTCATACATATCCCTGTATTTTTGAGTTGTATTCCAAAATCTTCACCGTTTAGCTAGCAATTTCAAAGTTGATTTTTTTTTAGTTATTCTCATGATATTCAAGTGCCATCGCATTAGGTTTTGACAACATATATAATCATTCTTTGTTTGTTTCCGCAAACTCAAATTTAATAAGTGTTGACCTCAATTTTGGTAAGTTAAGATCACTTAGCTAAATTCGAGCATCAAAAAAAACTATTGGGCTAAGTATTAGGTTCCTATCTAAGTCAGATCCATCCGACGACTTCAGACTTCGGATAATTTGCTTAGAAATTATTAGAAAAATACGGGAAAGCATACAGATAAAATACATACATAAAGATGTAAAGAAGTTCAGCTATGAAAGGTTTCTAGGTTTACGTCGTTGAGAGAAAGGTAAGTTTGGTATATATTCAATTTTAGTTTCAGGGTTACAATATCTCAGTCTCTTTTTACTCTCATGGTTACAGGGATTATGTAGTGAGATGATTGCCAAGATGTAGAAAAAGATCCTCAAATGCGAGATTTTGAGAAGAATCTAAAATATTTGGTGAAGGAAATTGTCCTCTCCTCTAGAGGAGAGGTGTATTTATAGTTATTTGACTGGTGGAGTCAAAGTTGAATTGAACGACAATTTCCAAATATGAGATGGATTTTGTTGTCTTGCTCTTATTACTATAACGAAACTTAGTTTTTTTGTCTCAGAAGGATTCTGATCGATGAAGGAATCTAGAGCCATTGAGGCTTCGTAGGCTTGGTGGACCTTCACTTGATGGGATCATATTCTTGCCGGCCTAAGCTTGTTAATTTACGAACCAACAGTAGTTCTTACTCTTGAGTTCATTCAATTGAGCTCTTAAAGTATCTTGTACTTATTTCGAGTTAGTCTATTGAGTTAGGTGAGTTGCCCTCTCTGGTCCAAGTCAATGAATAATCTCATTAACTATCGTCTCAGGAAATACGAGCTTGTCATCTACAGTTGGAGTTAAATATCCAGTAATTATCGTCTCTTGCCTCAAGAGTTACAAGCCCTTGGAGTCTATCAAGTGCTTGGCTTGAGTTTCGACAGTTGGAGTTAGGAGAGCTCCGGAGGTCCCAACCATTTACATGAGTACCGATGATATAGAGAAAACTCGGAGGTTCAACATTTTAGTTGGAAGAATGTCTCCAATAGAGGTCTATCCTTTATCCAACTAAGATAATTTAGCCTTATTAAGTGACCATCTAGTAATTAATAGTTGCCTTGTAATTGTCCTTGAATGGATAAGAATTTGGCTTTTTATTGATCATTATCAGCTTTTATTGAGTTGTTAAGCAATTTTGATAGAAACTTGCATTCTGAATATTGGAATTGCTGAGGAGTATTGTGAGTGCGATTTTGACCACTGCTTCTGTTATATCCTTGTTGCCTTTGTAACTCTTGCTAACTTCCCATTACAATACTAGTAAACATAGGAATAGAGAAGTTTTGTTAATGGAAATAAGACAAACTCATAAAATCACACACTATTTCTTTGGAAGAGTAGTGTCGACTCCCTAGGCATGGGTACTTACTAGTTTTGACAGATGTTAAGTTCACAACAACGGACCGTCTTTGCACTACAATAATGTGTAATGCTTCCATTTTTCAGTTACTTCCCAAAATGGAGGACGCTACTTAATATTTACACTAGACAATCCAAAAGTCACATAATCTTTAAATAATCATAACTACTGCCATAATCAGATGAATAAATAATATGTCTGAAACCGAAAGGATTCCATTCATATAGAAAGTTAACTACACAAAATGGCACACTGTTCTAATATGAACACAAAAGAATCAAAAGAGAAAACAATATCTAGACAAAAGGAAATATAAACAAAATATATAAAGGTTCTTCAGAAAGTACTTCACTGTTTATTATCGCTCAGTCTGATCGATGAAATACAGATCCTTAGTCGAGACTGGTTCTCTTTCTTCGTCTTCTAAACCTGGGTTCAAAACCCAAGAGATTAAATCCAGCAAGTAATACAAAAAATATATATATACTATCACATTACTGGAAATAAAGAATGCAAATGAATTATGATAGTATTAAATATGTCATGTAAGTAATGAAAAATAGAATAAGTAAAACTGCGCATATCATTTACAAATAACAGGTAAATATTTTGTAAAAGTGTCAAGTCTAGGTCAAGTCCTTATTAGTATTTTGAACCAAATGATGGATAAGCTAACGTGCAGTTTTTTGTATTGTACAAGTACCCGTGCATATTCGGGACCCGACTTCAAACCTATAGTGCTGAATTATGACACACTGCTAAGTGTTCAAGTCAAATATCGTATTGTGGAACAGTAACAGACATCACCCTTATGGTGACTCATATATCAAACTGTAGTTTAGTACCACACGGTGCTGTTGCAGTAAAAGTTCTCAACACCTCAATTAAGAAATTGACCAACAAGATCCTTATATAATACAGTTCTTATCAATCATATATTTCTCCTAATCCCTATATCAATAATACACGATATATATGAACCAATGAAAATATATGGTTGTCAAGTCAGACAGTGTATACGTCTTTTTTACAAGAAACATGGATTCAGGAACAAGATTTAAGATCATATACACATCTATTACGAGAATACTTCATTTCACGTAAGCAAAATATAATAAACTTGTTATCATGCTCCCATGAATGATCATGTCATCGTGTATTTAGTATTTCAAAATTTTGTTCATGAATACAAATGTCACTGTTTATAATATTAATGAAATATCATGTCATCATGTGTATTTGTGTTAATAAAATACAATATCACAACTAATAAAACCCATCAAAATTTTACGTAATTAAATTCCATAGAACAATTCACATCCTCATTCATTTTCAGGGTGAAGGTTGGCCCTAACCAAGCTCAAACCCAAGTTTGTGCACAAGTAATTAGATGTCAAACCTATCCATAACATTATGATGATGTAAGACTTCTGACATATACTACGAAAATGTATTTAATATAGAAGATTCCAATTACAAGAAGCATCGGACATAAGTAGACTTATGTGCATCAACATGTGTAAACTTATTAAGTATTCAAGTGTTCACATATTATTATGGTTTCATGCAAAACTTTTTATTTTTTATTTTTTATTTTTATTTTTTTCCTTTTGATTCATTTTGCATGCAGTGAAACACATGCATGCAAAATACATGCAAAAATAAGTTTTTTTTTCATGCAAAATCTTTTCTTCTTCTCCCTTTCTTTTTAAAAAAAAAAAAATCAGCAATAAGCAATATGATTATATATATATATATATATATATATATATATATATATATATATATATATATATTCAAATATATATATATATATATATATATATATATATATATATATATATATATATATATATATATATATATATATATATATATATATATATATATATATATATATATATATATATATATATATATATATATATCAAAGTTAGACTCACTAAACTGGTTCAGTTATTAATATAAATCAATGAACCAAAATGTGAACTAAGAATTTTTGTAAAATAAATTACGTACACAAATGTAAATTTAATAAAGAAACAAACGAGAAAAATAGTAGTGTTACTTGTCTCGGCTTGATCTCGAATTCTCGATTTGATTTATTTTTCTCCCTTTTTTTCTCCTTTTTTTTCTGTTGCTTTGGTTCGGCACGAGAAAGAACGGGAAAGGGTGAGAAGGAGAGAGTGTGAGTGAGGTGGTTGTTTTTTATTTTTATTTTATAATTTTTTTCCCACCCACTTCTCTCACACTAATACTCCAACACGTATGATCCCCCTTTGCCACACATTCCTTAGTCACGACAGCTCAGTACTAATACCAACCGCCTCCCTTATTTTATTTATTTATTTATTAATAATTTTGATTCAGTATAACGCTCTACAAATACTATCAAATTTATGTATGACGTAGTACTCAACGAGATAAATACTACAAAATTATCCGTTTGTTATTTCGATATCCAGAATAAATAAACCAAAATTCTGAAATAACTAGAAGGATAATTTTAATATTATTAAATTGGCAATTTTAGGAGTATTTTTCAGTCTCGTAAGGAAATTTTTTAAAAATTCTAAATATTAGAAAACAAATTATCGCGAAGACCGAATGCCATTTGGAGTTACTGATTTTAAGTTACCTCCATCGAAGTTTATTTCGGTGTCCAAAATTGACTTCGGTAACCCTATTCGGCATGCTCAGACTCAAAAGAGGGATACAAATAGCTGGAATTTTGGATATTACATAGAGCGCCTTGGGTAGCATCTTTTGTACCTTGTAATGTGTCATGTGATTACGAGTGAAATGTATAGTTATTTTAGTTTATTTTATGCACTCGTAATCTAATTTTGGTGATTAATACAAAAATAAATGATAAACTATTTTTATTGATTTTACTAGTGTTCTATGATTTTTTTTGCAAGACCTATGAGGAAGTAAGATAAAAAAAATCAGAGCTTATCTCAAGTTTCAACCCAGACTGGACATTTGACAGGTATGGCTGTCGACAGTAATTGACCCCAAGAGCAGTTGTTAATGCAGCCTTTGATACGATTTTGGATAGCCACGGTGGCTAAAGATTTATTCAAGGATTTCTGATATAAATAGAGTTTCCTTTTAAATAGAATTCTTGTTAGGATTTTTTGTGAGGCTATGAGGCTATAAATACCCGATGAAATTCAGAGTTTTAGAGATATATTAGAGATATTATAGAGTTTTTATGCTTATAGTTTTGTACTCTTTCATTGTTATTAATAAAAGAATATCCTTTATTCATATATTGATAGATATGATGAGTATGAGTGGCTAAATTCTTGCGTTAGTTTAGATTAGGTAACAAATTCTAGAAATTTACTGGTATGTATTTATTTGTTTATCATACTTGATTGATTTACATAAAATTGATATTTTTGATTTCCTATTATCTTGTTAGATTCTAAATATGATTTTGAGTCTTTGATGATGTATGGTTTGATGATATATTCGTTACTTAGTTTTTGATATACCGTAAACTCTTTAGGTACGGTGCATGCTTGACTTTGAATGTTTATTTTTATTATTCATATGTCATACTTAGATTAATTCAAGATACATATAAAATTAATCGAGGGAGTTAGTCAAATTATTAAGTTTACAACTTTATTTGATTTTGTGCCTTAAACATATATTTTCCGGTTGCAGCAAGATTACATGATCTATACTATTGATATAAATATGCATAAGCATATCCAGTAAATTATTCTATTAGTATTTAACTTATCTGACTAATAATTTTCTTTTGATAATTAAAAATCCTTCAATTTTTAGTTTTAGTTAATTAAAAATTCAATCTTTCTACTCAATTTATTTCTTTAGTGTTTAATACAATAATAAAAACGATCCTCGAGAAAATGATATTGGGCTACCATCCTTATACTACTTCTAATCACTTGCATTTGGGAGTGCACAATTTTAAATTGTTGTCAATTTTTTGGCATCGTTATCGGAGATCAATATTATTATGTTACACTTTAGTATAGATTACTATTCCTACGTTATTAATTTGTGCGATTTTGAATTTGCATGACCAGTTGAAGGGGAACTTCTAATAGTAGAATCATTCTATCGTACTCAGATCCACAAATACTTTCAATATACCAATCATTTCACAACATGAGCACTAACAACAACATCATGAATAATGATAATAATACCAGATTTGGAGGTAACAACACACATGATAACAACAAATATCATGGAGGCAATGGAGATCCTCAAGCAATTATTTACAATTTGATTGGACAACCCAACCTTCATGTATAGTATTTTTTAAACTATGGGACATTTCAAAATTATATCTGGAGTATTTCAACCTTTGCCTAAATTCCATATGATGGATGCAGAGAGCCCGTATTTACATCTTTGAGAATTCGAAGAGGTTTGCTCAATTATTAATTTTCAAAATATTATTGCAGAGCAACTAAAATAAGATCTTTATGTTCTCCCTAAAAGATAAAGCAAATACATGGCTACACTCATTACGTTCCAATTAAATAGGAAGATAGGATGAGATGCAAAAAGAATTTTTAAAAAAATTCTTTCCTTCACATTGAACTAATTATATGCGAAAGCAAATTCTCAACTTTCATTAGAAAGAAGATGAACCTTTATTCGAGTATTGGGATAGATTCAAAGGTTTGCTATGCTTATGTCCACATCATGGATTCGAGATATGGAGAACTGTAAGTATCTTCTATTAAGAACTAAATACTGCAACCAAGAAATTTGTAGAAACTATGTATAGGTGAATTTTTGAGTAAGGACGATGATGAAGCATGGAAATACCTTGACTCATTTGCCGAGAATTAACATGCCTGAGAAATTGAGCATATTTTGGAAAGAAATTAATTAGTAAAGAAGCCTCAGAATACAAGTGGACTTATTAAATTGGAAGAAACTGAAAATATTGCTACACAATTAATCACGATCACAAAGAAATTTAAAGATTTGCTTACTAAGAAAATAGAGTTGTTAGGGTAATAGAAGAAATCTTGGAAATTTGTGGTATTTATGAATTACAAGGACATATAACTCACAATTGTCCAACTCTTGCCATTTAAGGAAGTACTAAATGAACAACTTAATACTTTTAACACTATTCTTCAACCAAACAAATGAACCTATTCATAAACTTATAGCCCTGGTTGAAGAAAACCATCCAAATTTTCAGCGGAAGCAAAATCTTCAACATCAGTTTAACAAGCAAAACAAGCCACCCACTAATCTGACACAACAATATGTCCAACCTTCTGTATACCAACCACCGAAGTGGAATTTTTAGGGTAATGTTATGCAGATACAATAGAGAATTGACCAAATGATCTAAGTGCAACAACAATTCATTCAATTTGCAACAAACGGTCAACAGTAAGAATACGACAACCTTCAGTAATATACGATCTCAGATAAGCCATCCTAGTTCCAATCTACAAACAGGAAAAAGATAAGCTACTATCTTAACCGGAAATCAGTATTTCATGTAAAATTGAAGGTATAAACGCTATTACTTTTTCAATTGATAATGACATACCAGAGATATTTGCTGTGGTCAGTTTGCGAAATGGAAAAGTACCTGATGAGCCCATTTGAAAAAGAGCTATTAAAATGAAATAAGGTGATGATTTAGTATAACAATCTAAAGATGATAATGAGTGCTATATATTATATATTTATATCCCTCATTTTATCTATTTTTGCATATAAATAATACAACTCGGATAATTTTAGTGTATTTTTCAGATAAAACCTATTTCTACAAAAATATGGCTCGAAATCAAAGAAGGATTGGGAAAATTGAGCTTAGAAATAGCCGAAGAGAAGAAACCTACAAGAACACAAAGTTAGAAACTACAAGAGTAGAATCCGGTCATATAAAAAAGAAGAACAGAGCTAGAATATTAATCTGCAGAAACTAAAAAGCCTGAACAAGATATTCTGCCGCCATTTGGCAGCAAAAGAGGGTCCACAAGGTCTGCGCTTCATTGTGCTGAGTTATTGATGTGAATAATCTACAAGTGCACAGTATCAGTTATAGTACAAACAGGTTGTTCCCATGAGAATCTAAGATATTTTAATATCTTGCTAATTTTTTAGGTCTATTAAGTTAACTATGAGATTCTATATTAAAAAGATTCATTTTAAGTTCCTAAATTTTAGCATAGAATTTCGAATCTATAAAAATAATAGTCTAACAATGAATTATCTCTTTCTTCCTAATTTTTTAATCATACATGATCAAATAACGTATTTGATGTGATAAATTTACTTCAAGCGTACACTGTCGGTTGTAGCATTTTACAGGTCGTTCCCACAGGGATCTAGAGTATTTTACAATATTTCTAATCCTATTATTCTAACGAGTTAACTATGAGTCTAGATTGATTTTGAGTTATTCTAATTAGTTTAGGATATGGCATCCACTAGCTTATAACCAAATATTTTCTATTTTATTTTCTTTCTTTCATAAAAATCTGATCTTTTAGTTTAATTTCTACTAAAAGCATCCTAAGTATGGACTATCAAGTGACATGCAAGTATAATCAATTAAAGAAATTACTTTTGAATAGAAATAAACAAATCATTAGATTAATTCAACAAAATAAATGAAAACCAACAACTCCCAATCCTAACTAAGTATAGACTATCAAAATACTTAAACTAAGTATAACCTATTAAAGTCTTAATTTACGAGTTCTTGTATTTTTATTGTTTCATAGAAAAATCATATCCTTTTTATTTTTATTTTAGAAAGAACATAAATAGAATAATATAAGGTTGATCCCTAGTTTCATTTATATCCTAAGACTAAACTAATTTGCTACTCTTATTTCTAATTAATAATATTCTATTTTATTTATGAAAGCCATAAAAAATTCTATTTTCCTAGAAAGTAAGAGAAATCTATAGTATAAAACAAATAAATCGACTTGAAAGCAATTAAATCTATCTGAAAAGCAATTAAAATATTTCTACTTACTAGAAAGAACTTGAAAACAATGACACCACCTCTGGAGCACAGTGTGGCGCCCGTCACTCCTTCGGCAAAACATAATCTTTATTAATTAAAAAGAGTACAAAATTACATTTAAAAAGCTCTCCCCAAATTACAAGAATTCATAGAGTACTTATAACTCAAACACAATACTGCTCCCACTCAAACTCAATACAAAATATATAATCCTAATCCAATACAAATTAATCTCAAGATATATAATTCTAATTCAATCCATAGGTATTAGAAACCAATGGTTGATTTTAGATGGTATAAAATACTAATTTTTGGGTCAAAAATTCGAAACTAAGTTTAGCACACCCGTAGCCCGTTGGATCGGATTTTCCATTCTACAATGTTTTAGTAAAATGACCATAACTTTTGGTTATAAACTCGAATTGAGCTGATCTTAAGCTCATTTCAAAGATAATTCCGAGATATATAAATTTCTCCTACACAATATTTTTGAATTTAAGTTTTATCTTAGCCAAATATGCTCTTAAAGTTACCATTGTTTCACTTGAGTTCCTGTCTTCACCATGATTGATTTTTTTGCTCATATTTATGACAAATTTCCTTTATCTTATTCTCTTCCTTGCAAATCCTTTATTACCTATAAAAGTACACTAAATATATCTGAGTAGAAATTATTTATATATAAAAATAAATAATATGGAGACTATAAATATGCAATATATGACACTCATTACATCCCAACACCTTTCTTTTGCTAGTTCTCGAGAAAACTCTAGACCTAAAAAGAAAAAGGAAAATCATAACTTACTTTTGCAGGAATCACGATTGCACTTAGCATGTGAAACAAGCCGTTAAACTCCTAAATTATCTTAGTAGATGAGTTGTGTCTCGTGATAGTTTGCAGTGAATATATCCACAAAATTCGTAAAGAAGATAGATTAAGGAATAAAAAAAGAAAAATAAGGATAACCAAAAATCAAGAAAAACAAAAATATTTATATAAAAGAAAGAAAAATCTTTTTTTATATTTTCTTCAATTAGTCTCACTAATATACAAACTCAAACATGCATTTAGATTATTAGTTTTCAAGTTCATATCAAATACACCTATCATTTTAATAAAAAATTCAAATCCTATCTTTCAATACTCACTAATAGATAATTCATTGTTTCTATACATCTACGTACATGTGTGATAGTCTACTTTGGTTTTGAACTCTAACTCTGACTCATGGTTCATCTCTTCTCTCTAAATAATTTTTCCTTTTTTTCTTTTATTGTTGTGAATATTTCACCTTTCATGCAAAGATTTATGCTTACTTAAATGCAAATATCCGATTACTTGGATCATACTCTTATTTTCTTTTTTATTTTTCATTTTTAAATAATTATTGCCTTAAATATCAGGCTCACCTTTTTTTTTTTGAAATTATTCCCTTAAATATCAGGCTCATCCCTTTTTTTTTTTTTTTTTTTTTTTAAATTATTGCCTTAAATACCAAGCTCACCCTTTTTTTAATTCTTTTTTCTTGTTTAGAGAGAGAACACTACTCAATCGTTATCATCTTTGTTCTTAACCTAATAAACTATTATGAAATTGAAAATAGATATATACTTACCTCAAAATTACTACTAGCGGTATTTATTTTTTGAATTTTTATTTTTAATAAATTCTAAGTGTATTATCCAATCTACTATTCTATCAAACTTCAAATCTAAATTTATTCTTTTATTTGTAATTAGATTGATTTATTGAAGAAAATATTTTTGTATTTTTTATTTTTTCTTAGATTTTTTAAGTTTTTTATCAAAAAAAATTTACTGTAAAAACTACCCAAAGTGTAAAATAAAGAAATTCAAAAATCTAAAAATAAATTAAAAATCATAAAAAATTTAAAATCCTAGGAAAGTACAAAAAATCTCCTAACTCACTCCCCCACACCTAAACTTGTGTATGTCCTAATACACGACCCAAGAGTAGTAAAATAAATATGAAAAACTATTGTACAAATACTTTATAAATAATGAGAGTTCTGAAAAATCAAAATCTCAATATTGTCACTCTATTAATGCATGGAAAGCCGTTACGATCTCTCAATCACTTCTCACTTTTATAGTGTGTCCTTTTATGTTTTGACATGGATGAATATAGACTTTTTATCAATTTTGCATTTAATCTCTCCATCTTATTTTTTGTTTTTCTCAATTTATACATGCCCTTCTTTCTTTTATTCAATAATAAAATTTTGAAGTTGGAAATCATACATTTATCATTGTCTATATTTCACCCATGAACATCTTTCATGTCATTAAACATTTTAGTCTTATCAATATGCGATAAAATATACTCACTTTGAGGTGGTAGAATTATAAGCTCAATTTTGGATTGATCTTTCAAATCATCAGGTACCATGAGCTATTTTTTTTGTGCATCTTTCGATTCTTTTAGTGTTCTGGGCTCGTTATGTAAATTTTCTTAAATCCTGTTATCAAAATTCTCAAAAGAAAATACCATACTAGTGGATTTATAATTAGTCAAATCACTATGAAGGAATAAAAATTCTTCTTCACAAATTTCTTCACAATTTTCATTAAAAGAATCAAAAGATAATATATCACTAGCAAACTCATCATGAGACAAATAACCAAGCAAGATTTTCTCTTTATCACCAGTTTCTTCATAATTATTTTCACAATGGTCTAAAATATGTTGATTACAGTGTTGAAGTATAGACTCATCACTCACAAAATTATTTAATTCATTTTGAATCATATCAACTTAAAAAGTTGACTGAATTGGTTGCTTGTTAGAGTTAGATATGTTCAAACAATTAGATGATTTATCTTCAAAAGTTTAGTATGAAAAATTATTTTGAGAAAATCTTCCATATAACATGTAGTTTGAGATGATGGTTTTAGTAAAACTTCCATACCTTCCACTATTTTATATGCTCGCTCCTCAGTCTCATGATTGTAATTTTTCTTATTTTTTCAAATGACTGCATCTTGAGATCATGAGTGAAATTTGAAGAAGGATATAATGGATCCGTGTATATATTTGATGGCATACGTGAAGTAGTTATTGGTAAATTCTCATGACATGCATACCATGCTTCTAGTCATTTTAATTTTTCATCTAACATGTTCAATTGAATATCTTGTTCATGACTGAATTTAGAATATGGAGATAAATAGTTTATGGAGAAATGATCAGATGAAGAACTCTCTTGATACGATCCTTGATTAGAATTATTCATCCATTCGCTATTATAATTTTGTGTATATGAAGCGCTCGTAAGTTCATGATATGTGATGCGAATTTGATCATGACCTAGTCCTAACGAACTTCCTATCTATGGATGCTGATGATAATTATGATATGGAACACGACAATGAGGGCATCCAAATACGAAAAATTGATTTTGAAATATTTTTCTTTCGGATTTTTTATTGAAATGGCGGAGAGGGAAAGAGATGGAAAAGAAAAATAAAAGGTCGAGAAGTTTTTTTTGATTTTTTTACAACCAGAGACCAAAAATGCAAAACAAGAAAAAAAAATGGGGTAGATCTTTGAAATTTTTGCCGCTAAATGGCAGCAAATGCCGTTATTTAGAGACAAAATCAAGGATTTTGACTCTCTTCTTTTCGCAGTAAATAGAAGATATTCCTCTGGTCCCTTTTAGCTTCCTGTGTTTGCAGTTTCAAGTCTCTGCACACTCAACACACATTGTTAACACATAAAATGTTAGAAAAAAAAGAAAACACTGTCGATACCCGGCAACGACACAAAAAGTTGATGTGATAAATTTACTACAAGAGTACGTGTCAGTTGTAGCACTTTACATGTCATTTCTATAGGGATTTAAAGTGTTTTGTGATCTTACTAATCTTATTATTCTAACGAGTTAAATATAAGTTTAGATTGATTTCAAGTTATTCTAATTACTTTAGGATATAGAATCCACTAGTTTACGACCAAATATTATCTATTTTATTTTCTTTCTTCTATAAAAATCTGATCTTTTTGTTTAATTGCTACTTAAAGCATTCTAAATATGGACTATCAAGTGACATGCAAGTATAATCCATCAAATAAATTACTTTTG
The DNA here is from genome assembly GCA_036321105.1 of Dracaena cambodiana. Classification (NCBI taxonomy): domain Eukaryota; kingdom Viridiplantae; phylum Streptophyta; class Magnoliopsida; order Asparagales; family Asparagaceae; genus Dracaena; species Dracaena cambodiana. Next base: position 12,630,127 of record JAYEPQ010000015.1, read on the forward strand.
AATAGGAATAAACTAAATCATTAGATTAATTCAATAAAATAAATAAAAATCAACAACTCCAAACCCTAACTAAGTATAGGCTATCAAAATATTTAAATTAAGTATAACCTATCAAAATCCTAATCTACTAGTTTTGGTATTTTTATTGTTTCATAGAAAAATCATATCTTTCTTATTTTTATTTTTGAAAGAACACAAATAGAATAATATAAGGTTGATCCTAATTAGCTAATTGGCTACTCATACTCCTAATTAACAAGATCCTATTTTTATTTATGAAAGGCATAAAAAATTCTCCTTGAAAGAAAGAGAAATCTATACTACAAAGCAAATAAATATATACTAGAAAGCAATTAAATCTATATGAAAAGTAATTAAAATATTTCTACTTACTAGAGAGAACTTGAAAACAATGGTATCATCTCTGGAGCATAGTATGGCAAAATTCTAATCTTTATTAATTAAAAAGAGTACAAAATTACATCTTAAAAACTCTCTCTAATTTATAAGAATTCATGGGGTATTTATAACCCAAACACAATCCTGCTCCTACTCAAACTCAATACAAAATATATAATCCTAATTCAACATAAACTAATATCAAAATATATAATTCTAATTCGATCCATAGATATTACAAACTAATGGTTGAGATTAAATGCCATAAAAAACTAATTTTCAGGTCCAAAATCCAAAATTAAGTTTAGCACACCCGTAGCCCACTAGATCGGATTTTCCATTCTGTAGTATTTTAGTAAAATTGTCATAACGTTTGAATACGAACTCGGATTGAATTGTTCTTAGACTTGTTTCGAATATAATTCTGAAATTTACAAATTTCTCCTACACAAAATTTTCTAGTTTAAGCTTTATCTTGACTGAATATGTTCTTAAAGTTTCTACTGCAGTACTTGAGTTCCTGTCTTCACCATGATTGACTTTCTTTGCTCATATTCTTGATAAATTTGCTTTACCTTTTTCTCTTCCTTACAAATTCTTTATTACTTATAAAAATACATTAAATATATTCGAGTAACAATTATTTATATATAAAAATAGATAATATGGAGACTATAAATATGCAATATATGATACTCATCACACTCCCACACCTATCTTTTATTAGTTCTCAATTAAAACCTAGACCTAAAAAAGAAGAAAAATACTAACTTATTTTTGTAGGAATCGCAATTGTACTTAGCATGTAAAATAAGCCGTTAAACCCCTAAATTACCCTAGTGAATAAGTTGTGTCTCATGAGGGTTTGCAGTGAACTTACCTACAAAATTCGTAAAGAAAGTAGATTATGAAAGACGAAAAGAAAAATAATGATAATAAAAAATCAAGGGAAACAAAAAAATTATACAAAAGATAGAAAAAACTTTTTTTTTTATATTTTCTTCAATTAATTTCACTAATATACAAACTCAAAATCGCATTTAGATTATAAGTTTTCAAATCAAGTATCATATCAAATACACCTATCATTTTAATCAAAAATTCAAATCCTATTTTTCAATACCGACTAATAGATAATTCATTGGCTCCTATACATCTACTTGCACGTGTGATAGACTACTTTGGCTTTGAATTCAAATTCAAACTCAGGATTCAACTCTTCTCTCTAAATAATTTTTTCTTTTTTCTTTTTTTTTGTGAATATTTCACCTTTCATGCGAAGATTTACGCTTATTTAGACGCAAATACCTGATTACTCGGATCATACTCTTATTTTCTTTTTTTCATTTCTAAAGGATTATTGCCTTAAATACCAAGCCCACTTTTTTTTTTCTCTTTTTTAGGATTATTATCTTAAATACCAGATTCATCCTTTTTTTTTTCTTTTTTTTAAGAATTATTGCCTTAAATACCAGGCTCACATTTTTTAATTCTTTTTTTTCTTATTTAAAGAGAGAAGACTACTCAATCGTTATCATCTTTGTCCTTAACCTAATAAATTATTGTGAAGTGAAAAATAAATGTATATTTACCTCAAAATTACTATTAGTAGTATTTATTTTTTGAATTTTTATTTTTCATAAAATTCTAAGTGTATTATCCAATCTACTATCCAATCAAACTTCAAATTTAAATTTATTCTTTTATTTGTAATTAGGTTTATTTATTGAAGAAAATATTTTTGCATTTTTACCTTTTTTTTCAGATTTTATTTTACTTTTTTAATTTTAAAAAATACTGTAAAAACTACGCAAAGTGTAAAATAATGAAATCCAAAAATTTAAAAATAAAATAAAAATCCTAAAAAAATTAAAAATCTTAGAAAAACACAAAAAATCTTTTAACCCACTCTCCTACACATAAACTCGTGTATGCCCTCATATGCAGCCCAAGAGTGTTAAAATAAATATAAAAAACTATTGTACAAATTCTATACAAATAATGAGAGTCGTGAAAGGTTAAGATCTCAATATTGTCAATTTATTAATGCATGGAAAGCGGTTACGACATTTCGATCGCTTCCCACTTTTATAGTATGTCTTTTTATGTCTTGATATGGATAAACTTAGCCTTTTTGTCAATTTTGCATTTAATCTCTCCATCTTATTTTTGATTTTTCTCAATTTATATCTGCCCTTCTTTCTTTTATTCAAAAGTAAAATTTTAAAGTTGGAAATCATACATTTATTATCGCCTATATTCCACCCATGAACACTTTTTATGTCATTAAACGTTTTGGTCTTATCAATATGCGATAAAATATACCCACTTTGAAGTGGTAGAATTATGAGTTCGATTTTGTATCGCTCTTTCAAATCATCAGGTATCATGAGCTCTTCTTTCTGTGCTTACTTTCATTCTTCTAGTGTTCTGGGCTCGTCATGTAAATTTTCTTCAATCCTCTTATCAAAATTCTCAAAAGAAAATGCCATGATAGTGGATTTATAACTAGTCAAATCATTGTGAAGGAATAAAATTTTTTCTTCACAATTTTTATCAAAAGAATCAAAACATAATATGTCACTAGCAAGCTCATCATGAGGCAAATCATCAAGCCAGATTTTCTCTTTATTACTATTTTTTCATAATAATTTCCATAATGGTCACAAGTAAGTTGGTCACAATATTGAAGTATAAACTTATCATTCACAAAATTATTTAACTCATTTTGAATCATATCAACTTTAAAAGTTGACTGAAGTGATTGCTCGTTAGAGTTAGATATGTTCAAACAATTAGATGGTTGATTTTTAAAAAGTTTAGTATGAGAAATTATTTTAACGAAATCTTCCATATATGATACAGTTTGAGACGATGATTTAGCAAAACTTCCATACCTTCCTCAAGATTGTAATTTTCCTTGTTTTTCTCGAATGATTGTATCTTGAGATCATGAGTGAAATTTAAAGAAGGATATGATGGATCCGTGCACATATTTGATGACATATGTGAAGTAGTTATCAGTAAATTCTCATGACATGCATACCATACTTCTAGTCTTTTTAATATTTCATCTTACATGTTCAATTGAATATCTTGTTTATGATTGAATTTAGAACATGGAGATGAATAGTCTATGAAGAAAGGATCAGATAGAGAACTCTCTTGATATGACCCTTGATTATAATTATTCATGCATTAATTATTGTAATTTTGTGTATAGAAAATGCTCGTACGTTCATGATATGTGGTGTGAATTTGATAATGATGTAGTCCTAATGAACTTTCTATCCATGGAAACTGATGATAATTATGATATGGATCACGACAATGAGGGCATTTAAATACAGAAAATTAATTTTGAAACATTTTTCTTTCTAATTTTTTTTTAAAAAGGTGGAGAGGAAAAGAGATGGAAAAGAAAAATAAAAGGTTGAGAAGCTTCTTTTTGATTTTTTTTTTTACGACCAGAGACCAAAAACACAAAACAAGAAAAAGAATGGGGGCAGATATTTGAAGTTTTTGTAGCTAAATGGCAGCAAATGCCAAGATTCAGTGGCAAAATCAGGGATTTTGACTCTCTTCTTTTCACAGTAAATAGAAGATATTCCTCTAGTCCTTTTTAGCTTCTTGTGTTTGTAGTTTCAGGTCTCTTTACACTCAAGATACACTGTTAACCCATAAAATATTAAAAAATGCAAGAAAACACCAGCAATAGCGCCAAAAACTTGATGTAATAAATTTACTGCAAGTATGCAGTGTCGGTTGTAGCGTTTTACAGGTCGTTCCCACATGGATCGAGAGTGTTTTGCGTTCTTACTAATCCTATTGTTCTAACGAGTTAACTACGAGTCTAGATTGATTTCGAGTTATTCTAATTAGTTTAGTATATATAATTCACTAGTTTAAAATCAAATATTCTCGATTTTATTTTCTTTCTTTCATTAAAATATGATATTTTTGTTTAATTCCTACTTAAATCATCCTAAGTATGGATTATCAAGTGGCGTGCAAGTATAATCCATTAAAGAAATTACTTTTGAATATGAATAAACTAAATCATTAGATTAATTCAACAAAATAAATAAAAACCAACAACTCCAAGCCCTAACTAAGCTAGGTTATCAAAATACTTAAATTAAGTATAACCTATCAAAGTCTCAATCTACAAGTTCTTGTATTTTTACTGTTTCATAGAAAAAGCATATCTTTTTATTTTTATTTTAGAAAGAACACAAATAATATAATATAAGTTGATCCCTAATTTTATCTACATCTTATAACTAAGCTAACTAGTTTCTCATACTCCTAATTAACATGATCATATTTTTATTTATGAAAGACATAAAAAATTCTTTTCTCTTAGAAAGTAAGAGAAATCTATATTATAAACCAAATAAATCTATATTAGAAACCAATTAAATCTATCTGAAAAGCAATTAAAATATTTCTACTTACTAGAAAGAAGTTGAAATCAATGACATCATCTCTGGAGTGCAATATGGCGGTTGTCACCCCTTCAGCAAAACCCTATTTTTTATTATATAAAAAGAGTATAAAATTACATCTAAAAATCTCTTCTCAATTTATAAGAATTCATGGGATATTTATAACCCAAATACAATCATGCTCCTACTCAAACTCAATGCAAAAGATATAATTCTGATCAACACAAACTAATCTCATGATGTATAATTCAAATTCAATCCATAGGTATTAGAAACCAATGCTTGAAATTAGATGACATAAAATACTAATTTTTTAATCCAAAACCTGAAATTAAGTTCAACACACTTGTAGCCCGCTAGATCAAATTTTCCATTCTGCAGTGTTTTAGTAAAATGGCCATAAATTTTGCATACGAACTCGGATTGAGTTGTTCTTAGGCTCGTTTCGAAGATAGTTCTGAAATATACAAATTTTCCAACACAAAATTTTTCAGTTCAAGCTTTATCTTGGCTGAATATGCTCTTTAAGTTGCTGCTGCTGCATTAGAGTTTCTGTCTTCACCATGATTGAATTTCTTTGCTCATATTCTTGACAAATTTGCTTTATTTTCTTCTCTTCCTTACAAATTATTTATTATCTATAAAAATACACTAAATATACCGGAGTAGCAATTATTTATATACAAAATAGATAATATGGAGGCTATAAATATATAATATATGACACTCATCATATTAAAAGGTGATCTTTTTAATTCGATTTTAACTAAGAGCCCCTAAGTATGATATATCAAGTGACATGCAAGTATAGATTATGAAAGATGTCATATTTCTTAAAACCAAATTTATCTAGTAGATACTCTTATAAATAAAAGCAAAAAAATAAACTTTAAACCTTAATATAAGCATATGTTATCAAAAGACAAAACTTCTGTATAAACTATTAAAGAAATTAGATTTACAAGTTTATTCTATTCAATTTATTTATAGAAAATCTTGTTAATAATTTTATAAATTAAAACAAAGAATATGAATTCTAAATCTCATCTAAGTATAGATTATCAAAATATGAATTAAGCATAATCTATCAAAGAATTATGATTTACGAAGTCCTATCTTTATTTTATTTATAGAAAAATCACGACTTTATTTCTTTTTAGGAAGAAGATAAGAAAAATCTATGTTATATCTATTAAACTAATTTTATCTACATTCTAGGGCTAATGCAAATTAGTTACTCATACTACTAATTATCCAAAACCTATATTTATTTATGAAATCTATGAAAATTCTAATTATCTAGAAAGTAAGGTAAATCTAAACTAGAATATCAAGTAAAAGAAAATTACCTAAGAAAGAATGGTGAACAGCAAAGGGTCACCTCTGCAATTCGGTATTGCAGCCGTCACCTCTTCGACAAAATCCTAATCTTTATTTAATTAAAAGCATATCTAAAATTACAAAAAATCCTAATTTACAAGGATACGACCAATATATAGACATTGGAGAACCAAACCATAATCTGAGTACAACTAAATAACTAAAAAAATATATCGAAAATCCTATAAAAATTTTAGCAATTTCAAGACCCATATTGCCACCAAATGGCGGCTATTGTCGCCAATAGGCAGCATAACAGTAAAATATTTGCTTCTTATTTCTTCTGCATAAAGCTCTTGCCTTGTTTTTCTCTTCTAGATGACTATATTTGACTTTGTTTTTCTGTAACTTCATATTCTTGTAACTTTATTCACTTTTTATCTCTTATTAGACTTGGTTTTCTAGTCAGTCTCTGAGTTTATACCCTCTCTTGTAGAAATAGGTTTAATATGAAAAACACACTAAAAATACCCAAGTAGCATTATTTATATATAAAAATGGATAATATGAGGGTTATAAATATGCAATATATAACACTCATCAGTCATATAAGGAATAGGACTCTGTAGATCAAAATTGAGCCCCGCTATTTGGTGGTCAACGCTGCTATTTGGCAGCAAAAGTATTGAGTCTGTAACTGAAATTTTTGTGAAGGCATTGTTATAATTTTATAGTTTTTCTATTGTGGCTGAATTAGAATTTTATAATTTCGAAGTCTATTTATTGGTCGTATCCTTGTAAATTAGCACTTCCTATATTTTGATTGAGATTAATTAAATTAGGAGATTAAAAGGGACGGCGACTACAATACTGAACCTCCAAAGGTTATTCTTATTGTTTATTGTGTTCTTCGTAGGTAACATAGTTTAATTGCTTTTTATATAATTTTTTATTGCTTTAGGAATTTAATTGCTTTATAGGAAAAATTAGATTTTTTATTAGTTTTCATGCATAAAAATATGAACCTGATTAATAAAAATATGAGTAGCTAATTTAGTTTAGTTCTAAGATATAAATGAAGTTAAGGATCAACTATAGTATTTATTTTATTTGTCTTCTTTCCCAAATAACTAAATAGATATGATTGTTCTATGAAAAGATTAAAAGATAATAATTCGTAGATCTAATACTTTGATAGGTTATATTTAAGATTACTTTTGATAACCTATGCTTAGTTACTTTTGTTTTATTCATAAAAATTTCTATTGATTTAGTTTACTTTTATAAAAAGTTACATTTTTGATAAGTTATGCTAGCACATAATTTGATATATTATGCTTAGGAAAAAGATTAAACTAAAAAGATCAACTTTTAATATAATCGTAATTGTTTATGTTAGAAAGACAAGAGGAAAATAATAAAAAGAATATTTGGTTGTAAACTAATAGATTCGACATCTTAGACTAATTTTAGAATAAAGTAAAAAACCATCTAGAACTTGTTAGTTAGCTTGCTTGAATAATAGAAAGAGTAAGATCACAAAACACCCGACATCCTTATAGGAATGACCTGTTTGTACTACAACAATACTGTGTGCATACAGTAGATAATTTGCATCTAGTTTTTGGCATCATTACCAAGGATTAACATTATTTTCTTGTTTTTTTTTTGTATTTTATGACTTAACAGTATATGTTGAGTTATTAGGGACTTGGAAGTTCAGATACAGAAAGTAAAAAGGGTCAGAGAAGCATTAGAAAGGCAGTGCAGAAACTAGGGAGCTAAGGTCCATAGTTGTACCGCCAAATTGCGGCCAAAGCGCCAATTGGCGACATCAATGTTTATTCCTGCCCCATCTTTTCTTCTTTTTTTTCTTTCGAGTTTCCAATTCTATAAAAAAATAATAATAAAATAAAAATAGTAGAAACATCATAACTTTATTTGATCATATTTCCTCCACTTTTCATCTCACCACACTACATCTGATACTTCCTGCATTAGTTTTAGGAAGCTAACACATTCACTCACGTACGTTGGTTCATGCGACATTGGACTTTTGATCAATTTGGTTGACTCGTGAGATCAGATTTAATCATGGGCGACAAGATAAAGCCACCGATTTCGATCCTTAGGATTGATGTTATCCGTTGCGCACATTACTACCATCGTGCATAAAAGTTCCACAAGCAGTGGGTATTAACTGCGAATTGAAATTGCAGTACATCAGCATACTTTCTAAATTTACTGGATCTGATTTTAAGAATACCTATATTTTTATCAGTGAATTTTCGGAAGTGTATGTGATGATCAAATCACAACACTTATCGGAGGACACAATAAAACTTTGTTTCATCTTGTTTTCCCTCAATCATATTGCTAAGAAGTTGTTATATAGTATGCTTACTGATTCAATCACTACTTAGGATGAATTCATAATAGTATTTCTTAAGAAATACTATCCTATGCACAAAGACGGTCAAGATACGAAATGTCATTAATTAGTTCTGTCGAGTGCTAGGAAAATCCTTCTGGAAGAACGTGGAACGATTCAAGGACTTACTATCTCAATTGTTCCCACCATGCGATAGAAAAATTACAGTTGTGTTAAATCGTATACGAATGACTCTATTATACATCCAAAAGTCTTTTTGAGTCCATGTATTAGGTGGAGTTTATGAGAAAAACGAGGATGAAGTATGGAAATTCTTAAAAGGCCTATCGTGGAAAACTATGCAGTGGGATAATCCTATTGAGAAACCCAATGCATCGACTTCTGCAAATAAAGGCGGGATCCATAACATCGACATCTCTATAACTATCGAAAGTAAGACTGCGGCTCTTATGAGGAGAATCGAGGTGTTGGAACTTCTAGTACTCTATAGGTGGGTCAAGTCAATCAATTAAACGCTCCTACATGCTTCAATTGTGGAATTCTGAATCACGTTATGGAGGAGTATCCAATATTAATGAATGCCATGGATCCGACACTTGAGCAGGCTAACGCCTTATACCCACGATGCATGAACAATCCATACACTCTTACACACAATCCGGATTAGGAGCAATATTAAGGAGCTCCTAACTCTAACATATAGTCTCCAGCTACTGGTCAGTTTTCAAGACTAAATGTGGATGTCTATCAATACCCAAATGCCACAAATCAAGGGAATAACCAGAATATTCTACCTACACATAATCAATTCTATCCATAACAGGAGTCTAATAACGATCATGAAAAGCAACTACTATTACTTGAGAAGAACGTGGAGAATCTTCTCATATCTTTATCAAACCTTGGCACGCACATGGAAAATCTTATGAAAGTATAAACTGATTTTATTCAAAAAATAGATTAACACCTACCCATGAACTTTTAGTCTATTAAAACTTAGATCAGCAGGTTGGACAATTAGCGAGTAAAATGAGTGAACGTGACAAGGATATTTTTCCATGTCAACCCTTAACGAATCCTAATGCTACTTTCTCTAACTCCAACCAGTCGCATGTTGATCTGATAATTCTACTACAAGTGTACAGTGTTGGTTGTAGTACAAACAGGTCGTCCCACAGAGATCTAACGTGTTTTGCTATCTTACTCTTTATATTATCTTATCAAGTTAACTAGCAAATTCGAAATGTATTTTAATTTATTCTAATTAGTCTTGGACATCGAATCTATGAGTTCACAACCAAGTATTCTTTTTATTATTTTCTTTCTATCTTTCTAACATAAACAATTATGATTATATTAAAAAGTTGATTTTTTTAGTTTAATATTTTATTCAAAATATCCTAAGGATAAAATATCAAGTGGTGTGAAAGTATAGCTCATCAAAGATGTGGCTTTTTATAAAAGTAAACTAAATTAATAGAAATTTCTATGAATAAAATTGGAAGTAATAACTCCAAACCCTAACTAAATATAGACTATCAAAAGTAATCTTAAGCATAACCTATCAAACTATTAGATCTACGAATTATTGTCTTGTAATCTTTTCATAGAATATCATGGTTAATTCCTAAATTCATCTCCATCCTTAAACTAAACTAAATTAGCTACTTATATTTCTAATTTTCAAGTTCATATTCTTATGTATAAAAACTAATAAAGATCTAATTTTTCCTTGAAAGTAATTAAATATCTAAACTAGAAAATAATAAAAAATTATCTAGAAAGCAAATAAATTGTATTACCCATGAAGAACACGATGAATAAAAAGAATTACTCTTGGAGCTTCAGTATTGTGGTTGTCGCTCCTATGGTTTAATATCCAAATTTTTATTATTTTCAATGATACATAAGAAACTTTAATTTATAAGGATACGTCAATAAATATGCCTCAAACTACCAAAGTTTAATCCAGTTATAACTGAACAATTAATAAATTAAAACAAAACACTCACAAAAATTTCAATTACAGATCAATAAATTTGCCGCTAAATAACAGTGTTGACTACTAAATAACGGAGCTTAATTTTGGCTAACAAAACCTTTTGTCATGTATAAGTCACCAGAAAGAAGATTGGCTCCTATGGGCCCTGTAATGCCGCCAAATGGTGACAATTGCCTCTAGTTTGCAGCAGAATCTTGGTAATTTGGTTGCTGGCTTCTGGAGTTTAATCTTCAACCTCTAATCTGTTTTGCATGGTTGGATTTTACTTTGTGCCTTCTACTTTTGTGTTCTTTTAGCTTTCTTCTTTTTTCTCTTCTTAGACTTGGTTTTCCTAATCGTTCTCAATTTTGTGTCATATCCTTATAAGAATAGGTTTAATCTGAAAAACACACTCAAAATATTCGAGTAGTATTATTTATATACAAAAATAGATAAGAGAAATACAATAAATATGCAATATATAACACTTATCACCCCCACACCTTTTTTTGCTAGTCCACAAGTAAAACCTTGACCAAAAAATAAGAAGAAAAATTCTAACTCATTTTCGTAGGAATCGTGGTACACTTAGCATGTGCAATAAGTCTTAAACCCTTAACTTACTCTAGTAGATGAGTTGTGTCTCGTGTGAATTTCTAGTGAATATACCCACAAAATTCATGAAGAAGGACGATTAAGAAATAAAGAAAGTAAAAATAAGGATAACAAAAAATCAAGAAAAATAAAAAATTTACACAAAAAAAGAAATTTTTTTTGGTATTTTCTACAATTCATCTTACTAATATGCAAATTTAGGAATGCATTTAGATTATTAATTTTTTAAGTCAAGCATCATATCAAATACACTTATCATTTTAGTAAAAAACTCAAATTTTATCTTTCAATACCACTAATAAATAATTTATTAGCTCCTATACATTTACGTGCATGTGTAATAGTTTTTATTGGGTTTAAACTCAATTTCTAACTCATGATTTATTGTTTCTCTCTAAATAATCTTTTGTTTTTTTTTTCTCTTCGTTTACTTTTTTCTTTGGTGAATATTTTACATTTCATGTGAATATTCACGCTTGTTTAGGCATAAATGTCCGATTACTTGGATCATATTAAAAATACTGTTCATGTGAATATTCATGTTTACTTAGGACCATTGTCTTAATACAAGACTCATCTCTTTATTCTTTTATAAATGAATTTATTTATAAAGGATCATTGCTTAAATACCAGGCGCAAATATCCAACTACTTAGTAATTCTTAAGAAATTTATTTATAAAGGATCATTGTCTTAATACCAAGCTCACCTCTTTATTCTTTTTTTTTTTTTATATATTTTTTATTTTATTTAGAAAGAAAAAACTACTAAACTATTATTATTTTTGTCATTAACCTAATAAACCATTTTGAAATGAAGAATGGATGTGTATTTACCTCAAAATTACCATTAGCGGTATTTATTTTTTGGATTTTAATTTTTTTATAAATTTTTTAGTATATTATCCAATCTACTTTCCTATTAAATTTCAAATTTAAATTCATTCTTTTATTTGTAATTAGTTCGATTTATTACAAAAAATAATTTTTAATTTATTAACTTTTTTCAAGATACCCTAAAAACTATCCAAATTATAAAATAAAGAAACCAAGATACCCAAAAAACTACCCAAAGTGTAAAATAAAAAACCCAATGATCCTAAAAACTAAAAATAAAAATCCTAGAAAAAAAACAAAAAGCTCATAATCCACTCCCCCACACCTAAATTTATGATATGTCCTCATACACAAATTATTGGTGTCATTCTCTCTGCCTTCAGCTAGACTCTCTGGATAAATGTCATGTATATGTACTCGAACTGTCTCTGTGATCCATGTGTTTTAGCCATCGCTAAATTTTTCCATGACCTTGCAAGACCACATTCATTTGCTCACTGGGGTCTGCTGACAGGTCTTATGCAAAGAAGGCATCATCCTCATCTTTTTCTATCAAATCGGTGGCAAATACATTTTACTTTGCAATGCTTCTGTTCCTGTTTTCTGGAACAACAACATGATACATTACCAATATGTGCTCCTTGACTATGTTGACACGGGAGGGTGCATATGTATCAAACTTTGCATTAAACATGAACGTATGACACAACTGTATAATCAAACACGGTCGAGGCAAAATAGTCCGCGATCGCATTTTGGCATCTATGATCGTGTCCAGCAGTTGTGTGTATATGCAAAAATTTGGGTTCTGACACATTATGCAATCAACTAAACATAATGTGGGTGTGTAGAATGAAAACATATGTGTAATCTCTATTATATTTTGGTTGATTCAGTGGTAAGTAGCATGTATATTATGATCTAGTATCTTACTGCTGATTCTCCTATCTCGTGTCATGGTGCATGACAATGATCAAAATCATACACTTCCAAGTGTAAGAGATCGACAAGTAGTATAAAGATAGTAATCCAAGATCAATCTTTCGAGTATCATTTTGTTATTGTGTGAGACTAAGAATAAATTACGAAATTAAAAAGAAAATAAAGATTGGATTTTTATCAACTAAAAAGTAAAACCAAAGATGTAAATTTACTTTAATTAAAATTGCTAGCCAGATGGATGTAACTCCCCCATAGGATAATTTACTGGATATATTTATGATTTTTTATTCCAGTTACATAGATCACGTGGTATTCCTGCAATCAGAAAATAAATTAATGAACTACAAAATATATAAATTTGCAAACTGGATACTCTGAATAATTTCTCCCAGTTAACTCTATATGAATTTTGAGTTTATCTAAGCATGCAATATAAATAATAAAAATAAATGTTCAAAGTCTAAGTATATATCATGCCTAAAGAGTCTATAGTATATCAAAAACTAAGTAACGAATATATTGTCAAACAATAAAACATCAAAAACTCAAAATCATATCTAAATTGCTTCAAAGATAATGGAGAGTCAAAAATATCAATTTCATATAAAACAATTAAAATCAATAAGCATAGAAAAATACAAGCTAGTAAATCACCTAAGGTTTATTATTCCTCTGGTCCAACTCAAGAATTTAGCCACTTATACCCATAAAGGTTATGAATAAAGAGAAAAAAAAATTCTCTTATTGATTTTTATAAACGAGTATAAAAACTAAATCTTGAATCTAAAAACTCTCTAATAATTAAAGATATTCATAAGTGTTACAAAAGTTGAGTTACATTGGCTATTTATAGCCTTGCAAAATCCTAATAGGATTTTTATTTTTAAGAAAACTCTAAATTCTCTCAAAAATTCTCAAGAAATCCAAACTGCGGCCGCTCCCTTTGACAGGTCCTTCGACGGCAATCCTCGGGTTCAACTTATAGTTGACCACTATCGACATCTAATTGATGGCTGTCGACAACTAACTTATGGTTGTCGACAGCCAGTCCTGTATTTTCATAAGTCTTAATTGATATTTGAGATAACTTTGAGACTTTCATTTACTTGCATATAAAACCCTACAAAAATACTAGAAAAATATCATGGTAAGGAATTTGATTAATAAAAATAATTTTTTATTAATTTTTATATTAATCAACAAAATTAGATTACACTTGCATAAAATAAACACTTTTCAAGCGTAATCACACCTCCAACTTGAGTTTTGCTAGTCATTAGCAAAATTATCAAATTAAGAAAATAAACTAAAGACTTAATTAAAAAGAAAGAAAAATCCTAACTCAATTTCGTATGTATCACGATTATACTTAGTATGTGCAACAAGCCGTTAAATCTCTAGGTTACCCTACTTGACAAGTGTTGTCTCGTAAGGGTTTCTAGTGATATTACCTACAAATATAAAGAAATGTTTGAGATCAAAAAAATAAATAAAAGGAAAAATAAATACAAATGTAAAATAAAGAAAATAAAAAAATGTTAGTATGCTATTAACTATATATATATATATATATATATATATATATATATATATATATATATATATATATATATATATATGTTACTTTTCACTTCTTTTCCATATCAAGCACAATTAGAGATACATACACATATATTTATGATATTGTCAACCTTAATTATCACTTATAATCCGATACCCTTATGTATCTATCATAATCATTTAAATCGTATCATATACATATTTTTTACTTTCAATTATCCTCTCCTATACACTATTGTGATTATGTCTATAAGCCTTGTCAAGTTTCAAACTTCAATCAAACTTATAGGTACACTTTATATATATATATATATATATATATTCTTATATATATATATATTCTTTTCTTTTTTTTATAGACATTTGTCTTTCATATGAATATTCATGCTTATTGAGATATAAATACAATTACTTAGCTCATGACTATAATAAAAGTCCATGAGTATCGTTCGTGTGAATATGTACACTTACCGAGATGCACGAACCCAACTACTTAACACTTACTTTCTCTTATTTATTTACTATATATATTTTTATATATCTAATTGCCTTAAATACTAGGCTCACTTCTTTTTTTATATACATATATGATAGGTCTTTCTTTTAAGTTTTTTCTTTGTTTTCAACTCATCATGATTCATTGTGTAAGTGTTTAGAGTGTATACTTGATTCTAATTTTAAATATTCATATATCTTATTATCGAATTCAAAATCTCAATTAAGACTACATAAGAACTACTATCATATAAGCATCAACAGTAAGATATCAATCTCATAAATATGCAATGTAAAGTACTTCTAATCTTATTTTTTACTTTGGAAAATTGAAAAACTATATCAGTTAGCTATGATACAGTAAAGTACAATGTATCTATCCCACCCCCAATTTAAATTATGCAATATTCTCAGTGTATCAAAAATATAACTACAAAAGTAATACACTAAAAAGTAATATATGAGGTTATGGTCAGAATACACCTGACTTTGTCAGTTCTTTAAAAACTCACTCTCTTCTGTAGTCGATATCAATGACACCTCTGATGAAGACCTTTTTGTCAGTTGCGTCTTTGATACTGGCGGAACCCTATAGTCTCCTAGCTCGTCGCTTCGTCTTCATTAGAAGAAATATAGGTGTTCTTACAAGCTATTTGTCTGAATACTTTGGTGAGAAGCCGATATTGATGTTATTGATGATGCGCAGTTGGGCTTGCCGTTATTTAATGACTTGCTGTTTTGCAGTGAACGCATTGTCATCCTTATGATTGACTCATTTAGCGTATGAAGTGTTACTTCATCTGGTTGGACCACCGCATCTATTGCATCTCCTTGGTTTTGTCCTTGTTCACCACATTTCTGATTTTGTTCTCCATGATCGATAGGTGGGGCAACAACACGTTGTTGCTCTTGTTATATTTGTTGTTCTTGGTTGGCATGTCGAGCACTCATGCTTCTTTGTACGGTGGTATTTGTAAATAGTTGCATGGGAGGTTCAAATGTGTCATTTCGTAATAGATGGACTCCATTATTCATGCAAATTTTTGTTATCAGATATGGCAGAACTAAGTGAGGCTTTGCTAATCTCGGATGTTGGATACACTCATGGGCCTGACTTATGCTTTGAACTATCACAAAGTATGACATCGAATGCACGCCTTTTCAGAATCATGTTCAATAACACAACGTCCCTTGAATATAGTTCTATTGTTGCAGAGGATAGTAGGATGTTATATTTAATAAAAAGGCTTACCTAGACATACTCCTTTCTAATGTAGCCTACCTTCAAGAAGCTTTCATTGAATGCAACATCGTGGAGGTTTTCGCAGAGCCCTTTGAATCGGCGGAAGCTACTTGATATACCATTCACAATCTCCACAAAAGATAGGTGCTCCTCAAGCACATTAGGTACATAGATTGTCCTTAAAATTTCTTGCCTTGTGAATGACACTTCCCTGCCCCTTAATATAGAGTATCCATATTGATCTCCAAGTGCCGGTTGCAGTTTAGTTTAGAACTCATGCACGATCTCATTACATGCTAGTGTGTGCGTATACCCTGTGTATTATTCTAACTCTACAACCTGCATTTGTGCTCTGAAGGCCAAATTCTCGTTTGTCTTTGAGTAATCGATTGCATATTTAGGCCGAAGTTTAAGGATTTTATAGTTCTCCAAAAATTTCTTAGTTGCTTTTACAGCTCTTGTTCTCTTGGAGAAGATGGACCAGAGGATTCCACTCTCATCCTCTTAGAAACTATCTGCTTCCTTAGTCTCATTCTGCAAAAAATTAATCATAAATATATCTTAACAAGATATTATTATTTCTTCAAAAATCAGGCATGAATTTATCACATATACATATTCTAATTTTATTTAATTTATTTTTCTCCCCCTTTTTCATAAAAAAATAAATTTAATTACATAATTCTATATTTTCCCAGTTGCTCTTTCAAAAATTATCAAACTCTACTTAATTTAACCATTATTGCATGAATTTGATATATGATAATTATTCAAGTAACCCATGAAATATGATGCAAAAAAGTTGATATTTTTATTTCTTCTACCCTTGATTTTAGCATATAATATCAATAATTTCATGAAATTCATCAAAAATCCTCGTAACTTTTCTTAACTATCCAAAATCTACTAAAAAGTAAGAATCTAACTTAGATTTATTCAAATTCGACCACATAAATTGTATATTTAGATTTTTGAGACAAAAATCTACTTTTTACAAAGAATAAATCAAAGAGAAGATAACTTACTTGCTTGAAGATGATGAAAATTTAAAAGAAATTATGTGGGAATAGTTTTGGTTGTTGAAAGGAGAGATTTGGGTGTGGGGTGCTATAAAAGGAAGGCTAGGGTTTGATTGTGGAGAAAAAAAACTCAAAAATCTATTTATAGTTGGGGCTTCCTATTGATGGCCGTCGATAGCCACTTAGACAACAACATCGACAACAGTTCTTCGTAAGAACTATTGTCAAGCTATTTTTTTAGTTATTGTTCGTTTCTAAACTAATATTATTCCTAATATCTAGTTGTTAACTCCAAGTTCTAAAATTAATTTTAAACTAAAAGTTAGTTCCTAATTCTAAAGTTAAGAATTATGAAATATTTTTATTTTAAAAATCCTCAAGAAAAAAGAATGAAAGAAAATTTTGAATTTTTTTTAAAACGAAATCATCATATGTATCAAAACTAAGTTATCTTTAAGTAATCCCCCCAACTTAAAATGCACATTATCCTCAATGAATCGATATATCTATTTAATTAATCAAGAACAAGTAAAAATTTAAGAGTGAGAGCTTAGAAATTACCTCGATCCAATATTCATGATGTAACAACTGTAAAACAAAATTGTTAGTACATAATATACATTGTGTTTTCGTTTAGCTTGTATCAATTAGATGTCGTTGGATCCACTAGTTCGTGAGATTCCTCCAAGTGCTTTGGAATTTCCAAGTAGTACTTCAATTGTTTCCCATTTATTTTAAACATATGATCTTTTTTTGGATTTTTGATATTGATTGTACCATGCGGATACACAGTTTTAACTATGAATAGTCCTGTTCATCGTGAACACAAATTTCTCAGAAATAGATAAAGGCATGAATCGTATAATAGCACTTTGTTAGAAGAGTGAAAAACACGACATGTAATATGGTGGTCATGCCATATTCTTTTTTTCTCCTTTGAAATATGTGAATTATCATATGCATCATGTCTTATCTCTTCCAATTCATTTATTTATAGTTTTTGTAAAGGGCCAGCTGAATTGAGATTGAGATTTACTGATTGATTGCCCAAAAAGCCTTATGCTTTATCTCTACAGGCAAATGATATGTTTTTCCATAGACTATTCTATATGAAGACATACGTAAGAGTGTTTTATATGTTGTACGATAAGCCCAAAATGTATCAATTAGTTTAAACAACCAATCTTTGTAAGACAGATTAGCCATTTTCTTTAGTATTTACTTGATTTCCCTTTTGGCTAGCTCGATTTGTCCATTTGACTGTGGGTGATAAGGTATAGAAATTTTGTGCGAGATATGATACTTCTTAATTAAATTTTCAAAGGTTTTGTTACAGAAATGAGAACCCACATCACTTATTATGATTTTAGGAACTACAAATCTAGACATTATATGTTCCCTTAAAAATTTAATAACAGTCTTTTGATCATTGTTTCTACATGTTACAGTTTCTATACATTTAGAGACATAATCAATCGATACGAGGATATAAACATATCCATTAGAAATAGGAAATGGTCTCATGAAGTCAATGCCCCAACAATTGAATATCTCAATTGTAAGTATGGGTGTTAGAGGCATATCATTCTTCCTGATTAGTGCTCCTAGTTTCTGACATAACTACATCTTTTACAAAATTCATATGTTTCTCTAAACATAGTAGGCCAATAAAAACCATATTGGAGTATTTTGACTACCATCTTTTTAGATGAAAAGTGGCCCCTACATGCTTCTGTATGGTAGAAAACAATTATACTTTGAATCTCATTATTAGGCATATAACACCTAATAATTTGATTTGAGCAATATTTAAACAAGTAAGGGTCACCGAAAAAGAAATAGCGTACCTCGTATAATAATCATCATTTGTCTTGTGCACTCTAGTGATTCAATATTTTACTTACAACAAGAAAATTAATAATGTCAGCATACCAGGGAGTTGTTGTAATTGAAAATAAATACTTATTAGGGAACGAGTCCCTAATTGGCAGCTTATCATTTTCAAAAGTTAGTCTAGAGAGGAGGTCTGCAATCACGTTCTCTACTCCCATTTTATCTTTGATTTCAAAATCAAACTCTTGGAGTAACAATATCCATTGGATTAATCATGGCTTTGCATTTTTCTTCGATAAAAGATATTTGAGCGCCGAATGATCTTTAAAAACAACTACATGTAAGTCAAAATATATGAACGAAATTTATCAAAAGTAAAAACTACAGCTAAAAGCTCATTCCTTGTTATAGTATAATTTGTCTAAATATCATTGAGAGTCTTGATAGTATAGTAAACCACGTAAGCCTTTTTATCCCTTTGTTACCCTAGAATAGCTCTAATTGCATAATTGCTTGCATCGCAGATGATCTCAAATGGAAGTGACCAATGTGGAGGTTGCATTATTGGCGCAATGATGAGCATCTTCTTGAGGGTTTTGAAAATTGTTTGGCATGCCATTGAAATTGCACACTTGCGCAAGAAAGTGAGAAAGGGGTCTACTAATAGTACTAAAATACTTTTCAATAGAATCCTGCACGTCTAGGGGTGGCAAATGGGCCAAGCAGCCTATTGGGTACGCCCGGCCAGGCACGTACCGGGCATGTGCTCGGCAAAGCTCGCCGGAGCCATCCCGAGCCACTGGCTCTAGCCATGCCCGAGCTAGGGTAGCCTGGGCTGTCGACACGGCTCAGTCTAGCCATGCCGAGCAGTGCTTGGTATGTGCCGGGCACGGCTCAGCATGACAAATTTAATATTTTTTTTAAAATCCGGTCATTTATAGCCGTTGGGGATTTTTTGCGGATTTTTTTGGATAGAACCCCCAACGGCTATAAAAGCAGCCGTTGGGGGGTTTCTTGCAAATAAAATTTGCAATTTTTGCCTCCAACAGTCACAATGGCTGTTGGGAGGTTTTTTTGGCAAATCTTTTTGTAAAAAATTCTTTTCTTTCCCTCATTCCTCAATTTTCTCAATTTTCTCAAGTAATCCCCTCATTCCTCAATTTTCCTTCTTTCTCACAAATCACAAATTCATAATTTTCTCAAACTCTTCTCAATCTTCAACTCTCTCAAAATTTTTCAAGCACAAAATTCTTCCCAAAAACTTCTTCTAAATTCGATCAAGTTTCAAGAATTAAGGCTTAAGTAAGCATCAAGTGATCAAGAAGAAGATATTCCGGCTTTCTCTTTCAATCTTTTATTTCTCAACTCTCCAGCATTAACAAGCTTATAAGTGGTTTTAACTCTCAACTCTCAAACTCTTTTTTCGGCTTGCGACATTGAGATATTTATAATTTAAATTTTTTAATTCAATTTTTTCGTGGTTTTTCCAAAATGGATTAATACTCGTATGAGGATTCTTCCTCTCAAGCCGCGGGTACTTTTTTTCATTTTTTTATTAAAAGAAGAAAATCAAAGTTTTTGCCAACCATTAGAACACTCTTTTCAAGTACCATTTGTATCACAATCATATAAAAATATAGAATCATCTAATATCTAAATGTTCGAAAAAGAGCCCATCAAAGCCACCATACCAGAAAGCGAAACAATCACCCCTAGTAGGACTTCAAAATCAGACATATAGAAGCATTTTGAAAATTTATGAAAAATAGTGTTAGAAAATCTAGGTATAAGTATTGTCAAAGACCCTACTACTTCCCTTTAGGAAGCAGAACGAGTCACCTTAAAAGACATTTAGATAAAACACACCCACCAAATGAACCATAACAAACACAATTAAACACCTACCGAAAAATTAGCAACATATAGTACATGCCGAACAACTTTTCTCTATGATAAAGACCTAAAATTGAAAAAAATTATATAAAAGGAACATAATCCCGAATTTAAACTACATTCAACATGTAAATCTGATATTGTAAAAGTATATAAAGATAAGAGACAAATTTTAATTGTCAACTTTTTTAATTTACAGAGTTGCAATATCTCAGATTGTTAGGAGGGTTTAAATAGTTGTCATTATTTATGTGTAAAGACCCTCTACATAGATCAAGATTGGATAATACAAAAAGAATAATTGGATTTAGTAGATTTAAATTTTCATACAATACACATAATTTATCACAATCCTTACTTAGTATTTTTGCGGCATTTGGAATAGAAAGAAAATTTGTTCCATTTCTTTTGATAATGGTTTCAAAAATATGACCGCAATAGAAATTTTAAAAATATTACGAAACCAATTTTAGATGGCAAATTATTTCATATTAGGTGTCATTGTCACATAATTAATTTGTGTGAGCAAGATGGATTAAGGGTAGTAAATGATTTAATAACTAAACTTAGAAATACAATAGTATTTATAAAAAATAATTGGCCAAGTAGACAAATATTTAAACAAATGTGTAAGAATTTTAAAATCTCACATAAAATTTACCTCTAGATATAAAAACATGATAGAATTCTATATATAAAATGTTAGACACACCATTAAATAAAAGATGTAGTAAATATATTTAATGAAATGGAATTACCATCTTATAGTTTAGATTTTAATGAATGGAACCATTTGCATTGCATTTGTAATTTTTAAGCAGATTTAAAGATACAATTAGAGCATTTCAGTCACTTACTACTAACTACACATATTGCATTTTATTATTTAACCAAAATCAGTTATTTTTAATGAAAGTAGGAATAACCCAATACTTGAAGATATTATTCAATACATGGAGACTAAATTTAATAAATATTTTAAAAATTTTCCATGATTACTATATTTTGCAACCGTTGTAGATCCATGTTGTAAGTTAGATGGAATGGAAATTTTAATAAATTATTTTATAAAAATATGTGTTATTCAGAAAATGTTAAGGATTTAGTTAATGCTATTAAAACTTGTTTAGATATTATGTACCGTACATATGAAGATATGTATGGTGATAAATCACAAACTACAAAGGAACCCACTGTTAAAAAAATCCGAAGCCCAATAATGTCATCCGTATTTCACCGAGAAAAACCTAGGCAATCTAATACTTTTTTAATAAATTTTATTATTATTTAGAAATGGCCAACTATGCAGATGACTTGTCCCCTGAACGTTATGAAGACTTTGATATTTTGGCTTAGTAAAATCACAGAAAAAACATATATTGTGCTTTCTAACATAGTCCGTGATCTACTAGCCCCTCCGGTGTTCACAATAGCATCGGAGTCTGATTTTAATGCAGGTGGTAGAGTGCTAATGGAGTGGAGGAGTTTAATGGTAGCAAACACATTGGAGATGTGTGTTTGTTTGAAAGACTAGTTTGACGCAGAACAAAGGGAATAAGGACTATCTAACGAAGTACAGTAAAAGAATCACCCGAGGAAGAATGATAATTGAAGACTTTTGAATTTTTTTTTGAATTCTACATTAGTAATTTTTTCATGTATTTTTTTTAGAACTTATAAATCTCTTAGAAAAAATACTAAAAATAAGTTAGAATGACGGCTAGCATCCTCTCCCCTCTTTTCGGGATTTATATGATTTCCAAAGAGATTTATAAAGTAAATTTGTTAATGTAATGAGATTTTATATAATAAAATTTTATTTTTACTATCTTTTTTCTTGTTAGATCTAATTAAATTATGTTAACTAATCTATTAAACTAACTTATTAATCAAAATAATAATTTTAAAAAAAATTAAAAAAAGTGCCGGCATGGCCACGATATGTGCCTGGCGGGCCGTGCTGGCAGGCCAAGTCTGGGTCAATGGGGTCAATGCCTAGGCACGGCACGTCCTGAAAACAGGATGTGCCGTGCTAGGCATGACCCGATTGCCTCCCCTATGAGGAATCGAACCTCGTGCCTCTCGCATGCAAAGCGAGCGCTCAACCATATGAGGTACACCCCCAAGTTGTTGTGCTTTGTTAAGAAAATATATTATATAATTCTTTGACGTGGGTAATCATATACACACTTTGTATTCCTTGTACACTAATACATATAAAATAAGAAAAGAAAACAATCCACCAATGCAGAACGAAAATTCTTGCAGGTTTCGTCTTCAAATTCTCCTTGTGTTGTAGATCAAGTTGCCTTCAAGGATCTCCTCTCGACAGTTGTGATATGACTGGAAGGATCCGTAAGATTCGGAGGTGGCTGATCATTCCCCATCCAAAGCATAACCACATGTTTAATACCTTAGAGTAAAGATACATAGAGCTAGATTTAATTTTTTTAAGCATAAACTGTGACTAATCCCTTTGCATTTCATTAATTAGATATTAACAAAACAAGCTTATAATAGATTACATATATATAGTCCCTCACATGTTATTGGACAATATAATAAAATAAAATTACAACAATACCCAACGACAGCTATTATAATGATTATATGGAACAAGTAGATAATGTATCTACTAGCATCATATTGACATGGCAATTGTCATAACCACATGGAGCTTGAATTGAGATCCTCATTTGTCGTTTGTCTTTTTATTATGATCATGCTATAGACTAATATATCAATGAGATAATCAATTAGCATCAAACTGCCTTTTTTAGACTTCAAAAAAAAAAAAAAAAAAAATGGTACCCCAACGGGGGCGCTATTGCAATCAAGACTACCCAACTCATTTGTGAGTGTCGACGCCCCTTGTTGGGGCTTGAACCTCGTCCCCACCGACTTATGTTACGAAATCGAGTTTCTCTGACTGGCCTTCTCTTACCTTTCAACCCGTATCTGAGTAGTCTTTCCTACAGACGGTTCAATTACATCTCTTTACCTCCCATCACATTACCATTCAGCATGTTAGTCTATGGTAACCATCATCTCCAATTATAATTTCTAAATTAACTCCTCAAGTCAGCAGAGCCAAAGAGACCCATAGATCAGAAGCCATATGGGTCATCCTCCCATCATCCACTAAAATCCCATTAAAATTTTGAAACTCAAACCTTGGCCCATCTCTCAAGGTGCAGTCTGTACTCATGCCTCCCACATAATGCGATTATTCTTTTCCAGCCATAAGCTCCACATAATGGTTCCTATAGTCAACCTTATCTTTATATAATATATATAGTGTTACATAAATTATTCTTCTTTTTTTAATTTTTTTTTTGTGGCCTGGCCATGATCAAGCTTGCCAAGATTATAAATAATAGAAATTTATTTGAATAATACTATAACAGAGATCTATCGATGGAATGATGGTGACTGACTGCACAGGGTTGTTCTATTCATTCCTTACTCAAACAAAGTGTAATGTCTCTACATTTTACTGTCTTTCCTCTTATTGTTCATGATCAAGCAATTTCTTTCTAAAAGAATAAGCTCTAATCAAGGTCATTGCTTTGATCAAACAGATTGTAATGTCTGTACATTTTACTTTCTTTCCTTTCCTTTTCTATGACCAAGCAATCAAGGATAGGGGTGGTAAATGGGCTAGGTGACCTGTTGGGCCTAGCCCGGCACGTGCATGGCACGTGCTCGGTAGGCTCGCCGAATCTCCCGGGCCAAGCCTGGCACGTGCCGGGCATGACCCGACACGTCAATTTTTTTTTTTTTTAAAATCTGGTTGTTTATAGTCATTTGGGGTTTTTTTGCAATTTTTTTGCATAGAACCCCCAACGGCTATAAAAGTAGTCGTTAGGGGTTTCTTGCAAATAAAGTATACAAATTTTGCCCCTCAATGGTCAAAATGGCCGTTGGGGGGGGGGGGGGGGTGGGGGTGGGTTTTGCAAATTTTTGTTGCAATTTTTTTTCTTTCCCTATAAATAACCCCTTCATTCCTTTATATTCATTCTTTGTCACAAATCATAAATCACAATTCTCTCTAACTCTTCTTAATCTTCAACTCTCTCAAACATTTCCAAACACAGAATTCTTTCAAAAAACTGCTTCTAAATTCGATCAAGTTTTAAGAATCAAGGCTCAAGCAAGCATCAAGTGATTAAGAAGAAGATTTTCCGGCTTTGTCTCTTAATCTCTCATCTCTCAGCTCTCAAGCATCAACAAGCTTACAAGTAGTTTCAACTCTCAACTCTCAAGCTCTTTCTTCAGCTTGCGGCGTTAAGGTATTTATAATTTAAATTTTTTATTCAGTTTTTTCGTGGTTTTCTGAAATAGATTAATACTCGTCTAGCACTTCTTCCTCTCAAGCCGTATGCACTTTTTTGTTTTCCTTTTTTATCAAATGAAGAATATCAAAATTTTTGTCAATTTTTAAAATACCTTCTTCAAGTACCCTTTACATCCCAATCATATAAAAATATAGAATCATCCAATATGGCCGAAAAAGTGCCCATTGAAGCCACCATACCCGAAAGCGAAACAACCACCCACGATAGGACTTCAAAATCAGACACATGGAAGCATTTCGAAAAATTTATGAAAAATAGTATTAAAAAGCTAGGTGTAAGTATTATTAAAAGCCCTACTTCTTCCCTTTAGGAAGCAAAACGGGTCACCTTAAAAAAACATTTAGATAAAGCACATCCACCAAATAAACCATAACAAGCACAATTAAACATCTACAGAGGAACTTTAAAAACCTTTAAATATAATCCTATAGCCCGTAGAGAAGAATTAGCAACATATAGTACATGCCGAACAATCTTTCTTTATGCTGGACAACCAAAATTGGAAAAAATTATAAGAAAGGAACATAATCCCGAATTTAAAAGTCCCACGTTCAACATGTAAATCCGACATTGTAAAAATATATAATAATAAGAGACAAATTTTAATTATCATTTTAAATTTTTTAATTTACTGAGTTGCAATATCTCGGATTGTTTGCAGGGTTTAAATAGTTGTCATTATTTATATTTAATGGCTCACTACATAGATTAGATCAAGATTGGATGATACAAAAAAGAATAATTGGATTTAGGAGATTTGAATTTTCATACAATGCAAATAATCTATCGCAACCCTTACTTAGTATTTTTGCGGCATTTGGAATAAATTTTTTTTTCCATCTCTTTTGATAATACTTTGGAAATTTATTTCATATTACTGTCTTTATCACATAATTAATTTATGTGTGCAAGATGGATTAAGGATAATGAATGATTCAATAATTAAACTTAAGAACACAATAGTATTTATAAAAAATAGTGGGCCAAGTAGACAAATATTTAAACAAATATGTAAGAATTTTAAAATCTCACATAAAATTTTACCTCTAGATTAAAAATAAGATAGAATTATATATATAAAATGTTAGACGAGGCAATTAAATATAAAGATATAGTAAATATGTTTAATGAAATAGAATTATCCTCTTGTAGTTTAGATTTTAATGAATGAAACTATTTCATTACATTTATAATTTTTAAAGTAAATTTGAAGATGCTACTAGAGCTTTTTCGGGTACTTATTACCCAACTACACACATTGTATTTTATTATTTAACCAAAATTTGTTCGGTTTTTAGTGAAAGTAGGAATAAACTAATACTTGAAGATATTGTTCAACGCATAGAAATTTAATTTAATAAATAATTTAGAAAATTTTCATACTTACTATATTTTGCAATCGTTGTAGATCCACGTTGTAAGTTAGATGGAATGAAAATTTTATTAGATTTAATTTATAAAAATATGTGTTATTTAGATAATGCTAAAGATTTAGTTAATGATATTAAAACTTATTTAGATATTACGTAGTATACATATGAAGATATGTATGGTAATAAATCACAAACTACAAAAAACCCACTGTTAAAGAAACCCAAAAGCCAACAATGTCATCTGTATTTTACCGAAAAAATTTAGGCAATTTAATACTGTTTTTAATAAAATTCATTATTATTTAGAAATGGCTAACTATGCAGATGACTTATCTCCTAAACATTATGAAGATTTTGATATTTTGCTCGGTAGAAATCATAGGAAAAAATATATCATGTGCTTTTTAATATGGTCCGTGATCTACTAACCTTTTCGGTGTCCACAGTAGTATCAGAGTCTGCTTTTAGTGAAGTTGGTAGAGTGCTAACGGAGTGGAGAAGCTCAATAATAACAAACAAATTGGAGATGTGTATTACTTGATGGATTGGCTTGATGCAAAACAAAGGGAACAAGGAACCCGAGAAAGAATGAAAATTGAAGATTTCTGTAATTTTTTTTGAATTCTACATTTATAATTTTTTTATTTAATTTTTTTAGAACTCATATCTCTTAAAAAATACTAAGAATAAGTTGGGGATGACGGTCAAAATCCTCTCCCCTTTTTTTGGGCTTTACATGATTTTCAAAAAGATTTATTGAGCAATTTTGTTAATATAATGTCATTTTATGTAATAAAATCTCATTTTTACTATCTTTTTTCTTATTAGATCTAATTTAATTTAGTTAACTAACCTGTTAAACTAACCTATTAATCAAAAATAATATTTTTAAAAAAATCGAAAAAAACGTGCATGCACAGTCAGGCACGGGCACGGCATGTGCTCGGCGCACGTGTCGTGCCTAGGGTACGACACATTCTAAAAATAGAACATGCCGTGCCACGTCTGTGCCAGCCGGGCACGGCTTGATTGCCACTCCTGTGCATGTCTTGAGAACAAATGTATGTCTTGCATGATTTTAGGTATCGGTATTTTGGAAATAGACTCAACCTTAGTTTTATCTACTTCCATCCCTTTAGATGAAACTGTGTGGCCCAACACAATACCTTTTATAACCATGAGGTGGCATTTTTTCTAATTTTGGAGAAGATTTTTCTCTTCACACCTTTCAAGCACCGATGTTAAATTAGTCAAATAAGATTCAAAATTATTTTCAAATACAGAGAAAAAATAAATAAATACCTCTAGATAATCTTTAACCATATTGCTAAAAATAATTATCATACATCTTCGAAATATTGCGGGCATGTTACATAATCCAAATAACATTATTCTAAAAGCAAAAGTACCTAAGGGACATGTAAAAGTTGTAATTTTCTGATTCTCTAAAGCAATTTCTATTTGATAATAGATAGAATAACCATCAAGAAAATAATAAAATTCATATCCAGCATTTCTTTCAAGTACTTGGTCAAGAAATAGTAATGGAAAGTAATCTTTGCGTGTTACTTGATTTAGCTTTTGATAATCAATGCACATATGCCAACTCATAGTAATACGTGTGGGTATCATCTCTCCTTGTTTTTAGTTTCTGTTACCCCATTCTTTTTCGAAACAACTTAAGTTGGACTTATCTACTTACTATTAGTAATTGGATAGATGATACCAACATCCAGTAGTTTCAACACTTCGATTTTAACCACTTCCTTCATGGTAAGGTTAAGTGATGTGAAATATCTATTGCAAGTGCACAGTATCGGTTGTAATGGTTTACAGGTCGTTCCCACAGGGATCTAAGGTGTTTTGCAATCTTACTAACTCTATTATCATCACGAGCTAATTATGAGTCTAGTTGATGATTTGCAATTCTAATTAGCCTAGGATATGAAATCCACTAGTTCACAACCAAATATTACCTACTCGTCTTCCTTTTTTAATAAAAATATGATCCTTTAATTTAATTTCTACTTAAAGTATCCTAAATATGGACTATCAAATGGTGTGTAAGTATAATCCATCAAAAAAAATACTTTTTATAGATATAAACTAAATCGTTAGATAAATTCAACAAAACGAATAAAAACCAACAACTCCAAACCCTAACTAAGCATAGGCTATTAAAATATTTTAATTAAGCATAACCTGTCAAAGTTCTAATCTACGAGTTCTTCTATTTTTATTGTTTCATAGAAAAATCTTATCTTTTTTATTTTTACTTTAGAAAGAATACAAATAGATTAATATGAGCTTGATTCCTAATTTTATCTACATCTTAGGACTAAACTAATAAGCGATTCATACTTCTAATTGGCAAAATCTTACTTTTATTCATGAAAGCGATTAAAAATCCTATTTTTCCTGGAAAGCAATTAAAGATTTACACTAGAAAATAAGATTAATCTATCTAAAAAGCAATTAGAAGAAGATTACCTAAGAAATAATGATGAGCAGAAAATGGTATCTTTGGAGTTGGTATGGCGGTCATCACCCCTTCAGCAAATCCTAATTTTATTCAATAGTTTTCGAGTACAAAATTATATCATAAAAAACTCAAGATTACAAAGACACGACCAATATATAGGTTTCGGAGAATCAAATCCAAAACTGAGTACAAGTGAAAAACTATAAGATTACATAGAAACTCTCGTATAAAATTCACCCAAAGTGAGCCCCATGGAGCCGCCAAATAGTGGCAAAAATATGGTATCTTAACCCCAATTTTCTTTTGCATTAGTCTCTAATCATTTGCCTTTGATCTAAATGACTGTATTGAATTTTGACTCTCTGCAGCATCGTGGTCTTGTAGTTTTGCTCACTTTTAACTCCTCTCTGGACTTGATTTTCTAATCCGACTGTGAGTTTATGCTATCTTTTTGTAGGAATATGTTACTTGAAAACACACTAAAATTATCCGAATAGTATTATTTAAATATGGAGGCTATAAATATACAATATATGGAACTCATCACACCCCACTCGAGCAAAATCTAGACCTAAAAAGAAAAAGAAAAATCTTAACTCACTTTCGTAGGAATCGCAATTGCATTTAACATGTGCAACAAGTCTTTAAACTCCTAGGTTACCCTAGTAGACGAGTTGTGTCTCGTGAGAGTTTGTAGTGAATATACCCACAAAATCAGCAAAAAAATAGATTAAGGAATAAAGAAAAGAGAAATAAGGATAACCGAATATCAAGAAATATAAAAATTTTATACAAAGAAAGAAAAATCCTTTTTTTGTGATATTTTCTTCAATTAATCTCACTAATATACAAACTCAAGAATGTATTTAGATTATCAATTTTCAAGTCAAGTATCATATCAAATACACTTATCATTTTAATTAAAAATTTAAATCCTATCTTTCACCCACTAATAGATAATTTATTGGCTCCTATACATCTACGTAGACGTGTGATAGTTTACTTCGGCCTTAAACTCCAACTCTAACTCATAATTCATCTTCTCTCTCATAGCAAATTTTTTTTCTCTTTTTTTTAATTTCTGAGGCTATTTCCTTAAATACCAAGCTCACCCTATTTTTCATTTCTGAGGCTATGGCCTTAAATACCAGGCTCACCCTTTTTTTCTTTTTTCTTTTATTTCTGAGACTATTGCTTTAAATACGAGGCTCACCCATTTTTTGTGAATATTTCACCTTTCATGCGAATATTCATACTTACTTAGGCACAAAGTACTCGATTACTCGGATCATACTTCTTTTTTCTTATTTAGAGAGAGAAGACTACTCAATCATTATCATCTTTGTTCTTAACCTAATAAACTATTGTGAAGTAAAAAATAGATGTATACTTACCTCAAAATTACTATTAGCGGTATTTATTTTTTGGATTTTAATCTTTTTCATAAAATTCTTAGTGTATCATCCAATCTACTCTCCTATCAAATTTTAAATCTAAATTTATTCTTTTATTTATAATTATGTTGATTTATTGAAAATATATATATATATATATATATATATATATATATATATATATATATATATATATATATATATATTTACTTTTGTTTTTTTTTCACTTTTTTTTGTTAGTTATCCTAAAATTACCCAAAATCTAAAAATAAAATAAAAATTCTAAAAAAACTAAAAATCCTAGAAAAATACGAAAAAAATACCCTAACCCACTCCTCCACACCTAACTCGTGTATGCCCTCATACACAAACCAAAGGTGGTAAAATAAATATGAAAACTATTGTACAAATATTATACAAATAATGAGAGTCGTGAAATGTCAAGATTCAATATTGTCACCCTATTAATGCATGGAAATCTATTACGACCTCTCGATCGCTTCCCACTTTCATAGTGTATGCATTTCAAACGTGAAGTAGGTGCATTATTGTATCTCATCATCCTCCTACAAGTCACGAAATTATATGTCTATTTTTTATGCTGCCCTCGTTTTTTCTTTGTCCACATATAAGCATTAATAATTGGGTTAAAAAATTCTTTATTATAAACCTGCCAATCATCGTTAGTAACAAGCACACATGTAAAAATATCGTGAGGTGAGAAGAGTACAATATGATCAAGTGAATGTGGTGGTGGCCCTTCTAACTCACGAAGTAATGCGAGTTCCTCTGCAAACAAATTCTCAAAAATTTGCTCATAAATAAAGGCATACTTGCGCAAGTGTAATCATACATAGAATCAGTATATGCCAATTCATCTAATAATATGAGCTCATCTTCAAAATTTACTCAAATGAGGGTTTATCATTAGCACAAGAGGTAGTATGAGAGTACAAACTGTGAACTATATTTATTTCAATGAGGGAGCTCGTTGTGTGCTCATCCATATTGAATATGTTCAATGCTACAGTCATATTCTCAAATTAATGCCTAAGATAATGGGAATTTGATTCTATAGATTAGAAATCAGCTCAGTTTCTAAGATAATGAGTCTACATGAAAGATGAACTGGCCGACCTTAATGAGTACATCTTCAACCATACCAAGTGATATATTGATCAAACGATCAGTTAGCTATAATGTGACTTTGATAGGTTGAAGTTTATCTAATCCCAGCTGCTGATAAACAGTGTAAAGAAGCAAGTTGACACTTGCCCCTAAATCAAGCAATGCCCTATCAAATATAGTGTTTCTAATGGTGCATGAGATTGTGGGGGATCCTGGATCTTTGTATTTGACAGGCAAGGAGTTAGAGAGGATTTGCGATATATTTGCAGTAAGAAAAAGTTTCTCAGAAATGTTTCTTACTCGTTTCTTAGTACACGAATCCTTAAAAAACTTAGCATAAGTAGGAACTTGTTGTATAATATCAAGGAGTGGAATATTAACCTTCACCTGGTGAAATATTTCAAGAATCTTCTCTACTTGCGGTGAAGGCTTCCTAAACCGATTGGGATATGGTGTTTTCGGCTTAGGAATAAGTTCTTCCAAATGAGCATGTGATGGTAATGAAGGTGATGGAGATAGATGTGGAGAAAGAGATGGAAAAGATGATGTAGTCTGCAAAATAGTAGGAGTGAGATCAGGGGGTATGGCTACATTATTGTCCACTTACTTGCCAGATCCGAGTGTGTGAATGATATTGCATTGGTGAATATGGGATGAAACAGGCTGAGATGAGTTAGAATTAGGATTTATTATTGGTTGGCTCAGAAAGGTACCCGGCCTCTGCTCACTCAGCTATGTGGCTAACTGTCCAACCTGCTGCTCTATATTCTTGATCGACTGAAAATTTGCAAGAAGTTATTGGTCGGTCCGTTATATAAAATCAGTAGACACTTTCATTAAATTTTGCATTTGTATGTCTAAATTGGAAGTTGTCTTGAAAAGGTTCTCCACATTCATTTCAAGTGTCGTTAGCTGTCTATTATAATCATTGTTAGACCCCTGCAGTGAATATGATTGATTATGTGCAGGTGGTCTATTCAGATTGTTCCCTTAATTCGTAGCATTTGGGTGTTGATATACACCCACATTAGGTCTTTGGAACTGACCATTGTCTGGAGGTTGCATGTTAGGGTTAGGGCCCCCCTGATATTACTCCTGACCCCAAGAGAGAGTTGGATGGTTCCTCAAATCAGGATTATATATAGGAGCATATGGATTATTCATGGGTCTTGTATATAAGGTGTTCGCCTTCTTGAGTGTCGGACTCATGGAAGTCACTAACAATGGACACTTCTCTATAACGTGATTTAGACTTCTGCAATTAAAACATGTGGGACCTTATATTTGATTGATTTGACCCATTGGTGGAGTACTAGGAGTCTCCAACGCCTCAATATCCCACCCTTATGCGCAGAAATTGATGCATTGGGTTCCTCAACGAGACTCTCCTACTGCATAGTTTTTCACGATAGGTCCTCAAGAAAGTTCCACGCTTCATCCTCATTCTTTCTCATGAACTCCTCTTGACACATGGACTCAAGAAGAGTTTTGGATATGTAATCGAGTCCTTCATATACAATTTGACACAACCGCTACTTTTCTATCGCATGGTGGGGTACTGAGCTTACAAATCGTTGAACCATTCCAAGTATTTCTAGAAGAGTTCTTCTGGCACTTGACGGAATTGATTAATTTAATTTTGAATTTTTGCCTTCTTATGAGTGTGATAATACTTCTTAAGAAAAACTGTAATGAATTCATCTCAAGTAGTGATTGAATCAGTAGGCATACTGTACAACCACTTCTTGGTATTGTCTTTGAGAGCGAATGGAATGAAGGGAGCATAATTGCGTCCTCCGACAAGTTTTGCAGTTTAATCATCACACACACTTTCTAAAATTCACTGATAAAGAGATATGCATCCGCAGAATCAGAAACAGTGAATTCAGGAAGCATGCTGATATACTGCGATTTCAGTTCATAATGATTACTTGCTGCATGTGAGAGTTTGATGCATGATGGTAGTGATGTGCGCAATGAGTAACATCGATCCTGAAGGATCATGATCGGTTGGTCCATCTTATCTCCCATGAACAAATCTGATCTCACTAATCAACCAAATTGATCACGGGTCCAATGTGGCATTAACCAGCGACCGTGGATGCGTGAGTTTCCTAAACTAATGTAAGAAGTGAGGTGTGGTGAAGATAAAACAGTGGAAGAGGTATAATCAAAGAAAATATGTGATTCCTATTGTTCCTACTATGTGTTTTTTTAATTTTTTACAAAATTAGAGAACCAAAACAGAAAACTGGAGAAAATATGGGGTCAGAATTCACCTGGACTACCGCAATTTGGTAGTTCTTGCCGCCAATTAGCGACAGAACCAGAGAGATTGTCCCTTTGATTTCTTCTACGCAACTCTGAAGCTTTTTTGATCCTTTTTATTTTCCTGTATCTTTACTTTCTGGTCCTTGGACACTAAACACACACTGTTAACCCATAAAATATTACAAAAAAAAGAAAACACCATCGATCCTCAGCAATGGTGCCAAAAACTTGATGTGAAATACTACTGTAAGTGCACAGTATAGGTTGTAGTGCTTTATAGATCGTTCCCTCAGAGATCTAAGGTGTTTTGAAATCTTGCTAACTCTATTATCTTGACGAGCTAATTATGAGTTTAGATTGATGGTTTTTAATTCTAATTAACTTAGAATATAGAATCTACTAGTTCACAATAAAATATTATCTATTCGTCTTTCTTCTTTAAAAAAAAATCTGATCTTTTAGTTTAATTACTGCTTAAAGTATCCTAAATATGGATTATCAAGTAGTGTACAAGTATAATCCATCAAAAAAATTACTTTTTATAGAGATAAACTAAATCATTAAATAAATTCAACAAAACGAATAAAAACCAACAACTTCAAATCCTAACTAAGTATATGCTATCAAAATATTTAAATTAAGCATAACCTATCAAAGTTCTAATCTATGAGTTCTTGTATTTTTATTGTTTCATAGAAAAATCCTATCTTTTTTATTTTTATTTTAGAAAGAATACAAATAGATTAATATGAGGTTAATCCCTAGTTTAATCTACATTTTAGGACTATACTAATTAACTATTCATACTCCTAATTGGCAAAATCTTACTTTTATTCATGAAAGCGATTAAAAATTCTATTTTCCTAGAAAACAATTAAAGATTTACACTAGAAAGCAAGATAAATCTATCTAAGAAGCAATTAAAAGAAGATTACCTAATAAACAATTATGAGCAGAAAATGCTACCTCTGGAGTCGGTATGACGGCCGTCACCTCTTCAGCAAACCCTAATTTTATTCAATAATTTTCGAGTATAAAATTACATTATAAAAAATCATAGATTATAAGGATACGGCCAATATATAAGTTTCGGAGAATCAAACCCTAATCTGAGTACAAGTAAAAAACTACAAAATTATATTGAAGCCCCATTAGAAAATTCACTCAGAGTGGGCCCCATGGAGCCACCAATTGGTAGCTAATGCCGCCAAATAGTGGCAAAAATATGGTATCTTGGCCCAAATTTTCTTCCACATTAGTCTCTAGTCCTTTGCCTTTGATCTGAATGATTGTATTGAATTTTGACTCTCTGCAGCATCATGGTCTTGTAGCTTTGCTCACTTTTAACTTCTCTCTGGGTTTGGTTTCCTAATTCGGCTCTGAGTTTATGCCATCTCCATGTAGGAATATATTTACTTGAAAACACACTAAAAATACCCGAGTATTATTATTTAAATATAAAAATAGATAATATGGAGGCTATAAATATGCAATATATGACACTCATCATTAAGTCTTCATTGCATTTACCTAATAGGCTTGGCTCCATCTTCTAAAGTAATGTGATGTGTGCAAATATGGGGGTCCATACCTTTGATGTCCGCCAGATTCCATCCATGAGCTTTTTATACATTCACAATGTCGGTAGTATTCGGTCTTTCTAATCTCATCAAGATGCGCTGAGATGATCACAAATAAAGTTTCCTTAGGTCCCAAAAATGCATATTTGAGATCTTCAGGTAACAGTCTTAGCTCAAGAATCGGTGCTTGGATGTTAGATATTATCAATTCCTTTGTAATTTGAGGTAACTCTTCATACACATCCTTTGTTGGGATCCATCACGTGATATTCGAATGTTCAATATTAGTTAAA
The DNA here is from genome assembly GCA_036321105.1 of Dracaena cambodiana. Taxonomy (NCBI): domain Eukaryota; kingdom Viridiplantae; phylum Streptophyta; class Magnoliopsida; order Asparagales; family Asparagaceae; genus Dracaena; species Dracaena cambodiana. The sequence goes on from JAYEPQ010000015.1 coordinate 12,665,981, forward strand.
TATTTTATAATTTCAGTGATATGTTCAGATTTGAGATATTTAAGAAATTCATCGTTCATTGTTATGCCATCTCCAATGGTCCAGACATGCACAATGATACGATATATCTTTTATTATGGATTAGCTCTATATAATTAATGTATTGCAATTCATCATTATCTATATTTGGTTGTTTGCAAACATTAAAAATATTAAGTTCAAAAGTCATATTTCCAAATGAAAATTTACCACACCATTCCTACAATTTATAACTACATTAGTCGTAGCTAAGAATGAACGTCCGATGATAATTGGAATATGAAAATGTGAATTCGTTAGAGGTGTAGTATCAATAACTATAAAATCTACAGAGAAATAAAAATTCTCAATCTGCACTAGAACATCTTCCACAACGCACTCAGGAAGCCTTTCTGACCTATCGACTAACTATAGTGTGACCAGTACATGATTAAGTTCTCCTAGACCTAGTGCTTGTTAACCGAAAATGGTAAATAATTTACACTAGCCCCCAAATCTAGCAAAACTTTCTCTATATATTGATCTATCGCACAAGAAATAGTAGGACATCCAAAATTCTTGTATTTAAGAGCCATTTCAGAATGGAATAATACACTTACATGTTCTGTGAGAAATATTTTCTTTTGTACATTGTGACATCTTTTAGTAGTGCACAAGTCTTTCAAGAATTTTGTATATGAGCGAACTTGTTTAATTGCTTCTAGTAGAGATATATTGATCTTACCTATTTGTAAATATTCAAAATACCAGCATAAGACGCATTAATAGACTTTAATCTTTAAGAAAATGGTACAGATGGTTTATAATATGTGAAAGTGGATTCTTTAAAATTATCATCTTTAAATTGTTGCGCTGAATCATTGCCCTGTTTCTCCTTAGTATTTCCTTTTGAAATGGGCTCATCAAATACTTCACCACTACTTAAATTTATTACAACAATTATCTCAGGTATATCATTATTAATGGAAGAAGTAATAGCATTTGTACCTTTGGTTTTACCTGAAATACTGGTCTACGGTTGAGATGGTAGCTTACTTATTTCCTTCGTTTGCAAATGCAAAATTGATGTGGCTTATCTATAAGCAAATATCGCTAAACGTTGTCGCATTATGACTATTGATCATTTGTTGAGACTGAATAAACTATGGTTGTGCTTGAATCATCTGATTCATTCTCTGTTGTATCTGCAAGAATTTTTTTTCAAAATTTTTCTTTAATGGTAGTTGGTACACCGAAAGTTGATTAGTAGGTTGGACGTATTACTGAAGTGGATTAGTGGGTGGATTGTTTTGATTATTAAATTGTTGTTGAGGATTTAGCTTCCATTAAAAATTTGGATTATTCCTCCAACCAGAATTATATGTTTGCGAATATAGGTTGTTTGCTAGTTAAGGAGCAGTGTTAAAAATATTAGTTTGTTCATTCAATACTTCTTTAAAAACAGGAAGTTTTGGACATTCTCGAGTCATGTGTCCTTGCAATTCGTAAATATCACAAACTTTCAGAATTTCTTCTATTATCTTAACTGTTTCAGTTTTCTTTACAAACAAATCTTCAATTTTTTTAGTAATGGAAATTGATTATACAGTTATATCTTCAATTTTTCCCAATTTAAGAAGTCCGCATCTATTCTGAGCTTTCTCTTTAAATTGGTGTCTATCCAAGTATCTTCAGTTTCCTCGGTTATGAATTTTCAGCAAGTGAATCAAGTTAGTCCCATACTTCCTTAGTATATTTGTTTATGAATTCTTTATTGCACATAGTTTCTACAAATTACCTGATTGTAATATTTAACTCTTGATAGAGGGTACTTACAGTCCTCCATGTCTCAAAATCGTGATGTGGGCATGAGAGTAGCAAATTCTTAAATCTATCTCAATACTCAAACAATGGTTCATATTCTTTCTGTTGAATATTGAGAATTTGCTTTTGCATATAATTTGTTCGATGTGAAGGAAATAACTCTTTAAAAATTCTCTTTACATTTCATCCCATCTTCCTTGAATTAGGACATAAAGAATGTAGCCATATTTTTCTTTATCCTTTAGGGAGAATGAAAAGAGCTAAGCTTAAATTGCTTTGCAGTAATACTTTGAAGATTAATAGTAGAGCAAATTTCTTTGAATTCTTGAAAGTGCAAATATGGCTCTCTGAATCCATCCTATAGAATTTAAGTAAAAATTGAACTACTCTAGATTTAATTTCGAAGTGTTCTATATTCAAAAAAATATAATGCGTGAAGGTTGGGTTATCCTATCTTGTTATAGATAATATCATAAAGTCCTCCTATTGCCTCCATGATTACTATGGTTATCATTTGTATTATCATCTCCAAATCCGTTATTTTATTATTATTATTATTATTTATGTTGTTTTTATTATTATTATTATTATGAGTACTCATATCGTAAAGTGTTTAGTGAATTAGAAGTGTGTGTGGATTTGAGTACGATCAAATTAGTCTATCGTTTGAAATTCTTCTCTGGCCAACTGGTCATACAAATTCAGAATCACAAAAATTGATGAAGTAAGAACCATAATCTATATGAAACTGTACCACAATAGTATGATCCCTGACAATGACATTAAAACCTTGACTGTGATCTAAATTGTATATTCTCAAGTACAAGAAATCGACAAGTAGTATAAGGGTAGTAACCAAAATTATTCTCTCCATGATCGTTTTGTTATTGTGTGACGCTAAGAATAAATTACGGAATTAAAAAGGAAAATAAAAAATAGATTTTTATTAACTGAAAACTAAAACTAAATATGTAAATTTACTCTAATTAAAATTGTTGGTCAGATGGATACAACTTCTCTATAGGATAAGTTACTAGAAATGTTTGTGCTTTTTATCTCAGTTACATAGATCACATGGTCTTCCTACAATCGAAAAATAACTCAATGAAGCACAAAATATATAAAGTTGCAAACTTGATAATTTGAATAACTTCTCACAGTTATTTTATATGAATTTTGAGTTTATCTAAGTATGCAATATGAATAACAAAAATAAACGTTCAAAATCTAAGCAATACCTGTTCGCCATAAAATTGTAAATGATTCTATATTGAGCTATTTTAATAAAGGATTATAATTTCAACGGTTTTCCGTTTACAGAAAATGAGGAAAAATCAAATTCCTCTTTATTTAAAACTGAGTTCTGAGGTAGCTGTGGAGGACGATCCTACTCTCCGTTGACACTCCGCACAAACTCTTTCAATTGGCAGAAAAAGCTTTAGACTTCTGATCACAAAGGGTAATTCTAGAAGAAGATGATCTCTCTCTCACCGATCTCCCTGTCCTTTATGTTTTCCCGCTATTTATAGGGGTTTTAGGGCAACGTTTCGGTTCCATTCGTTCGACCGTTAGCCCTATTACTCTAGAAGTGCCGTTATACTCGTCAGGTAGTTACTCTCACGATCGAAGTAATGCCGCTACATTCGTTCGGCAGTAAGCTCTACGATTCGAGGTGGCAACTTCCTTTGTTCGGGTCGGGTGACTTTGTATTAAACCCCTCCCCGGAAGCTATGGATAACATCACGAATCTCAACTTTAGATTCGCGGATCGGTTCTGTCGTAACTAGGTCGCGAACCTTGAACTTTAAGTTCGCGGATCTGCTGAGTTGCGGATCTCAAACCCTAAATTCGCGGATCTGCTTTGTTTTCGGCAGATGACACCAGAATTTTTCACCGACAGAACCCCCTCCAAAGTTTTCAAAACTCTCATGATCCTCTGAGGTGTTTTGGAATACTTTGGATATAACATTTTCCTTTGATGTAGGATTCTATATTAGAATCTCCATCTTCTATATTTCTGAGAGTTCAATTCTTTATTAGAACTTTCAATTGAAGGCAGCATGATCATGTCCCAATGTTTTGAACTCTCATTTCAAAAGGAATACGACTCTGTATTAGCATCGTGATTTTGCTACTTTTGGAGGAAAATGTGACTCTGTGTTAGTGCCACGATTTTCAACTCTTCATGGAAAATACGACTTTGCATTAGAGTTGTGAATTTTCATTTCTAAAGGAACACGACTCTGTATTAGGGTCACGAACTTTCATTTTTGAAGGAGAAAACGACTCTGTATTAGAGTTGCGAACTTCCCTTTTTGGTTGCGGAAAATCCGGAAGGCGGTTGCTTTATACGGCGTAGGAATTGAGACATTCTCTAAGCCGCATTAAATGTAAAGGTACTCACAAGATTCGGATCAGAGATCACGTCCATCCGAAAATCTCGACCGTCAAATCACCTGCTAGATAATCTCGATTTCATGAGATAGGTCATCCCAAATCCTCTTTCTGAGAAATTTGAACTCCAGGCTTTTCTTCAAGGTTTTCAAGGCCTTTCACCTTCAGCCTCCATTAATCTCTAATTTTTCTTGTGAAAGATTTCTTTAATCTGCAAAAAATGCCGAAGAAAGTTTCCTCATCTGATGTTTCTGCAAGTGGCCATCGAGACCTTCAAGCAACTTCTAGTCTGATAGTGGTTCGGCAGGAACCCTTGATTGGAAGTAATTTTCTTTACACATATTCGAAAGGCAGTCCCTTTCTTAATTTTTGTCTTGAATCCGAATGTTTCTTTTGCAGTTAATTACACCTTGAATCCTTGGCCAAAGGATCATTATTTTGGATATTCGGGTGGCTATGACAGGAAGAAGCAGTTAAGGCTTGGCCAAGTTTTCCCTTATTGCACCACATCCGATAGCTAGGAAAGGGAAAACAAAATTCTCAATCCTACTCGCTCAATATTACGAGAGCTGATGACCACTGCTTCTTTTGAAGGAGACAACCGATCTTTGTTAAATAAACCTGCCTTTTTATTCGGTGATTACGTTTCGGTGCCCGACAGTGGTTTGGATGATGGAGTTATAAGTGGCTTCGCCAGGTTGAAGGCTGCAACTTGTTTCTTCCTAACATAGAGATGTCCTACCAATTTCTATTTCTCCAATCCCTTTCTGTACCTAGACGAACGGACTGGCATTTAAACAGGCCGCAAGACGACGTCTTATTGGGAGAATTTAACGCACAAGGTGCCTTCCCTCGTTCCACTAGGAAACACTTTTGTGGGTTGTTCCCGGGGTCCTTTAAACAAGACTTTCCAATAGGTGAAACACCCATAGTCGCTCAGACCTTCTTGCATCGATTCGTCAACGCGCAAAGGGAGTTTCTAGTTCAAGACTTTCATCCCTCCGGATGGGTACACTGCTCTTCGAAAGGAGAGTGGGCAATTCTAACTAACTTCTTTTTGAACGCTTTTAGAGATCAGCTTTAGCATGCGAAGTTGTATCGTACTATCAGGCGGTTCAGCACGGTATTCCTGTTAGCAGGTTTTATTTTTTTGCTTTATTGGAGTTGTACAACCCAGATACTTGTACAATATTTTCCCATCGCGGCGAATTGAGTTTCGCCCTTCATGAAATGTATGAGATTTCAGGAATACCCATGGGAGACATCCCATATGAAGAGTATGTCCCCACTGGGGAAGAACTTCATTTGTTGAAGACTTAGGATCCCATGGTATATGATACATATTGGGAATTGCTCTGTCATTACCACATTTGCACCCACATGTCTGGTACTCGCAACATGAAGCAGAAGAAGTGGTTGCAATACCTTTTGCCCAATTTTTCGAAGAATAAGCTTGATTTTACTCGCCTTCCTCTGATTTCTGAAAAGGAGGTTGAGAGGAGAATTGCGAATTTCGGGATAGATGCTTACATCGCCGAATCTGACGAGGACGTCTTCAAGACTGGAACATCATTTGAAAGCTTTCACTACCAAACCCTCTAGCCTTTATCTGATCCAACCTTCTTGGCGGGCTACTTGATGGTCTGGTTGAAGAAATGCTTTATTCCTTTGCAGGAAAGTATACCCGTTAGGGCCATATACCCAGCCGTCTTGCTTGCATTCGGTAGACGACTCAGCCTACTGCCCGCGATGGTGTGCAGTATTCAAAGCGGGCTAAGGAGACTGACTGACAAGTTTTGCAATGTCAAGAAGGAGCAGAGCAAGAAAGGAGAATCAATCATTAAGACTCCTAACCCACGTGTAGAACTTCCCTATACTTATTTGATGGCCTGACTAGTTCTACACTGTCCCACTTTGATGAGCCCCGCTGATTCGCAGATAGACTTAAATGCTTCCAAAGTGCAGAACTATGAGAGGTCTCAGTGGAAAGGGGGCTATATGGCTGCAATTCGCAAGACCCTCCATTACCATGCAAATTTCGAATTATTCAAATATTTTCCATACTTTCCAAATGCTGGGTACGGAGAGGAGTTCGCGGATATTACTGGTGCTGACAAGTTCACAGTTCTGTCTCCGGAGTGCTTCTGGTGGTTAATAAACATCCACCCAGGACATTTGGTTCTCCTTTTAGAGAACCATTGCTACATAAAACCTTACTATCCGAGTCGTTTCGCTCGACAGTTCGGGTATGATCAACTTTATGTTGGTAATCCCAACAAGGAAATAAGTTTCGTTGGGAATTCTTTTGAAGGAGCTTGAGCTTGGTTCCACTTTGTCGCAGGCGGTACCCAGGCTAAATTTGATCTCCCAATCAAGACTTTGAACTTGTATATGAGTTTCGGTTTCTGCAAATGGTTTGCGGATGCTAACTCCACTCCTCAGAACTTCAATATAAACTTTACTGGATTGAGATAGATCAGAGCCTGGTATGCTTAGAAGAAAAAGGCCGGCAGCACGAAAGTGGCAGGGATAGAAGATTTCGAAGCAGAAGGTGCTTATGACGAGTTGGAACCAGCGAATCGACAGGGAGAGGAGGATAATAGTGCATTGGTCTTATCGACCCAGCCTGTTTTCCTTGACATTTCTCCACTTCCAACTTTGAAAGAGACTTCTCCTCAACCGCAATCTCCTCCCAAGAAGCTTTTGCATAAGCGGAAGAGATTAAGGCATCTCAGTAATTTGCCTATCAATTTGTAGGACACTTCATTTGGAGCCAGTACTGTGGCACCCAGTTCGGTTTCTGAGGCCCTCGCGGAGGAACCAGAGGAAGATGAGGACGACTCAGTTTTAACTCTCTGTTCCCTTAAGAGGCGTCAGAGTCAGGGACCCGTCTTTCGCAGCGATCCTGCTCCTGCTATTCAAGAGGATCTGCGATTCTCACTTGCCAGGCTACTGTTGATGATGAGGTGGTTGCTCCTCCTACTGTACAAGAGAGTTCTACAGCCATTACTCCTCTAGTTGCTGCCAATGACGATGAAGTGCAGATAATTGGAGAAGTCCATGCACCGGGCTCTCCAAAGATAGCACCTCCTCCAGAAGATCATGATGATTGGGGAGATGACGATAACGTCAGCAGTAAAGATCTTGGTTCTAGTACCCCTCCATCAGATCACGGCAAATATGTCTACTTGAGTGAAGACATTCGAGCAGAAGTGTATGGACCCGAGGTGTACGGACCTGGAGAATGCAGTGTTCATCCTTTAGGTTCATCTTTATACTTTATCCATTTTTTTATTCTGCTGTTATTTAACGATACTGTAACATTCAATCGTCAACTTCTTACTTTTTAACAACTCTTGCTTCGACTCCATCTTTGGAGCAAATGACTGTAGACGATACTCCACAGGATAGCATCATCGCGGAAGTCCTAGCTGAAGCAGCCTGTGGGGTGATTGAGACCACTGTTTCCGCGGCCAATACTTCCGAAGTAGCGGTTCCTCCAATAGAAACTGCAACCCATACCATTCCAAGTAGGGTTGCTGCAACCATTGCTTCTGCTGAGTGTGTGGTAGTTGTTGTTTCTAGTACTGGTGCTATTGCTTCTCTACAGTAGAGTACAGTTCAGAATACACCAGCTCTTGTTGCTGCTGATTCTTCCCATGTGGAGGTTGATGCTTTTGAAATCAACTTGTTGAAGGATACAGTGGAACCTTTCTCCACTTTCTGGATCGTTGCATTGAGAACATACTGAAATGGGCTTCTTTTGCTTCTCTTGCCAATATCTTTCATCTTTACTTGACTGGTATAGTCAACATTGGTGGAGAGGAAAAAGCTGCTCCTTATATAGGCTTATGATAGTTCAACTTCAAGGCTGTACTAAATCTTTGTCGAGATTGCGGAGTGCTAAAAAATCTGAAGTAATTGAAGCTACCTTCCAGAAGCTGATGGAGGAGCAACTTGGGTTGCAGAAGGAGCTCAAAGAGAAAACTGATGCTTGCAGGGCTTCCTTTGAAAAGAGCCAATCAGACAGTCAATCTCTAGCCTTCCAGGTAGAGACTGCTGCCTCGGTTGTCAAGGATCGTGACCAGGCCATCATCAGGACCCAGGAGTCCATCGCTAAGGCTCAAGCCTTTTTAGCTAAGATTACTAAAGAACGTGATGAGTCAATGAAGAATCTTATGAGTTTATCCAGGCAATGGGATTATGCGATAAAAAGTCTTCAGGTGGTGCAAGTCGAACTAGAGGCACTAGAGGTCGCTTCAGCACAGAGTACCATAGCTAGTGAAAAGGAACTGTGTCGCCAAGCCACTGTTCAAGTCTGAAGTGCAAAATCCATAGTAATACCATGACATGTTTTGCATAGAATCCATAGTATCTGTATATCAGGCATGTTTATACATCTCAAGATCGCGACTTTATATTAGCAAGATTCTTTCCTTTGTTGGATGTACGCGTCTTTCATGAGCTTTCGGCAAGTTCGCGTCTTTTCATCCTGAAGTTCGGAAGAAAAAGATTCTTCTATAAGAATTTGCAGTGGTTTCCGCGAATCATGGCATAACCCTTTATCTGATTAACCAGTGCGAAATCCCAAGCGTCATACGCTTTTATTAATTGTGAGATCCTTCGGTTGCGAAATCTAAGCGTCCTATGCAACAGTAATAAATTCTGTTGGAATTTGAATTGAGAATCTTAACCGAAGATTTGGTCTTATCTTTTCCCAACCGAAGATCATAACCATAAGACCGTCTATATAAGACACATAACCTCTTCCATGAAGGATCATCTTGACGTGAGAAAAGTTTCTTCTTCCTTGTCTTCTCTTTCTTTCTTTCGTAGTTGATTTATTCGTACAGCCATATTATCTTCTTCTCTAACTGAAGCGATGGATGGGAACTGGCATGTTATAAGGCCTCCAGACTGTATCAATCCAGAAGGGTATTCCACTGAAAAGGTTCTCATGACCATAGTCATTTTCCTTAATTAAGGTAAACTTTTTCTTCTGAGCAATATCATCCTCTCTTTTCTTTTTTTTTTCTTTAACAAGAGTTTGAATTGGCGCAAGAGATAACCGTAGTCATTCTCCTTAACAATGACCCAGACCCGATGGGCTCATAATTACTTCCCATACCCCTAGGGTATCGGAAGGTTTCATATATTTTTCATGAGAGAAATGATTTCGGGTCTGTGGCATTGTCTTATTTCCTGCCTAGCATCCCGCAAGGTTGGGGTGTTAAATGGCTAGGGCGGCACTCAATTTCAGCAATCCCTCACATTGTATGTTTGGGAACATGCATTTGGTATACCCAGTTATGCATTAATCAAGTCACTGGTGACGTTGATTATGACTGAGCAAACCAACTTGGAGGCCCTAACCGTTGGCAGGAGAAAACTGCAAGAGCAAACTTTTTACTTTTAAGCCGTCCTTGGAGGGGAGGCTACAGAAGCAAATTTGCTATTCCGGAAGAGGAGGCTACAGAAGCAAATTTTTTGATCTAAGCCATGCTGAAAGAGAAGGCTACAGAAGCAAGTTCGCTATCCTAGAAGAAGAGTCTACAAGAGCAGATTTTTTTCTTTTTTTTTGCCTTTAAGTCGCCCTTGGAAGAAGAGGCTATAGAAGCAAACTTTTACTTTTTCTCATATCAGTGATTTGTATTCATTCTTGTTGATTGTATAGTGCTAGGAAACTCTCAGTAATTTTGATCTGATAATAAATAAAGAGCTTCTTTCTTTTTGCATAACCAAAAGTGATTGACGAATAATTTTGATATTGATTATTAGAGCTAACTGTTAACTTGATAATTTTTAAATCACCCAAAATTTTCTAACCACTCAAAGTTGCCGTGAATGAGAGAACTTCTTGTTAATTTCGCTGATCAGGTTGAAGCTCGCACTGTTTAGTGACTTCCAGTACAACGACTTTTGATTCGCCAGAGGTATTTTTAACTTGACAAATTTGGGGAAAAGGAATTTTGGTTCGCCAAAGGTATTTTTTTTAACTTGGCAAGTTTAGAGGAAAGAAATTTTGATTTGCTAGAGGTATTTTTTAACTTGGCAAGTTTGGGGGGAAAGAAATTTTGATTCATCAGATGTATTCTTTAACTTGGCAAGTTTGGAAGAGAGAAATTTTGATTCGCCAGAGGTATTATTTAACTTGGCAAGTTTGGAAGAGAAAAATTTTGATTCGCGATTCAAAAATCTTTAGTCTGGAACTTGGAAACGTCCGGGTTCCATTCGTTTGACTGTTTGTCCCATTACTCGAGAAGTGTTGTCATACTCGTAAGGTAGTTACTCCCACGATCGAAGTAATGCAGCTACATTCGTTCGGCAGTTAGCTCCACGATCCGAGGTGGCAACTTCCTTTGTTCGGGTCGGGTGACTTTGTATTAAACCCCACTCCGGAAGCTATGGATAGCATTGCGAATCTCAACTTTAGATTTGCGGATCTATTCTATTGTAGCTGGGTCGCGAACCTCGAGCTTTAGGTTCGCGGATCTGCTGAGTTGCGGATCTCAAACTCTAAATTCGTGGATCTGCTTTGTTTTCGACAGATGACTCCAGAATTTTTCGCCGACAATACCGTGCTTAAAGAGTCTACAGTTTTTGAAAAACTAAGCAACGGATATATCTCAAGCAATAAAATATTAAAAACTCAAAATTATATCTAATTCCCTTCAAAGATAATGGAGAATTAAATATATCAATTTCACATAAAATAATTAAAATCAATAAGCATAGAAAAATACATACCAGTAAATTACCTAAGATTTGTTATTCAATCTGATCCAACTTAAAAATTTAGCCACTCATACACATCATAGTCATGAATAAAGAGAAAAAGAATTATCTTATCGATTTCTATGGACGAGTAAAAACTAAATCTTGAATCCTAAAACTCTCTAATAATTAAAAGGTATTCATAAGAGTTACAAAACTTGAGTTACATTGGCTATTTACAAAACCCTAATAGGAATTCTATTTACAAGGAAACTCTAAATTCTCTCAAAAGTCCTCAAGAAATCTAAACTACGGTCGCTCCCTTCAACAGCAACTCTCGAGTTCAACTTACAGTCGACCGCCGTCTAATGTCTGTCGACAGCTAACTGATGGCTGTCAATAACCAGTCCTGTATTTTTACAGATCTAAATTGATATTTGAGATACCTTCGATACTTTGATTTACTTGTATATAAAACCTTGCAAAAACACTAAAAAATATTAGAAAAATATCATAGTGAGGAATTTAATTAATAAAAATAATTTTTCATTAATTTCTTAGTTTAATCAATAAAATTGGATTACGTTTAAATAAAATAAACTAAAATAATTACACTTTTCAAATGTAATCATTAGGGAATTACATCCTACACACTTAACAGAAAACTTTTTTCTTAAAATTTAGATTGAAAAAAAATTAGCATTCATATTGTCAATAGTTAAAAAAAGGTGATCTAATTATTAACATATTTTTTTTATGAGATGACAAATAAAAGTAAAAGACTTAGTAATATTTTTACCCTTCACTCTAGCCGAGCGATTTCATTGATACCTAAGTGACAATTTGGGACAGATAAGCTTCTGGATCCAAATGGATTCTCATTTCTTTTATCAAAAGATTTTGGGAGATTTTCAAGACAGGTCTTATAGCATTTTTGAATGACCTATACGGTGAAGTTGCTTGCCTTGACAGAATTAATTACTCGAATATCATACTCATTTCTAAGAGGGAAGATCCAGGCTCTGTTACAAACTTTATATCAATAAAACTTCTTAATAGTACCCTCAGAGTTATTTCATTAGTCCTCACAACAGACTTGTCAAACTTCTGCATTCATTGGTAGAAGACTATCAAATGGGTTTTGTGATGGGATAAAATATCCTTGAAGAGGTGACAGTTGCTCTAAATATCATCTATTAGAGTAAGAAGGAAAAAAGAATGTGTTACTTTTAACGCTGGATTTTGAAAAGTTGTATGACATCTAACTGAAATTGTTTTTCAGTGGTTATAATGTTGAGGGGTTTTGGCCCAGAATGGATGGTCTTAAATTAATGGGCTACATTAGGAACTGGATAAAGTCCACTGAGACTTTGTTGTTGTTCAATGGGGATATAGGAAATAAAATTAAATATCATTAGGGATTGTGGCAGGGAGACCCTCTCTCATCCTTATTGTTAGCTTTTGATAACAAATGGTTTAAACACTCTATTAAAAGGGCATTATAGGAGATTGATTGGAAGTTATAGGTGGCCTACCACTAGAATCCCAATTATTCAATCTTCAATATGTAGATGAGACACTTCTCTTTGGAAAATGAAATGTTGCACAAATATGGTTGTTAAGTGGATTATGTGCTACTCTAAACTTCGGTCAGAATTTAAAGTCAATTACAAGAAGACTATTCTCACGTTCATATGGTGACATGAGTGAACAAAATTCACTGCATAAAAAATTCTAGGTGTTGTTTAACTCATTTTTATTGAGGTACTAGGGAATTACTCTCAGACCAGATAATTTGCTCAAACAAGATTGGTTTCATCTCGTCAAGAGAGGCATAGGAAAACTTCATGGCTGGCAAGGTAAACTATTGTCCCTGAACAGTAGGATTATACTTTCTAACTCTTTGTTATCGACCATCCCTTTATGCTACCTATTGTACTTTCTCTTACCTAAAACAGTGCTATTAAAAATCATTAAAATTATGAGAGACTTCCTTTTAGAGAGAACTAGAACCGTCAGTCAGTCAGAGGATATTGCCTAGTAGCTTGGAAGAAGGTGTGTAGGCCAAGAAGCGATGAGGTGCAAACTAAAGCTGGAAGATATGAGTCAAGTCCTGCTCATCAAATGATAGTTGAGGTTGTCTCGTCTGCGAGGATCTAAAATAGCTACTATTCTCGCCTCCAAATATGGAAAGGAAATCTGCTCTTCTGCATAAAGATGATGAACTGCAAGTTTGTTCGCAACAGAAGTTCGTTGCTTTTCTTCCATTGAAATAACTTGATTTACAATGAAAGAGAACAAAAGAAAAATAACAAACGAGAGGATTTATAATCTATCACTCTCTTTTACAATATGATGTGGGATCTGTGTAGCGATGGGATCTGTCAAGCAGCTCCTTTGGACGATCTGACGTCGAACTTTTCTCTTGAAGATGGCGGCCGACTATAGATGATCTTCTCTGGTCTTGATTCGTTCAAGGCTCTATGCGTAACTCAAACTTCTCTAAAACTCCAGAAAAAGACCTCAGATGCCGAAAAGAAGACCCCTAGGGCTTCCCCAAGAGCGTATTTATAGCCTTAGAATCATATGAGATTTTCTATCTAAAAAGAATTTGTACTCATCAAAGATTCCAATCAAATATCTTAGTTTTGATTTAAATCTCTTGATTTAGAGTTCTTATCGGACTTAATTTGGGTATTTGGATAAACCCAAATTATAATCTCAATCAATTTGAGATTCTGGTTATCTGCTCACGCGGAGCTAATCGCATCAAAATGCGGAGCTAAAGAACCAGAACGCAGAGTTATTGATTAGCTCGGTGTTTTTCTCAAATGCGAGGCTAATATAGCCAAACGTGGAGCTACAGAGTTAGCTCCGTGTTCTGTTGTGGAAAACCCTATTTACTTAGAAATTTTCACTGCCAACAGAACCCTCTCCAAAATTTTCAAAATGGCTTAGAACTTAGCAAATTTTGAAATACTTTGGATTTTCAAACAGAAAATGCGGAGTTAAAATACCAAGTTTATCTTGCGTTTTGTTACCACGCGAAGTTAAGTAGCTTCACTTTTCAGTGAGTAATTGCTTATTAACTACTCAGTAATTACTTAGTAATTGCTCAGTAATTACTCCGAACCTTGCGCCGAATACCAAGAGGCGGGTTCTCTATTTTAAATAGAGGCTTTAGACTTTCTTCCTCACTTCATCCGAAGAATCCAAAAATTTGGAGCTCCGACGACCGGGCGACTCATGCAAACGAGCGGTCATTTGATCGAACTTCGTTCGATTTTCCATAGATCTTCATCATTAGGATGTCATCTAAGAAGAGTACGGTGTCACGCGCCTCCTTACGATCAGCGGTCGGCGCTAGCAGCGGCAGCAGCGGCCGGGGAGCGGACACAGCGGCGAACCAGTTCATGCCGTGCCCATTGGAGGTAGAAATCTCAACTTTGCGGACTCCTTAGAACAATTTTTGAGTGTTTTGGCTCGGTTTTAACTAACCAACCATTTTTGAACCGGCGAGATCGCCGTTCTCCGACCGTAAGGCTTGGGAAGAAAGGAGAAGACGGAGAAGAACTCTGGTCTTCTTCTTACGCGAAGCCATCGCGTCATCCTCGCATTTGAAACACGGGGCCATTTTGACTAGCAGTCGCGTTTCAACACGAGGCTATTTTGACTAGGAGTCATGATTCAACGCGAGGCTATTTTGACTAGCAGTCACGTTTCAACGCGAGGCTATTATGACTAGCAGTTGCGTTTCAACGCGAGACTATTTTGACTAGCAGTCGCGTTTCAACGCGAGGCTATTTCCTCAGCTGCGCGCGAAGTTATTATTATTTTTTTAACTCCGCACTTTTATATTTAGAAGATTTTTCGAGTTTTCTCTAACTCTTGTTTCTTCTTTTGCAGTGGGGTATTCGGACCAGATCCTTTTTGAAGAGAAGTGCATGTGGCTCTACCAGTCTTCATCAGCAAAAGTAACTCTGAGAAAGCCAGAAGCATATGCTTTACAAAATAGTTGCAGGTTTCAAGCCCTGGCTCCGAATTGTAAACTTTTGAAGGAGTTACAAGAACTCTGCGGTAGCTCATTAAGTTTTCTTGAGGACCATTTCTGTTGGATGACAATTTCTGTCGCTTTCCAGAGCGATAGAAATGATGCATAAGGGCTTGTAGCATGTCGAATTCAACTTTGTGCATCTTTATTAGGATTCTTGTAGCAGCATCTACTAAGAACCTTAAACAGATTGTAGCTGACATTTGCAGAGGAGATCTTTTGCATGTGAACCAGGGAATTTCAACACTCTGTGGAGGAGACTCGTTGTCGGGTTATTGATGAGTCGATGAATAGGTTGAAGCTTTTGGAAGAGCTATAACTCCCTCTTCTTCTATAACTTTTGTGTTATGAATAAAGATAACTCTTTTAGCTCTTTTATCTGTTGGTTTCAAAATCCTACTTGCTCAACAAATAAGTAGTTCATTGTTTTGGTAAAACAATCTAAGTCTCATCTGCGTAACTTAGATTTGTTAATACCAACCGGATTAATTATTAACCTCGGTAAAACCCTTTAAATAGAGCTAAATGATAGTTTGGTGAAGGTGTTTAATTACTTTCATCAAGATGATCGGGTAAGGATCATTTAACTTAAACAGAGGCGCCTAATTGCACATGCCTTAGTTTGATGGGGGGCAGTTCAAGGCTCTCATGCGTAACTTGAACTGCACACGCTAAGATGATCGTGTCAGAATCACCAAATTTTGGCAGAGGCGCCTAATTGCACATGCCTAGAGTTTGATGGAGGCGGTTCAAGGCTCTCATGCGTAACTTGAACTGCACATACCAAGATGATCGGGTCAGGATCACCAGATTTCGACAGAGGCGCCTAATTGCGCATGCCTAGTTTTAAGCAAAAAGTTCAAGTGGTCATCTGCGTAACTTGAACAAGTGGAGGCGGTTCAAGGCTCTCATGCGTAACTTGAACTGCACATACTAAGATGATCGGGTCAGGATCACCAGTTTCGGCAGAGGCGCCTAATTGCACATGCCTAGAGTTTGATGGAGGCGATTCAAGGCTCTCATGCGTAACTTGAACTGCACACGCCAAGATGATCGTTGTTATAATCATCCAAGTTTCTGATAGAAACGCATAGCTAAACTACCAAGTTATCTTCGTTTTTTCTATCACTACGCGAAGCTAGACAACCAAGCTATCTTCGCATTTTCTATCACCACGCGAAGCTAATAGCTTCGCGTTTTTTTAGAGAGCAACTGATCAGTAGTTGCTCCGATTCTTGCGTCGAATACTAAGAGGCGGATTTTTTTCATTTAAATAGAGTTCCATCTCTTCTTCACTCTTTCAGAATTTTCAAGAACTCTAGAGCTCAGGTGATCAGAGTCCAAGAGACCCGAGCGCTTTTTCCCATCTGATCCTTCCCATTTCCGTCAGTTTTCTCCGAAATTTCAAGATCAATGGTGCCTAAGACTTGCGCTTCTTCCCTTGCGTCGTCGTCGTCAGCGGCCGGCGCAAGCAGCGGTGGCAGCGGTCGTGGCAGCGGCCGCAGCGGCGAGCCAGTCCACGCCGCGCCTATCGGAGATAAGCATCTCACTTTTGGGGCTTTTTAGAACATTTTTAGAGTGATTTGGCTCGGTTTTAACTGGCCAATCATCTCTTTCGCTGGCGAGATTGCCGTACTCCAGCCGAATGGCTTGGAGAGGAAGGAGAAGACTTCTGGTCTTCCTCCATGCGAAACTATCGCGTTATATTCGCATTTTGAAACGCGAAGTTACTTTTGCTAGCTGTCGCGTTCTCATGCGAGCTTACAAATTTAGCTTCGTGTTTGTTCTCGCAGAGTTATCAACTTAGCTTTGCGTTTATTATTCAAACACGAAGTTATTTTATCATCCTCGCGTTTTGTCAAAACGCGAGGCTATCTTCTTAACTTCGCCCGGAGTTATCCTTAGCTCCGCGTTTTCATACTTAGATAATTTTTCTGATTTTGTAAGAATCTTTTTTCTGATTCTTTGATTTTCCTCTTGCAGTTGGCTACTCAGTGGATGCACTCTCCCCCAGCGACATCTTCCTTAGCGCTGCCTGCTTTAAACAGACACTGTGGACCCTTTCGAAGAATTTTTCAACCACAGTGTAAATGACTTTTTACGGCTACTAAGGAGGTGTATCGGAATGATCCTGGACGGAAGAGATTTTTTTAACCTTGGACGTCCAATGTTGTCCAGCTATCTGGATAATATTGAAAGGATTGGGGGATGTGACCGAGCAGCTCCCTACCGGGCCCGCCTTGAAGTTCTGGAAGATCAGGTGAATACGCTAAACACAGTTTGCCAAGCGGATGTGGAAGCGATCACTGAGATTGAATCGGCGCGTCTTCGGGCAGAGTTGGTGGCTCGTCAGGAGGAACTGAGGCGCCAAGAAGAAGTCTGGTCTCGGGAGTTGGCAGAACTACGAGCTAGCCAGGAATCGATCCTCAGGGGATTAGAGATAGTGGACTTCGAGATTGAGGGGAGTCAGGCCGCCATCCTTAGAGCTAGAGAGACTATTGCTAAGGCTCGAGTTATTCTGGAAGCCAGCGAGTCTCAGTTAGGGAAATCCGTTAAGAAACGGGAAGAGCTGATTCTCCAACAAGGACAGCTCGAACAAGAAGGCATAATGAGGAGCCGTGCTATTGAAGAATCTCGTCAGCGGTTGGCCCAGCAACTGGCAATAAACGACGATGATTTACGCTAGCAGGCCCAACACTCCGTGAAGGAAACTCGTCGTCGAGTGATTGACGAGATGACAAATAAATTGAGACTTCTAGGAGATCCACAACTTTCTTTCTTTCTATTCCTTCATTCTTTTTGTAATAAGAACTTGTAATAGAAGAGAGAACTTTACTATTTCTTTGTGACTTCATTCTCTTTTGAATAAAGGTAATCTTTTGATTCTTTTACCTGTTGGCTACAAAATTTGTTTGCACAATAGATAACTTGTCATCAAAATAATTTAGTTGTTTAGGTAAAACAGTCCAAGACTCATCTGCGTAACTTAGAGTGCTAATACTGAGGTAATCGGGTCAGGATCACTAGATTTCGGCAGAAGCGCCTAATTGCGCATGCCTGGAGTTTGATTGGAGGCAGTTCAAGGCTCTCATGCGTAACTTGAACTGCACATATCAAGATGATCGTGTCAGGATCACCAGATTTCTGCAGATGTGCCTAATTGCACATGCCTAGAGTTTGATTGGAGGCGGTTCAAGGCTCTCATGCATAACTTGAACTGCACATACCAAGATGATCGGGTCAGGATCACCAGATTTCGGCAGAGGTGCCTAATTGCGCATGCCTAGTTTTAAGCAAAAAGTTCAAGTGCTCATCTGCGTAACTTGAACAAGTGGAGGCGGTTCAAGGCTCTCATGCATAACTTGAACTGCACATACAAAGATGATCGGGTCTGGATCACCAGTTTCGGCAGAGGCGCCTAATTGCACATGCCTAGAGTTTGATGGAGGCGGTTCAAAACTCTCATGTATAACTTGAACTGCTCATACCAAGATGATCGGATCAGGATCACTAAATTTTGGCAGAGGCGCCTAATTGCGCATGCCTAGTCCAAGTGCTCATGTGCGTAATTTGAACTGGTGGATGGTTATACTCCTAGGGATCTGAACCAGATATGACAGTTACTCTGTCATCATTCTGGTTTATTTTAGGCATAGTATTTCTTCAGAAATTTACCGTTAATCGACATCATCATTCTATCGCCGTTCTGATTCATTAAGCGATAGGCTCCACTAGAGTATACCGTCTCCACAACAAACGGTCCTTCCCACTTGGGTTCAAATTTACCCTCAGTTTTGTGGGTCAGAATCATTGGCCTTTTAATAGTCAGGACCAAGTCTCCTTATTTAAAGGTCCTTGGTTTAACGTTCTTATTGAACGTTTGCGAGATTCGGGCTTGATACAACTCAATTTGTTATTGAGCCCTGAGACGTTTTCATATAACGCCTCTAGTTCTTGCAATCTTTGTTGATGGCGCTCTTCTGTCATCATCTTTGTGGCTAAGGCCACTCTTAACGATGGTATTTGGATTTCAAGAGGCAAGACGGCCTCACTTCCATAAACTAAGGAGAACGGGGTAGCTTTTGTTGGAGTACGAATGATGGTGCGATAAGCCCACAAACATTCTCCCAGCTTTTCATCCCAGTCCCTTTTGTTGGAAGAGACAAACTTCCGAAGGAGTTTAATGATTGTCTTGTTGAAAGCTTCGGCTAACCCATTTGCCGCGGGGTTATATGACGTTGAAGCAATATCTTTGATTCTGAACTTATCACAGAATCTTGAGAATCCCTGGCTGATGAATTGCGGTCCATTATCATGAATGATCCTTCGGGGGACGCCAAAACGGTAAATGACATGATGCTTGATGAACTTAATCACATCTGTCGTTTTCACCTCTCTCATGGGAACGACTTCGGCCCATTTTGAAAAATAATCGGTTATTGCAAGAATAAAAAGATGTCCTCTGGATGACGGGGGAGTTATTAGCCCCACAATATCCATTTCCCATGCCTCAAATAGCCAACTAGCAACGGTATTGTGCAAGTATTCTGGGGGTTGATAAATAAAATTAGCATATACTTGGCATGCATGGCACCGTTTAGCGTATGCCATTACCTCTGTAATCATCTTCGGCCAGTAGTATCCCAGCCTTCTTATGCAGTTTTCGAGTTTTGGACCGGGCTAATGAGCTCCACACACTCCATCATGTGTTTTCTTCAGCACTTCATATGCTTCTGCTTTTGATATGCAGCGTAGTAGCAGACTATCGTTTGACTTTCTGTATAAAATTTGAAGTGTACGATCAAAGTAGAATCTCGGGGCCTTCCTCTTTATCGAGGCGGCTTCCTTTGAATCCTCTGGTAGTATCCCATATAGGGCGTAATCTATAAATGAAAATCGCCAATCTCGGGGTTCCAGTATTAAACCTGTCTGGCACATCTCTTTGGTTTGGGATATCGTATCTGGGTGGAGGAGTTCTCTGCTACCAATAGTGATGCTTTTAGCTTCACCCGGCGGGATCGCCAATGTTGCAGCTAACGCAGCAAGAGCATCTGCATAGACGTTCTCATTCCGAGATATATGATATATATATAAAATTGTTCAAAATATCCTGCTAGCTCAATGGCTAGCTGATGATAGGGGATGAGAGCTTCATGTCTGACTTCATACTCACCCGTCATCTGATTGACGATGAGTTTAGAGTCTCCATATGCCTCTAGATAGTTTACCCCCAGTTGCAGAGCCATTTTTAAGCCGATAATGAGCGCGTTGTATTCCGCCACATTATTCGTGCACGGTTCTGTTAATGAGTAACCGTTAAGCAATATATATTTATGTGGGGATATTAGCACAACCCCCACTCCAGCAGCAGATCGTCTGGTAGCATCTCAAAGAATATTTGCCATGGTTGTTCTTTGCTAACTGTGTTGACCTCTGATGTCTGTTTGGAATTGGACCAGATTGGATGATCTACTACGAAATCGACGATCGCCTGTCTCTTCATGGCTTTTTGAGGGACGAAGTGTATATCATATGGCGATAGCAATAATGCCCATTTCGCCAATCGGCCGCTTAAAGATCCTGATTTTGTCATCAGAATTTTCAAAGGATTAACCCGTGAGATGACATGTATCGTTTGCCCTGAAAGATAGTCTCGCATTTTCTGAACAGCGAACACTAGGGCTAAACATTCTTTTTCGATCGGGGTATACCGACGCTCGGCTCCGATCATTGTCCTGCTTAAGTAATAAAGAGTATGTTCATGGCCATGCTCATTATATTGAGCAAGTAACGCTCCTAAAGCATCATCCATGGCCCTTACATATATAAGGAATGGCTGCCCAGGGACCGATGCCATAAGAACAGGAGGTTTAGTGAGATATTCTTTGAGATCGTCAAATGCCTGTTGATATGCCTCATCCCATATGAAAGAAACCCCCTTTTTCATGAGTCTGGAGAATGGCTGGCATCGTCCAGATAGGTTAGAAATAAAGCGCCGGATATAGACAAGCTTTCCTTGTAACCCCCTTAACTCCTTAAGATTGCGGGGGGCGGCATCTCGCTGATTGCTTTTACTTTCTCAGGATCAAGAAAAATTCCTTCTGAAGTGATTATAAACCCAAGGAACTTTCCTCTACGCACCCCCATGAAAGACTTGGCAGGGTTCATCTTCAGGTGATGTTTTCGCATAAGATCGAAGACCGTTTTTAAATCATGAAGATGATCTTCTTTGTTCTTGCTTTTGACCGCTAAGTCATCCACATAACACTCTATCGTTTTGCGCAGGTGTTCTTTGAATATGACGCTCATCGCTCGTTGGTAGGTGGCACCGGCGTTCTTCAATCCGAAAGGCATCACCGTATAACAGTATACCCCCAGCGGCATTCTGAAAGCCATGTACTTTTCATCATCTAGGTGCATTTTAATCTGGTTATAGCCTGAGAAGCCATCCATAAAGGACATCATCTCATAACCGCAAGTATTATCAATCATCACATCGGTGATGGGGAGTGAAAATTCATCCTTAGGACATGCAGCGTTCAGATCTCGAAAATCGATGCATATCTGAATTTTGCTGTTCTTCTTACAAACCAGCACTATGTTAGCCACCCAATCAGGATGTTGCTCTTCACGGATGAATCCGGATTTTATAAGCTTGTTGACCTCGGCAACTATTGCCTCCATCAATTCCGGTCGAAAACGCCTTTGCTGTTGTTTAACTGGTTTCGCATCTTCTTTAATATTTAACCGGTGCGTGGCAATTTAAGGGTCAAGTCTGGGCATGTCTTCGTAGCTCCATGCGAACACGTCTATATACTCTTTGATAAGATATATAAGTTTCTCCTTTTCCAAGGGAGTTAGCGTGTCGCTTACAAAGATGGGCTTCGGATTTTCGTCCGTTCCCATGTTGACATGTACTAGCTTATCTTCTGTGGGCGGGTCATGCTGTTCAAGGCGGACATCCCAGAGAGTGTCTATATGCTTAGCCCAGGAATCATCTTGAACATCAATTGGTTCCTCGTCGCTTTCTGGTGCGGCTGAAACCATATTGGCTGTCAAAGATTGAAACCAAGCGCCATTACTTAGATCCGAGTCCTAATCAATCGGGTTTAAATCCTCATCGGACGAAGATCTTTCCTCATATTGGCATGGTGGTGAGGAAGGAGTAGATACATAGGCCAACCCCCTGCGAGTCTTTTGATAATAGTCTGGGCTCTTTCCTCTTGGTCAAAATGAGGGTATGAGATTTCGTCGCCCTTTTCCAAAGTTTAACCCCGGTTTCTGGGTGAAATTATAACACATCTTCTCCATCATTTACCGGGATTTCTGTTCATATAAGTGAAATTGAGGTGATGTTTGTTCATTACTTTCACAGCTTTGTTTTTGTCGAGGTGACGTAATTACTTTGCCGAACATGATCGGCTTTTGGGACCCCTGTCGAGGAGGCACCTCAAAGAAGTGACCTTGTCCCTTAGTTATTTTTGACTGAGAGAGGAGCGATGACCTGAAGGGCAAATGGTATGCCGCCAGAACTTCAAGTTCGGATAGGCCATCCACTTCGGTGGAAATACAAGAAGGTTCAGATTCAGTAGCTACAGTAGGCTCGTAGACTAACTTTATGTTTTCATTGATAACCCACTCATCCTCTATTACATCAGCTACATTATTATCAAAATTCAAATTAAAATCTATGTGAGGATTGATTTCATAATCACCCCCATCGTTCTCTTCGGGAGGCTCGTACTCCGTATCCGCCTCGTACTTCGGTCAAACTTTTGAGTTTTGTTGAGGTTGTTGTCGGAGACTTCATGGGCTGCCTTGTAGAGTAAAGCATCCGTGAAGTAGTTCTCCAGCCCTTTAAATGGTTGCCTATCTGCAACTAGTGTCCGGACTTCTTCTTATTCATCACAGTATTTCATACACTGGTGGAGAGTCGACGGGACTATCATATAGACGTGGATCCATGGCCGTCCCAGTAAGATGTTATAGGAAGTGTCTGTGTCGATGACGTAGCATGTGACCTCCGTCCTCAAATCCC
This sequence comes from Dracaena cambodiana, assembly GCA_036321105.1. Classification (NCBI taxonomy): domain Eukaryota; kingdom Viridiplantae; phylum Streptophyta; class Magnoliopsida; order Asparagales; family Asparagaceae; genus Dracaena; species Dracaena cambodiana. The sequence goes on from JAYEPQ010000015.1 coordinate 12,688,999, forward strand.
CGATTTGACACCGGAGTCGGATCTTTCCAAGGAGACAGCTATCATTGGAATTGAACTCATATATTATAGTATTGGTTGGCGTCAGGCGATGGGGAAAAATTCCCAATAGCTGCATCAACTTTCTGGGAATGACGCTTAGCGCAGACCCTGGATCAATCTGGATGCGATCCACTTTCGTGGATCCGACATACCCGGTGAAATATAAAAGTCTGTTGTGCTTTATATTTTTTACTTGCATGTCTTCCAGAGAGAAGATAATTTGTGGGACCTGCCTCCTCATTTGATAACAGCGGGGGCAAGAGTCCTGTTCTTCAATCGGCCGGCTCGACAATCTGAGCTAGGAATGACTCAGAGTCTGCCAGGACTTCTCTTAATGCCTCGCGAGTTGATTTCGATAATCGTAACAACTCGTACAGCATGACTCGAGCTGGAATATTTGTCAGCTAAGCTATTATATCAAATTTGAAGGTAGCGTCTTTGACTCCTTCATCTTTTCCAGGATTTTTCTGGAAGCGAAGTCCTTTCTGTTTTGCAGGTTTTGCTAGTTCCGCATATATATATCTTTCGGGTCTACTCTGGTGTAGTCCTTGAGATATGTTTTTCCGGATCGAGTGCTGGAAGGGCCTGCCCCATCCTGATGAGTGGCCATAGCTTCAGGCTCCTCTTCAGAGTCCGTAAATGCCCCTGCAATTATTTATTCATCTTTTATCTTCGCGGAAATAGTATTGTTGGTCCGCTTTATCTTTTGACCCCCTGCGGAAGTCCACCGTTCATCCTGTAGTAAATCAGGATGGACCCACATGATTTCCCCTTTTTGAGTTGTTATGGGAATAAGTCCTTATTGAGCCTTTTTATGCAGGTCATGGTTTTTCGTAACCAGCTTCCCCTTTGGAATTGGGGTCACCTCTGCGGGGAACTCATGGGTTCCAACCACTATGGTTGCCATATTGGCAGTGACCTTCTTTTGTTCCTCTTTAAGTGTCAGAACTCCAGCTTCTATCAGTGCTTGGATTCTGTTCTTTAGAGAGTAACAATCTCTAGCAGGGTGCCCAACATTCCGGTGGTAGAGACAATAGTTGGGGTCGTTGGTCTTACCAGCGTCCTTCGATTTTCTATTCTCCGGAAGTTTCAATATTCCCTTCCTCAGGAGCAGGTGGAAGAGTGTAGGCGTTTGCTCTGCTTTGAAGGTATAGGTCCTCTCTTGCTGAGGCCTATTTTGTCTCGTGCCCTTCTGATTTTGGGGCTTCGAGTTTGGAGAATTTGTCTTTTGTGGAGTGACTTCTGATGCCATCACCGCTTTTCCCTTATTTTTATTTTTATTATTTTGGGTGTACGGCCTATTATTCCCTGTGTTTCTTGACCTACGAGACTCTTCAACTCGACGGATCAAGTCCTCGGCTTGCTCTCCTTACTTGAGCAAATCTCTCCACGTCTTAGACTCTACAACCCCCATTTTTAAGAGCACGTTAGTTTTAAGATTATGCCGACATGTCTCTACTAGAGTTTCCTAGACCATTCCATGTTTACAATGCACGGACTTCTCCCGAAACTTTTCTATGAAGTCTTTTACTATTTCTTGTTCCCTTTGTTTAGTTGCAAGGAGGGAATGAACCGTAATTTCGGTATCATCCTCAAAGAAATGTGCAAGAAATAGCCTCTCAACATCAAACCAGGTATTAATAGTATCTAGGGGCAGCTGCATAAACCAAGTAAAGGCAGGCCCTCGCAAAGTACTTACGAATACCTTGGTCATAACCGGGTCATTGCCCATCAAATGTCCTGCTTGGGACAAGAAGTAATAAATGTGTTGACTAGGAGATCCTTTCCCGTCATATGGCTCTAATTTGAGCGGCTTGTATTTCTTCGGGTATGGTGCCAAATCCCATTCAGGTGGATATGGTCTGATACCCCTGATTCTTTCAACTCCTTTTTGTGCATTAGTGCTTCAAGTTGATTTTGTAACTTCTCTATTTTCTCTCCATGTGGATCATGAAAAGAATACCTATCCTCGTCCTCATGCGTCGAATGGGCTTTCTCTTCTTTGTCTTCTTCGTTCATTTTATTGAACAAAGTTTCTTTTCCCTTTTTAACGTTATTCTCGATGATTTTTTGGGTATTCTAAACCACTTTTGAGAGCATCATTTTAAGATCTTCAATTATCTTTTGTTGCTCCCGAATCATCTTCTCTTGGGCTTCAAGTCTCTAGTCGATGTCGTCAGATTTATCCGCCATATGTGATGCTGACTTTTGTAACCGAGATGATGCAGAGGAACGAGGTGAAACTATAGCTGAGTTATTGTTGTCGTCGTCATAAGAACCTTTTACAAGTTTCTTATAGTTTCGAGGCGGGACAGCTCCTGATTTTAGTCGGGTGAAGTGATGAGCTTCTTCATCACTTGACTCTGAGTTATCATCTCTTTCAATGACTTTCTTACCCTTGCCGACCATGTTGGAAGTTACAATTCTCCATTCTGCTCGGAGAGTAGCCTTTGTTTTCTTAGCAGGGTTTTTGTCCGACTTGGTTAACCGGTCGAACACCGATACCCTGTTATTGTTGCAGCAACAATTATCTATTACAGCGGATACCGCCGTCATGAGTTGCTGGAAATGACAGACAGGTTCGGCTTGAACTTGTTCTATACCTCTCTTCTTGGTTAGATATTCCCTGAGGTCAGTGACTTTAGTTATGGAATCGTGGGACCCATTCAACTGTTTAGAGGGTCCAGGCGTCTGTTGAAGTTTCTTGGAATCACTGGAGTTCAGTTCTGGTCCATTGATGCGACGATCAGCCCTGATATCTTCGCGTTTTGGAGTGCGAAGCTGAGAAATAACTCCGCTTTTTGCGTCGTGGGCCTGAAGAATAGCTCCGCATTTTGCTACGCTAGCCTTACATTTTACGCTGGCTTGGCGTTTCTTCAGAAGTTTATCTTCTGGAATCTTAGCCCCGCGTGGAAGAAAATTTCTGCACGCTGGCTTACTCTTGTGATTAACACAAGTCACAACTTCGCGTCTAGCACGATTTTTACGATTAACGACAATTTGCCAATCGTCTTTGCGATTTACGCGAAGCTGAGGAATCTTGCGTTTATCGCAAGTACTACTGGCTTCGCGTTTATGGCTAAGCTCAGTATTAGCCTCGCGTGGAGAATCACACGCTGGCTGTAAGGAATTTTTATCCTCATGTTTATCACGAGTGTCAAAAATCTTGCGTTTCTCGCAAGTCGTACTGGCTTCGCGTTTATCGCTAAGTCCAGTAATAGCCTCGCGTGGAGAATCACACGCTGGCTTTAAGAAATTTTTATCCTCGCGTTTATCGCGAGTGTCAAAAGTCTTGCATTTTTCGCAAGTTGTACTAGCTTTACGTTTATCGCTAGGCCCAGTAATAGCCTCGTGTGGAGAATCACACGCTGGTTTTAAGGAGATTTTATACTCGTGTTTATCATGAGTGTCAGAAAATTTGCGACTAGCGCAAATCTTACTGGCTTCGCGTTTCTCGCTAAGCTCAGTAATAGCCTCGCGCGGAGTATTACACGCTGGCTTTTCCTTGCGATCAACGCAAGTTGCAACTTCGCATTTAACGCGATAATGACTGGTCTCGCGATTAGCGCGAGCTAGTTTGCGAGGGACCATAGCCTCGCGTTCTATGATGTTAGCCTCGCGTCCAAGGCGGGCTTTGAGGGCTTTTCGCCTTGCTCTCCGATTTCTATTCCGGAGTTGGGTTCTGATCAATCCAGTTCCCAGGCCTTCTTCGGTAGTAGAGAGGCAATCATCTGCTAGGATTTCCTGTCCAAACACCGGCTCTATGGTCGCGGTCTCCAAGGATCCCCGTTCATCGGTGGATACCTTTTTACCTGTTGCTCGGGTATTGGAGCGCACGCGACGATAGTGTCGTGTCTCGTTCAAGTTACCTGATTCAGAGGAGAGGTACTCTTCGTACTTCTGCTAGTCGATTTCAACGACCAGTATATCTACGTTGGATCCGATCCTCTTGACGTCAGATTGCACCACGATCTCTTCTTTGGTGAAAGAGATGTCTCCCACTGTGGTCGCTAGTTTGTTCGCAGCAGAAATTCGTTGCTTTCCTTCCATTGAAATAACTTGATTTACAACGAAAGAGAACAAAAAAAAAGAACAAACGAGAGGATTTATAATCTATCGCTCTCTTTTACAATATGATGTGGGATCTGTGTGGCGATGGAATCTGTCAAACAGCTCCTTTGGACGATCTGACGTCGAACTCTTCTCTTGAAGATGGCGGCCGACTATAGATGATTTTCTCTGGTCTTGATTCATTCAAGACTCTATGCGTAACTCGAACTTCTCCAAAACTCCAGAAAAAGAGCTCAGATGCCGAAAAGAAGACCCCTAGGGCTTCCCCAAGGGGGTATTTATAACCTTAGGATCATATGAGAGTTTCTATCTAAATAGAATTTGTACTCATCAAGGATTCCAATCAAATATCTTAGTTTTGATTTAAATCTCTTGATTTAGAGTTCTGATCAGACTTAATTTGGGTATTTGGATAAGCCCAAATCATAATCTAGATCAATTTGAGATTCTGGTTATCTGCTCACGAGGAGTTAATCGCATCAAAACGCGGAGTTAAAGAACCAGAAAGCGGAGTTATTGATTAGCTCCGCGTTTTTCTCAAACGCGAGGCTAATATAGCCAAACGCGGAGCTAAAGAGTTAGTTCCGTGTTCTGTTGTGGAAAACTCTATTTACTTAGAAATTTTCACTGCCAACAAAGTTATGCAGCATGAGCAAAACTATCTCCCCTAGAAATGAGATATGATATGTAGTGGACTGCACGATAGTAGGAGGGACTTGCTATAGTGGTGAGATTAGAATGTCTTTTTTAGTAGGGACAAAGGTGGTGTTTGGTACGCAAGCAGAATTAATTTTGGAAAGATAATTGGTAGCCGAGACTTCTCTTAGGAACCTCATCCTAGACTTATTCGAGGCAACATGTAATTAAGATGCGTCGATTGCATCTCAATAACACAGTGATAGTGTCATCTCTTCCGTATTAGAGGAAAAGACACATGCAATAGAAGAGTAGCCTTGAATATCATGTTGCAATAGTTTTTTACAAGTCCGAGATTTTCTAAAAACTCATATGGAAATGGGATAGATCGAAGGTCTTTTTGATCGGATCTCTCCACTTGATCCTCGAGGGGCCAAGAGTCTTCTCTTCCAAGGCAAAAACTAGCTTAGTGATTTGGGACTCTTGAAGGTTAAGGCTTATGTGATTGGTATCTAAAGAGGCTATTCTCACTATGGATAAATTATTACCAAGAGTATGATATGGTCCCAATACTTGTACCCTGTACAAATGCAATACATAATTTGACCGCCCATATTTTCATGGAGAGCGCTCTTTCGAAGGACATATGGGATAGCCTTCTGCAAATAAAGGTTGTTACAGGTATCCTAGAATTAATTGCTTCCCTTTATGAGCAAGAAAGTTTTGTTGATAGACCAATTCAAAAAATTGTTGCAGATGACCTTTAGCAGCAGTGTTCGGTGGGGGGTGGGAGGCAAGCGTATGGCGTAAAAAAATAATAGCATTTTTTAGTAATTCCTCTAGTATTGTTTCTATTATATTTTATGTCATTTATATACACTGAGTTCTATTTTTGGATAGATCTGCTTTGAGGACCAGACAATTGGTTGCTACTCATGGAAGGAGGGCAAACCTATAGACTCTGATGGATCCACATCAGCCGAAGACTAGGAAGCAAAGAGTCAGGACAAGCGAGCTTCATCTACTGGTCATCTCCTATAAGTGGATATTATGCTACCAGAGCCCATCAACTGTTGCATTTAGTTTTATATGTGGTGTTCCTATTATACTTGTGTTGTAATTCGATTCGTTAACTTCTGACGGTCAAACTAGGGACGGAGTTGATTCCACCGTTTATGCTAAGAAAAAATATCCTCTACATTAAGATGCACCTATATCGCCCATATATGGGTAGGTAGTTGTTGCTAGAAGCATCCATCAAAGTTGCTGAAATGGTTTCTATTCTTCTCATGTTCTTCTTCATTCCTCATAATCACTTCCATATACCGGCTCTTACATAAGATTTCTTGAAGTTAAAAGGAGAACAGCTGAAATTGTGTTCAGCAGCACTGCATGCATACAGCCCAAGTACGCACCCAATTGATCAAATAAGGTCTCCAGAGTCCTTGCAGGTACAGACTTACCATCGGCATCATCTGCTCATCGTAACAAAAATAAACAACTCATACCCTGCAGACTGTACAACTCTCGAGCGTCGGACCCGAAGGTTCAGCTCAACAGCCCCTTAGAACGCCCCAACGCCATCCGCCACCTTCCGAGACCCTTCATCACAGCGCCGAACCGTCCTTAGCTCACACCCCATACCGTCCTACCCCAAAGCATCCTCTCGCTCGATGCAAAATAAAATAATAAATAAATTAAAAAAAAAAAAAAGCAATATCGGTCGATAGGTGATCACCACCGGCAAAATCTCCAGTAGTCCTCGTCTAAGGCGAAGCCGTCACGAAGTATCCATACACGTCCTCATCCCTACGAAAAGCCCGTAGTCCTCGGGATACAGCTCCATACGTACTCTCACTTTGGGTCCACTGAACGACTGAATGATTGTACGGAGTATTTTGCACAATTCTCAACCACGCAATAAAATCCCCTCCTAGCTTGCTCATCAATTGAACAGACTCCGACCAGACTTCTCTCTCTCGAGGCCACGTGGTGTGGTCTCTACAAGCACAAATCAAAGTCAGGTTGTTGTTATTATTTTTCATTGGCAGTATATTTAATTTTGCTTTATTTTCCATTTCAAACTCCATCATAATTCTTGCTACCTACCCACACCACAAATCATTTCCTCCTTACGCAAAAGGAGTTCTGATGGAAGCTGAGCTGATCTCGACCTCGTCCTCCTGCTCTCCTCCTCCGCCGGCTCCTTTTCTTACCACTGCGGCGACGGCCGCGCACTCACTGCAGTCTCCTCCATCATCAACTCTCCAGTACCGACTGCAGTGCCTGCTCCACTCCCGCCCCGAATGGTGGGCCTACGCCATTTTCTGGCGGGCGTCTCCTGACCAGCACCTCCTCTCCTTTGGCGACGGACATTTCCGCGGCAACCGTCGCATCACCGACCGCAAGCTCAGGCCTGCCGCCGCGATTCAAGCCCTCATTGAGGCCGATGGCGGGCCGACGGACATCACTATTGAGGGGGACGATGCGGAGTGGTTCTATGTGGTGTCGCTGACCCGGTCTTTCGAGGCCGGTGATGCCACCGTGCCGGCTCGTGCGTACGGGTCGCTGGCGCCCGTTTGGCTGACGGGCGCTCACGCTCTGCAGACGTGCGGGTGCGACCGATCATGCGAGGCCCAGCTCCACGGCTTCGAAACGTTGGTCTGCGTGCCGGCGCCCGGTGGGGTGCTCGAGCTCGGGAGCTCGGACTTGATTGGGGAGAACTGGGTTCTGGTTCAGCAGGCCAAGGCAATCTTTTCGGCCCCTGATGATTCGCTGCTCGGAGTTTCTCCAGCGCTGTCGAGGCCAGTGGCGAAGAAAGAAGGGGGAGGCCTACACGGTGGGCTGTCATCTTCCGTCGACTCTGAGCACTCGGACTCCGAAGGAGGTTTAATGGTGGAAAGATGTAGACTGAAGAAGCGCGGGAGGAAGCCCGGGAGCGGGCGGGAGACTCCTGTGAACCATGTGGAGGCGGAGCGGCAGCGGAGGGAGAAGCTGAACCACCGGTTCTATGCTCTCCGCTCTGTCGTGCCTAACGTGTCGAGAATGGACAAGGCATCGCTGCTGGCTGATGCCGTGTCGTACATCAAGGAGCTAAGGGCGAAGGTGGAGGAGCTGCAGGCCGAGGCCAAACGAGTGAAGAAAGAGATTGTGGTGGATCAAGGCCTGACGCCGATCACTAGTACAGCCACAACCGTGACAACAACGTCGGGGCTAGTGACGATGGAACTGGAGGTGAAGTCGCTGGGCCCGGACGCGCTGATCCGGTTACAGTCGGAGAATTTGAACCACCCGTCGGCGACGCTGATGGGGTGGCTGAGGGATCTTGAGCTGCATGTGCATCACGCGAGCATCTCGAGCGTGAAGGATGTCACTCTGCAGGATGTGGTGGTGCAAGTTCCCTATGGGCTGCAGGGCGAGGATAGCGTCAAGGCTGCTCTTCTCGCTAAAATGGAGAGTAGCTAGAGGGCTCTAAGTTCAGTGATCCCTGAATTTAGATGGAGTTGCTTAATGGTTAATTACGAGTTATGTTAGCTACTTATCCTTAATTAGTTTTGCTCTGGATCTGGTCTTTTATTAATTTTCCGTGTACATAGAATAAATTATGCTGCAATAAAGAAGTTCGCAGTTGGTTCTCGCAGTATTTTCACCGCATCAGAGGAGAGTAGCAAGCTTGAGTTCATAATTAATAGAAATTTTAAATTTATTTAAACAAAAGAGGAATGGACAAATGATGTACAGAGCTCGCATGCAAAAAGGAGTGAATCGAAACAAACAAGTGACTTCAGCAGTGTGTTGCAGCTGTTGATGTTGCCACTGCACAGCAGGAGAAAATTGTGGTACCGTGTATCATCTTCAGTAGAACCATACATGGTATGGTAAGGTGTCTCTCAAGTTAAAATTGATCCGTTTCAACAAGATTTTTAATTTTTTTGACATGAAGGGCTTGTATCTTTATAGCGCAATTGCGTGCTAGGACAAAAGATGAACAGTATTTTGTACGAGATTCGTCATCAAAGACATGTGGTGGGGTTGGGAGATTGGATGTCTTTTTATCCACGTGTTGGCAGCAGCTTGAATAAACTTTAATGCTATCCTTTGGATGGGAAGAAGTGGTTACATATTCTTTAATAATTAATACAAATTTGAACTTTTATTTTTCTTTCATCAACATAAATTTGTCTAGTTTGATGGATGAGTGATCAAAATCCATCAGATTCGTGTGTCCTGTTCACTGCACTCGCTCTTCGCTAATTTCCACAAAGCACGCTAAAAAACAATTAAGTTACTAAGCTGCCAGAAGTTTACCTCTAAAATTTTCTTTGCTATCTCAAATTTACTTCTTTTTGAGCGAAATGCAATTCAGCAAACAAAAATTGGTCCCGGAAAGATGTGTTGCGTGTTACAATTACCAAGAAACCGTTAGCATTGAAATTCGTTCTAGTCGCCTGGGCTAAACTAGGCACAAACTAGTTAATAAAGATAGGGGAAAAAAGAAATATAGAAATAACAAGATTCCACCGAATTGGACGGAGAGAGTTCTTAACCATGGTGGTAATGGCCACTGGGCGACTGCTTTCATAGAATAACTATTGGCCAGTAGTGAATAGATTAAATACTAGCTGTTAAATTGGAAAGATTAAATATTGAAAATCCGAACATGTATGATAAAATTGAGAAGGACATAGACTCAGGAAAAAGCGAATAAATAAATAAATTATGTAAAAGTCAAAATTAGAAGGATATTATTGGAAACCATTTAGAAAAGAAGATTGAGTCTAGCATTAAACCTATGTCCTTAAGAATAATTTGTCCTCTACTAGATAAACTTCTATAACTCAATATGCGTCAATATCTCAGGATACAATTATCGCACTATAATTAGAAGGAAATAACAATCTAATTGTCTTAACGAATCAAAATAAAACTATACTCTCTGTTGTATATGAATGAAATAAATGCGTAATGAGATTCTATTATAAGAAAACGAATTTTTCTTATTCTATATTCTATATGAAATGCAAAAACATAACCTATTTATAGACTTTTTAAGGGATATAACCCTTTGTGGCCAAATTGTGCATGGTTTGAAATTCAAATAGTCAGAATAGTTACAACTGTTCACATGGTTGCATCCCTTCATGTCAAACACATATGTATTGGCCAAGTGGTGTTTGAATCTTTGTGATTTGGCAGGCATTTTACGCCTGCTCATGTTCGAATTCCAAACTCATACCCGTTGGCTAAAAGGTGCACGAACTATTCTAACCTTTTAAATAGTTCCACTTATGTTTGACTTTTACATAATTCAACTATTAGCACACGTTTTAATAGTCACACCCTTTTGAACAGTCACACTCTTTTGAACAGATACGCCCATTCGACCATTCACACCCGTTCATTTTTTATTCTTTAAGTTAATTTATATTCACTTTATTTATGGATTTGAACAAGTGAAATACTGAAACCTTTATTTTTTTAACTTCAAAACTTATTGGATTCAAAACATGAATTTGATCCAGATGCATGCATGGAATTAAATGTTTTGGGAAGTTCAAAGGGTTTTTAGATTATTGCATTCTCCTAGAAAATTATAATGACAATTATATTATCGTGTTATCTACAATTATATAGACTTCTAAAAGTTTGTGATGTTTTTTTAGAATATTGTGTTATCTAAAATTATATGGAAGTCTCCTAGTAACTTGTGATGGCTCATAGAATTCTGAGTCATTATTTATATTTTTTAAAACCTATAAATAGGGGGTGAAGTTCATGTATTGGGATCAAGTTTGACGAATGAAATCTATTTTCTATCTACAAAAGTATCTTCTTGTTTATCTCCACTTCCTAATAGGATTTGTTTGATCGAACGATATAAAGTGGTAACAGAGCATAGCTGTCTTCTCTTGAAGTATCGAGAGAGATCGTAAATTATTTTCCCTTGGAAATATTAGCTCAACATCAACCTTCCATGGTGCTTGCAATAAAAATTGATTTTTATTGAAACTTGAAGAAAAAGTTGCAATAAGAATAGCTGTCTGTTTACAGAAGATGAGAAAAGTGATTCCTCTTTATTTAATCTAGGTTTCTTTTGCACCCATAGAGACGATTCTGCTCTCTATTGATGATTCGAATACGAACTCTTCAATTGCCAAGCTTGGCAAAGCTCTTGAACAGGAAGAACTCTGGTTCTTAGCATAAATGCTCAAACGGAGATAATCCAACCCTTCTTCAGCTCAAATCTTGTCTATTTATACAGGTTTAGAGACTTTTAAATTAGTGTAACTGTCAAATTAATAATCTTTTTAATTGAGAATTAATTTCCTTTATTTAATCCATTAGATTGTAACTGAAATTTTAAATGCTTTGAATTTGTAACTGAAATATAGATTTCAAACTTAAATCCACATTATGCCTTTTTGCAGCTCATGTTCCACGCTTAGACCAGCGTTTGGGTGCAAATAAGACTAGTTTTTATCTTTTGAGGTTTGAAGTAAAAACACGACCCTATAGAGTTCGCATTTTAGCTATACTTAGCTCAAACTATGGACTCATAATGCAGATCTCTCTATAATTGATGATCTATATTTCGGCTCTTAGCAACATATCTTGCTCGATTAGACCCGTGTTTAGGTGCAAATGAGTATAATTTTTATCCTTTAAGGCTCTAGAGTGAAAACACGACCCAGCAGGCTTCGCGTTTTATCTACACTTAGCTCAAAATATGGACTTTTGACAGAGTCCATAAGATAGCTTTATCTAACCTAGAACGTGAATCTCTCTATAATTAATTATCTACATTTAAGTTTTTATCAGCATGTCTTACTTGATTAGACCCGCATTTGTATTAGAATTGGATTAGTTTTAATCTTATAAAATTTTGAGATTAGGACATGACTTTGCATTTGAAATTTTTGAAATGCAGGTCGGATCCGTGTTTGGAAGTAAGGATAATTTTTGTCCTTTTATGTAAAGCCGAATGCGACTCAAAGAGGTTTTGCATTTTAATTATTTTATGAAATGCGAATCTCTCTAGCTGAAAATTTGCATTTTGCCTCATAGCAATTAATGTTGCTTGTTAGGCCCGCGTTTGGAGATGAATAAGAACAACTTTAACATTTTAAGGTTTGAGAACAAAACGCGATTCAAAGAGGCCCGTATTTATTCCGTACTTAGCCTTCATTTTACTTAGCTTAGAATGCGAATCTCTCTAAATGAGGATCCATGTTTTAACTCCTTAGCCATTTTCAACACTTCAATGATTCACGTTTATTTATTTTTGGAGAGATCTTTAATCTCTTGATATTGTAGAAGTAAAACGCGACCCAAAGAGATTTGCGTTTAGATTCTATGAGGATTTCCTTCCTTTGTTTTTCGCAGGTCACCCCTCATTTTTTATAAGATTTTTTTGCCAACAAAAACCCTCCACAGTTTTCAAAATTCTGCAACTTTGAAGGTGTTTTGATACACTTTGGAAATAAAATACGATCGACTTAAATTTTAAGTCCTGCTTGAACGTAACCCTGCATTTAATTTACGGATATGCATTTGAAATAGCATGAACGCGACCCTATATTTGATTTGTGGATTCACGTTTGAAATAGCATGAACGCAACCCTGCGTTTGAGATTTCAAAACATGGATTTAATCCGCATTTTCAGTGGTTCAGATGAAGCATCGCTGTTATTTGCCGCCTTTTTGGTGTAGAAATCGAAGCACTGCTGTGCTCGTAATGATGAGAAATTTTTTCAATATTTGGGCCGTATCTCGGCCTTTGATTTTCCTATAAAAGACCTGGGGTCTTTTCAAGAGTTGTGTTTCCTACAACTCTAGATTTCTCGAGTTTCTTCAAGCTTTTAGCTATCAAGCTTTCATTCAAAGCTTCTAAGCATTTTTTATCTTCAAGCTTCCGAGCTTTCATCCACCATAAAAGATAGATGATTTTAATTCAAGCCGCCGACGGCTCAAATAGACCCTCCACAACTGCTAGCTTTTTTCGGTGCCGGCCCAAGAAGTGCCTCCAATTTCATTTGGGTTTAACGAGTTGAACTCATTTGGAATAGGTGATTCATCACCAAGGACTTTAAATTGAATTAAATAACAAATTAACTTAACATAAGTTACAATCTCTTAGAGATTTTAGATGTCATAAAGTGCAACTATTACATCTAGAGTTTGAAATGCGGATCTCTTTTGGTGATCCACATTCTGAACTTTAAGAAAACCACTTAGTGGTTTATTTTATTTTTTTAGTTCTGAAACGCTGATCTCCACTGAGTGATCCAAGTTTGACACTTAGTCGATATATCACTTTATGATTTAGTGCTTTTGCCTGAAACTTGGATCTCCACTATGTAATCTACGTTTGACACTTAGTTAACATATTACTTTGTGATCTTTGATTTTAGTTTAAAATGCGGGTTGTGTGATCCACGTTTCACACTTAGTCAATAGATCACTTTGTGATCTAACACTTTAGCTTGAAATGCGGGTCTCCATTGTGTGATCCACGTTTGATACTTAGTCAAAAGTGATGGTCTCTATTATGTGATCTGTATTTGATACTTAGTCAATAGATCACTTTGTGATATACCACTTTAACTTGAAATGCAGATCTTCTTTGTGTGATCCACGTTTGACACGTAGTCAATAGATCACTTTGTGATCTACCACTTTAGCTTGAAAGCGGTCTCCACTGTGTGATTCGCGTTTGGCACTTAGTCAATAGATCACTTTAAGGTTTTTGATTTTATCTTGAAATGCAGGTCTCTATTGTGTGATCCGCATTTGACACTCAGTCAATATATCACTTTGTAATCTAACACTTTAGTTAAAATGCGGGTCCCCACTGTGTGATCCGCGTTTGACACTTAATCAATAGGTCACTTTGCCATCTTTGATTTTAACTTAAAACACAGGTCTCTATTGTGTGATCTACGTTTGACACTTCGTCAATAGATCATTTTGTGATGTAACACTTTAGGTTGAAACACAGGTTTCCACTGTGATCTTGGTTGACATTCAGTAGATCACTTTTTGATCTAGAACTTTAAATCTTGTCCTCTTTTCGACTACTTACTTTTTTTATACTGAGTTGTTCACTTTCTCCCCTTTTTTATAGTGAACTATTCTCTCAATCCCACTTCTAAGCTTCACTATTTTGAACATGTAGGTGGATATGATGACACTGTACAGTTTAGGTTTAGGGGAGAGTTTCCAATATGTCATCCAGGCACAAATAAAGAACGCCATGATAAGATACTCTGCCTGAATTCTGGTATCATGAGGGAATTAATGACATTTGCTACTATTGAGGGGAAAGATAGGAAAAAGATGAAGAAGTCCAATTTCTTATTTGGTGACAGAATTGAACTATTGGAGGACCATTTTTTCAAAGGAAATTATAAGTGGTTGAGACAGGTTTGAGGACGATACATGTTTTTTTACGAAACATAGAACGATCATATCATCTCTCTTATCTTTAGGCAACTTCCATCCTAGGAAGATAAACTGGTATTTGACGAAGCCTCAAGATGGTGTCCTTCTTGGAGATTTTGGAACAACTTCAGCATTTTCTACTACTGCCGGCAAACATATCACTAGTTTGGTGCCTGGCCTATTGAAGAAGGAATATCTTGTTGGTGAAACTCCTAGGACCATGAATACTTTTTTGAACTGCTTCGCCATAGTACATGGTGAATTTTCTTGTAAAGATTTCCAACTGTTGGGATGAGTTCATTCTTCAGCAAGGGGATGGTGGTCCACTTTGATAGCTTTCATCTTGAAGAAGTTCAAAAATCGATTAATGGAAATAGGACTTTATCGTGCTATTCGAGCTATACAGCATGGAATACTGTTTAGCCAATTCCACTTCTTAAGTAGTTTAGAACTCTACAATTTAGAGATAGGCATATTTTTTAATCGCGTTAACAAATTGGGCTTAGCTTTTCATGAGCTATATGAAGTTTCTGAACCATCCATGGGTGAAATTTTTTATGAAGAATATGTCCCGATCGGGAGGAGTTGCATCTGTTGAAAGCTCAGCATGCCATAATATGACATTTACTGGAATTGATACGTCATTTTCATATCTGCGACCAAATGACTAAATTAAAGAACCAGGGCGTTAAGCAGAAGGCATGGGTTGAGTATTTGTTCCCAAATTTGTATACAGATGGTGAAGATCTCTCTACCCTTGCAGTTCATACCGAGGCTGAAGTGGAAGAAAGGATAGCTCGATTTGACACTCAAGCCTATGTCACAGAATTTGATGAAGGCATATTTAAGGTTGGTACTTTGTTTGAGAATTTGATGAAGTCATATTTAAGTTGAAGAAAGTATTTTTTGTCTAACATGGCTTTACTTGTGGGATTTTTGATGTTATGACTAAAGCGTTGTATAGTCCCTTCCACTCTGCAGAAGGCTTTATTTGCTAGTGTGGTTTATCCCACAGTTCTCCTAGTATACAGTCATCCTTTGGGTCTTCTTCCAACTATGGCCTGTTATATTCCAAGTGGCCTCAAAGCTCTAATGACATGATTACTTAAGGTAGAGCAAGTTCAAGATAAGGAGGGAAATGTAAGATACAAAACTCCAAATCCAAGGGTTGAACTTCTATATACATATCTTATGGTTTGGTTCGTTTTACATTGCCCGTTTTTGATGATGCCAGTCTTTTAGTCCATTGACCTGTCTGCCCTGAAAGTTCAGCATTATGAAAAGTCACAGTGGTAGGAACAATATTTGGCAATGATTCAGAAAAATCTTTGGTATCATGGGATTATTATTTGTATAGATGTTTTCCTTACTTTCCAAATGCAGACTATGGTGAAGAATGTGTAGATCTACTTTACTTCTTTATCTACTGGAAGTTTTTATTGGTTAATAAATCAGACCAGGACATCTTGTATTTCTTCTGGACAATACTTGTTATTTGGAACCTAATTACCCAAGTCGCTTTGCTCGTCAGTTTGAGTATAACTAGCTGTATTGGGAATCCAAGATCAAGTGTGAAGTTGGTGGGCAATTTATTTGAAGGAACAAGAGTATGGTATCATTTTGTTGGAGGATATTCTTTGGCTCGTTTCAGTTTACCATAGAAATACCCGAACTCCTATACTTCTTTTGTTTTATGTGGCTGGTATTTTATTGCAAACTCGAAGCCTCAGAATTACAATGTGAATAGTACATGCCTCAGGGATATCAAATCATGGTATGTCCAGAAGAGACAAGTAGGGTCCAGCAAGATACCAGGCCTAGATGAACTTCATATTATTGAATTGGAACATGATGATGTTCCTGAAACCGAAAGTAGAGCCCCTGATATAGAAGCAGTTGATGCTTCCATTCAAGAACCAGCTTCTGGTATTACCATTTCTTCACCTAGAGAAGAGTATCCAAGCATACTAGAACTTCTCCAACTGCGGGTGAAAAGGGTAAGAAGAAGAGTTACTGTCTTCTGAAATAATCCCTGAAACTATTGCAACCCAAGAAGAGGGAGCAAGTGTGGCAGAAGATAATGATTCCGAGAAGCAATTCTCTCGATTACGTCCTTGCATTGTCAAGCCTAGTAGGAGCGTTGGGCCTGTTATCAAAATTGAACTTCCTAGCGAAGATCAGACTGCTGAAGCAACTTCTTCTGTGTCAATTACAATTGAAGTCAAGCCTAGTTCAAGCACCGCCCAAGAAGCTACTAGAGAAACTCAGGTAGAAGTTGATGTTTTTGCAGGTACTTCTTCTCAAGTTGATATGGCTCCTGCAAGTGTTGAAATAGTAGTTGAAACCACAACCCAGCCAACAACACAAGTGACCAATGAAGATGATGAAGTATAAATTGCTGGAGAAACTCATAGACCAAGTTCTCCATCTGTGATGATGCTAGCTGCTACGACTCCTCCTACTAGTCCTACTACTAGGCCTCTTTAGAACCGTAAGGCTCTCTTTTTTAATTCATCTTAACTTCATTCCCTTTTATCAACTAAATGACTTTACTTTGGTGTTCATTCCTTATTGTCATATTAATGACTTTACTTTGGTGAACTTGTAGGGGGGTATGGTCACTTCTACTAACTCATATGAGAAACTTAATTAATTAGGTGGAGATAATGATGATTATGATGATGATTTTTGTTCTTCAATACCCCCACCAGATCACAGTATGAGTACCTATTTGATTGCTGAACAGAGAGTTGAGGTGTATGGCCCTGGAGAACCAAGTGCCCAATCTTCAAATTCTTCACCAGGTAATGTATAGTATCAATTGCTTCTTTATTTCAAGTTTCTTTATTTTTCTAATTTCTTCTTTTATTCTTTGATGTAGGATTGGCATCTCTTACTCCATCGTCAGAACTTGTGCCTGCAACCTCCTTAGTACTAGTACCACTTCCATCAACAACATCTAAAGTTCTTTCTTCTAGAGTTGCTTCTTCTTCATCTTGGGATGCAACACAAATTTCTTCAATTTTGTCAAGTCTGATTCCTCATTTACCTCCAATTGCTAAGACTACTGAGATTGCGTCTACTTCTATTGTTTCTTCATTGACACTAACAACTTCCTCAATGCAAGTAGGAGATGAAGAAGATGTTGATACATTTGTTAAAGAATTATTACAGTATGTCATTAAGGATTTCTTCTTTTTTCTGGAGCACTGCATCAACGTGATCTTGAAAGGAAGATCCTTTACTTATGTTGCCAACCTCTTAAATAATTACATTGATGGCATAAAAAGCATTGGCAGAGAGGAGAATGTAACTCCTTATAAAGTTAAAATGGCCTAACTGCAAAGTAGTGCTAAAGCATTGTCAAAGACTCGCAGCGCCGGCAAGTCTACGACAATTGAAGCCACTTTCAGGGGATTATTGGTGGAGCAACTCAAACTTCGAGAAGAAGCTAAAAAAAAAAAGATGCTCAGCAACCTCAGATCAATGAGATCCAGTCTTCTAGTAGTTTTCTAGCTACTGAGATAGAGAGTGCTATTGCTTCAGTCATGGGTCAAGATCAAGCCATCGCTCGAACTCCAGAAAATATCGCCAAGGCTCAAGCTTATCTCAAATGACTCTCAAGGCACATGAGAAGACTATGAAGACCATCACTGAGTTATCAAGATAGTGTGATGATCTCAATAGGACTCTCTCGGCTAAGTAGGCAAAACTAGAGGCTCTTGAGTTTGACCCATCAAGTAATATTATTGTCAGCGAGAAAGATTTGCATAGGTAGGCCACCGTCCAAGCATATTAAGTTTTCCAGTTGAGATACGAGATATTGAAGAAAAGATCAAGTCTCTTTTGGCTTAATAATCTATATCTCTTTGAATTGTATTGTATGAACTTGAATGTTTTGATGAAACTTTTTGTAGTTCTAAATTGATAATCCAAACTGTGATGTATTTTGAAAAATAATTTGTTATCATTCATTTAGAGGTAACTGTTAACTTGATGAATGCATTGATGTTAATTATTAGAGGTAACTGTTAACTTGATATATCATTGACTCCTTTTATATTATTCAGAGGTGATTATTAATTTGACAATATAGAGTCTGTATTCAAATGTCCAAATATGTATGCAACGAATAAATAATTTTCTTGTGCAGGATAGAAGTAATTGTTAACTTTCATAAACATATTTGGATTTTAGCTATTTAGTGACATAGTATGACAGCTTTTGAGTTGCCAGAGGTAATTTTGATTTTATCAGAAGTAATTTTTAACTTGATAAATTTGGTAGAAATGAATTTTGATTTTGTTAGATAATTTTTACATGACAACTTTGATGGAAATGGATCTTGATTTTTGTTAGAGATAATTTTTAACTTGACAAATTTGGTAGAAATAGATTTTGATTTTGATTTGGTTAAAGGTAATTTTTATTTTGTTAGAGATAATTTTTAAGATGACAAATTTGGTGGAAATGAGAGATAATTTTTAACTTGACAAATTTAGTGGAAATGGATTTTGATTTTGTAAGAGGTAATTTTTTTTTTTAACTTGACAAGTTTTGAAAAAAATGAATTTTGTGAGAGATTAACACTCTCTTCATTTGCTCAACTAGGAAAGTTATTGTTATAAGACAACTGACAATGATATGTTGACTACAGCACCAATGAGTGTCTAAAAGACTATATGTACAGAGTTTGCCTTACTGCTAAATGATGTGAATAATTTACTGCAAGTGCACGGTGTCGGTTGTAGCGCAAACAGTTTCACGAGGATCTAAGATATTTTGCGCTCTAGCTTCTCCTATTATTCTAACAAGCTAACTATGAGTTCTAAGTTGATTTTTTTAGTTATACTCGTTAGCCTAGGATATAGAATCCACTAGTTCACAACCAAGTATTACTTCTATTATCTTCTTCCTATCATAAAAATGAATCTTTAGTTTTAATTTTTATTTAAAGTGTTATAAGTATGGGCTATCAAGTAGCATTCACGCATAACTCATAAAAAAAATACTACTTTTCATAAAAATAAACTAAATTATTAATAATTATATGAAGAAGATGAAAATCAACAATCACAAACCTTAATTAAGTATAGGCTATCAAAAATTAACTCAAGTATAACCTATTAAAATATTAATCTACGAGTTGTTGCATTTTAATCTTTTCATAGAAAAATCATGTCTTTATTATTTTATTTTATAAAGAAAATAATAAAAAATAATTACATGTTACCCCCTAGTTTCATCTACATCTTAAAACTAAATTAAGTTATCTACTCATGTTACTAATTAATAAGATTATATTTTTATTATTAAATCCTATTTTTCTATGAAAGTTATTAAAGATCTGTACTAGAAAACAATTAAATCTATCTTAAAAGTAAATAAAAGATTTCTACTCACTAAAAATCAATGGGATCACCTTTGGAGCTCGGCATAGTGACCGTCATCCCTTCGGCAAAACCCTAATTTTTATTAATCAAAAGTGCATCTAAAAAGCCATATCAATTTACAAGAATTCATTGGGTATTTATAATTCAAATACAATCCTACTCTTACTCAAACTTGGTACAAAAGATATAATCCTAATCCAACTCAAACAATCTCAAGATATATAATCCTAATTTAATCCATAGATATTAGAAGCCAATAGTTGAGATTAGATGACTCAAAATACTGTTTTTCAAGGCCAAAACCCAAATTAGTTTCAACACACTCATATCCCGCTGGATCGGATATTTCATGCTACAACACTACAATAAAATGTTCATAAATTTTGTATATGAATTCGGATTGAGCTGTTGTTGGTGGCACTTCGAAGATAATTCTGAACTCTACAATTTTCTCCTACACAAAGTTTTTAAGTTTAAACTTTATCTTTACCAAAAATGCTCTTAAAATTACTGCTATTGCACATGAGTTCTTGTCTTCACCATGATTGACTTTTTTTGCTTGTATTTGTCATAAATTTGCCCTTTTTGTTCTCTTCCTTACAAATCCTATGTTACCTATAAAAACACACTAAATATACCTAAGTGGCAATTATTTATATACAAAAATAGATAAAAATATAGGAGAAAATATGCAAAATATGACATTCATCATACCCCTACACCTATCTTTTACTAGTTCTAGAACAAAACATAGAGTTAAAAAAAAGAAAAAACCTAACACACTTTCGCAGGAATCGCGGTTGCATTTAGCACGTGGAACAAGCCGTTAAACTCCTATGTTATCCTAGTGAACGAATTGTATCTCATGAGAGTTTCTAGTGATGTTACCCACAAACATCACGAAGAAGACAACTTAAGGACTATAGAAAAGAAAAATAAGGATAACCAAAAATTAAGAAAAATAAAATTTTTATACAAAATAAAGATTTTTTTTGATATTTTCTACAATTAATCTCACTAATATACAAGCTCAAAAATGCATTTAGATTATTAATTTTCAAGTCAAGCGTCATATCAAATGCACTTATCATTTTAATTAAAAATTCAAATTCTATCTTTCAATACCTACTCATAAATAATTCATTGGCTCATATACATCTATATACACATGTGATAGTCTACTTCAGTTTTGGAATCAAACTCTAACTCATGATTCATCTTTTCTCTCTATACAATTATTTTCTTTTTTTCTTTTTCTTTTCTTTTTTTGTTAATATTTCACCATTCATGCGAATATTAATGCTTACTTAGGTGCAAATACCCGATTACTCGGATCATACTCTATCTCTTAAAAATACTATTCGAGTGAATATTCATGCTTACTTAGGCACAAATACCCAAGTACTTAGTAATTCTCAAGAAATTTATTCTTTTTTTGTTTCTAAAGGATCATTGCCTTGAGTACCAGGCTCACCTCTTTATTCATTTTTTTCTTTTTTATTTAGAGAGAAAAAACTACTTAAATATTATCATTTTTGTCCTTAATCTGATAAACTATTATAAAGTGAAAAATATATATGTACTTACCTCAAAATTACTATTAGCGGTAATTATTTTTTGGATTTTAATTTCTTCATAAAATTCTAAATGTATTATCCAATTTACTTTCCTATCAAATTTTTTGTATTAGGCTGATTTATTGTAGAAAACAATTTTTTTCTTTTTCTTTATTTTTAGATTTTTTTCTTTTCTTCTTTTTTAAGCCCTAAAAACTATCCAAAGTATAAAATTAAGAAATTCAAAAATCTAATAAAAAAAAATCTTAGAAAAACAAAAATCGTAGAAAAACATGAAAGATCTCCTAATCCACTCTCCAACACCTAAACTCGTGTATGCCCTCATATACGAAGCAAGGGTGGTAAATAAATATGAAAATGATTGTACAAATAATATACACATACTAGAAAATTCAGAGAGGTTGCAACTTCTTGATTGCTTTCCACTTTCATATTATATCTTTTTATGTTTTGATATGGATGAACTAAGCTTTTTTGTCAATTTTGCATTTAATCTCTCTATCTTGTTTTTGGTTTCTCTCAATTTATACATGCCCTTCTTTCTTTTATTCAATAGTAAAATTTTGAAGTTGGAAATCATATATTTATTATCATCTATATTCTACCTACGAGTATTTTTCATGTCAATAAGTATTTTAGTCTTATCAATATGTGAAATAATATACTCACTTTGGTGTGGTGAAATCAGAGCTTGATTTTAGATGCATCTTTCAAACCATCCAATACCATGAGTTCTTTCTTATGAGATTTCTTCCATTATTCTAGTGTTTTGGTCTTGTCATGCAAATTTTCTTCAAACTTGTCATCAAAATTCTCAAAAGAAAATACCATGCTAATGGACTTATCATTATCAATTCATTACGAAGGAAAAAAAATTCTTCTTGACAATTCTTTACAATTTTTATCAAAGAAATAAATGATAATATATCACTAGCAAGCTCATCATGGGACAAATCATCAAGCAAAATTTGTTCCTTATCACTTTATTTTCATAATTATTTGAATAATGGACTAACGAAGGTTGATCATAATGTCGATGTATGGACTTATCATACACAAAATTATTTGGCTCATTTCGAATCATATCAATTTCAAAAGATGACCAAGTTGTTGCTTGTTGGAGTTAGATATATTCAAACAGTTAGATGATTGATTTTCAATCGGCTCAAAATGAGAAAATATTTTGATAAAATCTTCCATATAAGATACAGTTTGAGAGAATGATTTTAACAGAACTTCCATATCTTACTCTATTCTACGTCTTCGTTTCTCAATCTCATGATTGTAACTTTTCTTGTTTTCCTCGAATGATTGCATCTCGAGATCATGAATAAAATTTGAAGATGGATATGATAAATCTATATACATATTTGATGATATTTGAGAAGTGGCTATAGGCAAATTATCATGATATGCAAATTCTCATGAAGATTATTTTGGTCAATGATGAAAGGATCTAATGGAGGACTCTTTTGATACGACTCTTGATTAGTATAATTCATCCATTAATAATTGTAATTTTTCGTATAGGAAGCGTTCATAGGTTCATGATATGTGGAGTAAATTTGATCATGACATAGTCCTAACGAACTTCCTATCTATGGACAGTAATGATAATTATGATATGTATCACGATAATAATTGCATCCAGATACAGGAAATCGATTTTGAAACATATTCTTTTTTTAGATTTTTTTGAAAAGGTGGAGAGATAAAGAGATGGAAAAGAAAAAGAAAAAGTTGAGATTTTTTTTAATTTTTTATATTTTTTTGTAGAACAAGAGATAAAAAAACACAAACATGAAAAAAAAAAATGGGACAGAGATTCACATTTTCGTCGTCAGATGGTGGCTATTGCCACTGTTTGGCAGCAAATTCAAGGAGTTTGACTACCTGGTTTTTTTAGTGCTTCACAAATTTTTCTTTGGTCCCTTTTAGCTTCATGTATCTGTAGTATCACATCTCTACACTCTCAACACATTTTGTTAACCTATAAAACGTTAGAAAAAGTAAGAAAATACTGTCAATCCCCAACAACGGTGCCAAAAACTTGATGTGAATAATTTATTGCAAGTGCACAATATCGATTGTAGTGCAAACAGGTTGTTCCCATGAGATTCTAAGGTGTTTGCATTCTAGCTTTTCCTATTATTCTAATGAGCTAACTATATATTCTAAGTAGATTTTTTTTAGTTATAATAATTAGCCTAGGATATAAAATCTACTAGTTCACAACCAAGTATTACTTCTATTATCTTATTCCTATCATAAAAACTAATCTTTTAATTTTAATCTTTATTTAAAGTGCTCTAAGCATGAGCTATCATGTGGTTTGCAAGCATAACTCATCAAAAATACTAATTTTCATAAAAATAAACTAAATTATAAGATAATTATATGAAGAAGATAAAAATCAATAATCCGAAACCCTAACTAAACATAGGCTATTAAGAAATTTAACTCAAGTATAACCTATCAAAGTATTAATCTACAAGTTATTATATTTTAATCTTTTCATAGAAAAATCATGTCTTTATTATTTTATTTAGAAAGAAAATAATAAAAAAAATAATTACATGGTCGATTCCTAGTTTCATTTACATCCTAGAGCTAAATTAAGTTAGCTAGTTGTGTTACTAATTAATAAGAATATATTTTTATTATTAAATCCTATTTTTCTATAAAAATATTTAAAAATCTATACTAGAAAGTAATTAAATCTATCTAAAAATCAAATAAAAGATTTCTACTCAATAGAAAGCAATGAACAATAATGGGATCACCAATGGAGATCAGTATGGTAGCCGTCACCACTTCGGCAAAACTCTAATCTTTATTAATCAAAAGTGCATCTAAAAAGCCATATCATTTTATAAGGATTTATAGGGTATTTATAATCCAAACACAATTCTACTCTTACTCAAACTCAGTACAAAACATATAATTCTAATCAAACTCAAACTAATCTCAAGATATATAATCCTAATTTATTTCATAGTTATTGGAAATCAATGGTTGAGATTAGATAACTCAAAATACTATTTTTCAATGCCAAAATCCGAAATTAGTTTTAGCACACCTGTAGCCTACTAGATCGGATATTCCATTCTGCAGCATATCATAAAACGACTATAACTTTTGTATACAAATATGGATTGAGTTGTTCTTAGTGGCACTTCAAAGATAATTCCAAACGCTACAAATTTCTCCTACACAAATTTTTTTCAGTTCAAACTTTATATTTGCCGAAAATGCTCTTGAAATTGCTGCTATTGCACATGAGTTCCTGTCTTCACCATGATTGATTTTTTTTGCTCATATTTGTCATAAATTTGCCCCTTTTGTTCTCTTCCTTGCAAATAATTTGTTACTTATAAAAACACACTAAATATATCCAAGTAGCAATTATTTATATACAAAAATAGATAAAATATGAGAGAAAATATGCAAAATATAACACTCATCACTGAATCTCTAGAAGGAATCTAACTCTATAAGGTTCCGGTAGGGTCAGCAAGAAGTATTCACAGTAGACGAACTTCTTAACTATAGATAAGCTCCATTTAATTGGTTGACAAATTGGTTCTATTTTGGAGATAATAGTGTCAAAAATTAGACGCATCTGTTTTTCATATTAGGAGTAACATAAAATCATTGTATTTATTTTTTATGTTTTCTCCTTGTTATTCGTCCGATATCTTTTCATTCAAAGTATTGATATTGCAAACTTTGAAGTAAGGATGTATAGGTCACCAAAGTCCGTATGTGCTTCAGTGTCGTGGAAGATTTTTAGCACCGATGATCAAGATATAGAGTTGAATTATTTTGTTGATGGAAGAATTCAAGTATATATATCGAATGATTTGATAATCTTATTACACCTTTCTGGGGTAACAGTCAGAGATACCCCGGGCGATCTTGTATTTCTTGATACACTTCGGTGTTGAGTCAGATTTTTTGGTGTCGCTAATCAAGACAAGTTTGAATTCTTTTGTTGTAGAAAGAATTCAAGTATGTATATCAAGTGAGTTGATAATCTTATTATCACTTTTCTGGGCTAACGGTCGAAGGTACACCAGGTGATCTTGTATTTATGGATACATTTCGGCATTGAGTCGGATCTTTTGGTGTCGAAGTGTTGAACTATTTTGGTGAAGGAAGAATTCAAGTATGTATATCAAATAATTTGATAATATTATTATCACCTTTCCAGGGTAACGGTCGGAGATGCACTAGAAAAATATATCGATCTTTGTTGCATTCCTCGGAAAGGGTACTATAAAAAGTTCCTTTATGAAATCTTTTTACTACCAAATTTTTTCGCAGTGATTAGGGATTCAGTGGGTGATCTTGTACATAATTAGGAAAAATGCATCATTCTCTATCACGTTCTTCGAAAAGAGTACTATAATAAGTTCATTTATGAAATCTTCTTATTATCACATGGCTGGGTAGAAATTAGGGATTCACTGGATGATCTTCATTCAGTCGAAGATCCAATAGGAGATCATTGAAGAGGATATGTATCTCAAACTGCTTAACATCTTGCTTGATTGCTTCATACTATTACATAAACTGTTTATACATAGAACGATTCGACTCATATTTGTACCGAATCTCCCTTTTTGCTGGTTTAGGATATTTACAGAATTTGATAATTGAAGCAACTCATGCCCGTTATTATAATCTTTATTCGCCAAATCAAAGATCCTCCTATCAATGCTACTCTTAGGGTATCTTTTAAGAGTAATATTTCTTCAGGAATTTGACATCATAATTTTGTCACCGTTTGGTTTTACCAACTGATATACACCATTTGAATAAATCGTATTGATGACGAAAGGTCCTTCCTATTTTAGTTGGAACTTTCCTTTGGCTTTCTCAGTGGTTATAATTGATTTTTTACTGAAAGAACCAAATTACCTTTCTTGAAAGTTCTCTGCTTGACTTTTTATTAAAGGCTTCGAAAATTCGAGCTTGATAAAGTTCAATGCTCTGTTGGACTTCAAGATGCTTGTCATCGAAAGCTTCTAACTCCAGAAGTCTTTCTCATTTTAGTTGTGTCATTTTAGTTGCTAATGCAATGACAGAATTTGGATCTCTAAAGGAAGTACTGCTTTGGATCCATATACTAAAGAGAAGGATGTAACATTTGTAGGTGTTCCGACTGTTGTTCAGTATGCCTTAAGGCATTTCCTAAGCTTTTCTTCCCAGTCATGTTGGTAAGACGAAACGAATTTTATAAGATGCTTTACAATGATTTTGTTGAAGGCTTATGCTAAACCATTAGCTGCAGGATAATACGGAGATTATGTAACACTTTCGATTCGATATTTGTTGCAACATCTAGAGAATGACTAACTCACAAATTGTGGGCTATTGTCATGAATGATTCTCCTAGGTACCCCAAAGCGATATATGCCATGATGTTTAATAAATTTGATCACATCTGATGTCTTTACTTCGATTAGGGAATTGTTTTGGTTCATTTTGAAAAATAGTCTATTATGGCTAATATGAACCTTTGTCCCCTTGTTGAGGGTGGTGAGTTTGCTCTGGTGATATCCATTACTCACATTTCAAAAAGCCATGATTTAGCTGTTGGGTGGAGATATTCTGATGCCTGATGTATGAAATTGACATGTATTTGACAAGCTCTACATTTTCTAGCATATATGATTGCATCTAACATCACTTTGGGGCAATGTTATCCCATTTCTCGAAATTTGTCCCAAAGTTTAAGTCCTAGTTGATGTACTCCATAAATACCACTATGAGCTTCTTCAAGTGCTTCTTGGACTTCTTTATTGGAAAGTCATCAAAGTAGAATTCCATCATAAGATTTTCTATATAATGTCCAAATTTCAAAACTATAATAGAAACGAGCAACCTTTTTTCAAATCATTGCTACCTCTTTAGGATCTTCTGGCAATTTTCCGTAAAAAACATAGTCAATATAAGGAAATTGTCAGTCCCTTGGTTTAAAATCTAAACGAATAGTGTATGTTTCATTTGTTTCTTGTTTACTGTTTGATTTTAACTCGATTTCAAGTTCATACTTTGGACAAAACAATTCTTTGCTATCCATATTTATGCATTTGTTGGAATTTTTAGACAAGGCTAAAGTAGCAGCCAAAGAAGCTAATAAGTCTACATAGCTGTTTTTATAGTGTGGCACATGGTTGATATAGAAACCATTAAAGCTATAAGTTATTTTTGTGACTCCATGGTAGTAAGGCAGGAGATCTTCATTTTTTACTTCAAATTCTCCTCTGACTTGGTTAGTGATCAACTAAGAATCTCCATATGCTTCTAAACATTTCACCCAAGTTGTTTAGGTATCTTTAAACCAATCATCAAGGCATTGTACTCGGCGATATTATTGGAGCATGATTTTGTTAACAAATAAGCTTGAGGGATGATATGGTTTCGAGGGAAGACAAAGACAACCCCCAGTCCTACTACCATCTTTTCGTTAGTCCCATTCTGGAGGTACCATCAAATAATAGTTGCCAGATTTCTTATGTGGTGGCATTTGCCTCAGCAATTTCATGTGGAGAACCATCTTTTGGAACTGCGCTTTCTTCCATTGTTTCATCTGGATGATTTTTGTATAATTTTGAAGACTCTGGAATCGGGTGCTCAGCTAAAAAGTCAGTTATAACTTGATCCTTGATTGTCTTTTTTGTGATGAAGTGCATATCATATTGCGATAACAGAATAGCCCAATTAGATATTCTTGAATCTAGTGATCCTAGTTTGGTCATTAATATTCTTAATAGATTAACTCTCGATATAATGTAGATAGTTTATCCCACTAGATAGTGTTGCATTTTCTGTATTATAAATACTAAGACTAGACATTCTTTTTTCACTGAGTTATATCGATATTCAGTTCCAACCATCATCCTGCTCAGATAGTAGATAGCTTGTTCATATCCTAGTTCATTATTTGGGCTAGCAAGGTGCTTAAAGAATGGTCCATGGCTCTCATATATAACAAAAAAGGTATTCCTAAAATTAGAGCTATAAGGGTTGGTGGTTTGGTGAGATATTTCTTGATTTCTTCAAAGGCCCGTTGACAATTATAATCCTAGATGAATGATACTCCTTCATTATTAACCATGTGAATGGTTGATATCTCCCGGACAAATTTTATATGAATCTACGTATATATGCCAACCTTATCTGTAGTCCTCTCAATTCTTTGAGATTCCTATATGGTTACATATCTTGGATTGTTTTAATCTTGTCCAGATCAAGATGAATTCTTTGGGATGTAACTACAAACAAAATAATTTTCCACTAAAAACCCCCATAAAGGATTTAATTGAATTCATTTTAAGTTGGCTTTTCCACATCAGGTTAAACACCATTCTCAAATCCTGAAGATGACTATATTTGCTCTTGCTCTTAATAGATAAATCATCCACATAGCACTCCATGTTCTTCTGGAGATGTTCCTCGAATATAGAGTTCATGGCTTGTTGATACGTATGACTTGCATTCTTTAGGTCAAAGGGGATATAAGTGTAACAATATACGCTAGTGGCAACTGAAAAGATGTATACTTCTCATCATTAGGATACATTTTAATTATATTGTATTTAGAAAATCCATCCATGAATGGCATTCTTTCGAAATTGCAAGTATTGTCAATCATACGTTTGTGATATGTAGTGGAATATCATCTTTTGGACATGCTTCATTCAGGTCTCTGAAATCGATGCAGACTCTGATTTTTCTATGTTTTAGTCACAAGGACTATATTTTCTATCCAATTAGGGTGTTGCTCTTCATAAATGAATCTGATTCAATTAACTTTTTAATTTCAACTTCGATGGCTTCCATTATTTTATGACGGAACCTTCATTGTTGTTGTTTAACAAGTTTTGTGTCTGATCGAATATTCAACTTGTGCATCGCCACTTGTGGATCTAATCCCGATATATCTTTATAATTCCAGGAAAAGACATCAATATATTCTCGAATGAGAGTAATTAATTCTTCTTTTTCTTTAGAAAATAAATTTTCACTTATAAATATGGACTTAGGATTGGTTTCGTCACCCATATTTATTTGGATGACTTTATCTTCTCTTGGAGGTTGACATTATTCAAATTGAACTTATCATTTCATATTCAGATGTTTTGCCTAAGAATCATCTTCGATTAATGGCAGTTGATGAGTCTTATATACTGCAAATTTATAGCATCTATATTATCTATTTTTGTATATAAATAATTACTATTTGAATATATTTAGTGTGTTTTTATACGTAATAAAAGATTTGTATGGAAGAGAAGAAGATAAAGTAAATTTGTCAAGAATATGAGCAAAGAAGGTCAATCATGGTGAAGACAGGAACTCATGTGCAGCAGTAATAGTTTTAAGAGCATATTTAGCCAAGATAAAACTTAAACTAGAAAAAATTTTGTATAAAAAATTTGTCGATCTCAGAATTATCTTCAAAATGAGTCTAAGAATAGTACAATCTGAGTTCGTATACAAAAGTTATGACTATTTTACTAAAATACTATAGAATGGAAAATCCGATCCAACGGACTATGGGTGTGCTGAACTTAATTTTGGGTTTTGGACCCAAAAATTAGTACTTTATGCCATCTAATCTGAAAAATTGCTTTCTAATACCTAT
Source organism: Dracaena cambodiana (assembly GCA_036321105.1). Classification (NCBI taxonomy): domain Eukaryota; kingdom Viridiplantae; phylum Streptophyta; class Magnoliopsida; order Asparagales; family Asparagaceae; genus Dracaena; species Dracaena cambodiana. The sequence goes on from JAYEPQ010000015.1 coordinate 12,718,812, forward strand.
GGATTGAATTAGAATTATATATCTCGAGATTAGTTTGTATTGGATGAGGATTATATTTTTGGTATTGAGTTTGAGTAGGAATAGGATTGTGTTTGGGTTATAAATACTTCATGAATCCTTGTAAATTAAAGAGAGCTCTTTAAATGTAATTTAGGATGTACTTTTGACTAATAAATATTAGCTCTTTTGCCAAAGGGGTGTCGGCCTCCATACTGAGCTCCAGAGGTAATTCCATTCCTCTTCATTAATTTTCAAATAGATTTAATCGTTGTCTAGTGTTGATCTTTAATTGTTTGCAAGGAAAAATAGAATTTTTAATCGCTTTCATAAATAAAAATACGACCTTATTAATTAGAAGTATGAGTAGCTAATTAGCTTAGTTCTAAGATGTAGATGAAATTAGGAATCAACCTTATATTATTCTGTTTGTGTTCTTTCCAAACTAAAAATTAAAAAAGATAGAATTTTTCTATGAAATAATAAAAATACAAGAACTCGTAAATTAGAACTTTGATAGGTTATACTTAATTTAAGTATTTTGATAACCTATACTTAGTTAGGGTTTGGAGTTATTAGTTTTTATTCGTTTTGTTGAATTAATCTAATGATCTAGTTTATTTCTATTCAAAAGTAATTTTTTTGATGGATTATACTTGCACGACACTTGATAGTCCATATTTAGGATGTTTTAAGTAGGAATTAAACTAAAAGATCAGATTTTTATAGAAGAAAGAAATAAAATAGATAATATTTGGTTGTAAACTAGTGGATTCTATATCCTAAACTAATTAGAATAACTCGAATTCAACTTAGAACCCTTATTAGCTCGTTTGGACTAAAGAATTAACAAGAACACAAAAACACTCTAGATTTCTATGGGAACGATCTGTAAAGTGCTGTAACCGATAATGTACACTTGTAGTAAATATATCACATAAGCAGTTCTTCATTTTCTTCTTTTTGGTTTGTAGAGACCATATTAATGGAAGCTTCGTGATAAATTTCTCCAACACACATCTGAATCCTAACATAATGATTTAGATGAATGAATACATTGGATTTCTTTAGAATTTGTTTCTAAAAGAAGTTCAAGAGTTGTGACAAATCCTAACCCCTTATCAGTTTTATCATAATAATCTAACGCTATTTCTTTTGGAACAAAAGATTGAAACATTGTTCTGCTCCCTTTTCCAAAATTAAACCCCTGCCTTGGGCTAGGTTATATCTCATCTTTTTCATCATTTTATGGGTACTTTAATTGTAATGGAAAAACTCGGGATTTTCTTGTTTTTCTTCAGAATCTTTATTATTTTCTTTATTATTATTGTTTGTATTTCCAAATAAGATAGGTTTTCGACCTTTATATTTGGGAGGGACTTCAAAGATTGCTTCACTCGCATCTCCATCTCCATCACTTAGTATGTTAAAGTATGAGCGAATGGGTGCTTGGAATGATGCTAAGGAATATATTTTATCTAGTTGATCACTAACTACATCCGTACTAGTACTAGATGGTTCAGAATCAATACCAGAGGAATAAGCAATCTCGATATTCTCATTAATAATCCACTTGCCATTAAAATTGACAGTGTCATTTACATCAAGACCTTAAGCTTATTACAATTTGTTCTTTGCCACATTCTTCATTATATTCGGATCCTGATTTTGAGTCAGCCTTATTATTACTGTCTAACTCATCTGGGCAAGTTGTTCTGTTGCTTTGAAAGTATTTTGATAGAGCAGCACATCTGTGAAGTAATTCTCAACTCCTTTGAATGGTTGTTTCTCTACTATCAATGTCTTCACATTCCCTTCTTGATCTACATACTTCATGCATTGATGAAGTGTAGAAGGAATGATGAGATTGAGGTGGATCCATAGTCTCACAAGCAACAAATTGTAGGATATGTCAGTATCTATCACATAGCATGTGACTTCCATTTTTAGATCACCAATCTGGCACTTGAGCTTCACTTTCCCCAAAGGTTTGCAACAATTTGCATTGAAGCCAAAAATGGTTGTGTTTGTGGCTGCCAACCTGTTTGTAGGGATTACAAGATATCGTAGTATCCTTCTTGGCATTATGCTTAAGGCAGATTCATGATCGACTTGAATTCGGTCAATCTCTGTTGACCCTATGTAGCCTTTATAGTATAAAGGATGATGATGCATGTTATTCTTTACTTGCATATGTTTTGAAGAAAATGTTATGCAAGGTATTTTCTTAGAAGCTTAGTGAGATATTGCATAGATTTCTTCTTCTTCTGTCATCTCCGGGATATGAGCCAGAGAGACTTCCGAGTCTTTCTAAGCTTCCCTTAAGGCTTTCCTGGTCTGTTTAGATAGTTTTTGGAGTTCATACAAGGTGATCCTTGCAGGGATGTTAGCAAGTTGTGCCAATACATCAAATCGGAAAGGTTTTTTTTGGAGCTTTCCGTGACTTTTATTTCTTTGTTCTTATGAGCTTTGTCAAATTTAAACTCTTTCTGCTTGCTTTTCTATGGAATTTGAGGTTCAACCACTTGATCATAATTTTTCAAGAAGATTTTTCTGGAATGAGTTCCAGTGGGTTGTTATTGTTGGTCTTCTCAGACCGCTATTGATTCATTTATATCATCCTCTGAATCTGTAAGAGGACGAACTACTGCTTCATTATAGGAATTAAAGTGACATCATTGGAACTGCGTGCCTTTCTCTTAGACTTCTTCTTGCATGAACTTAAAGTCCATTGTTCATCTTTGAGGAGGTCTGGATATACCTATATTATCTTTCTTTTGATGTCTAAAAGGGAGATAATCCTTTTTTATTGTTGATGAGGATCATAATTTACAATCTTTATAGTACCTTTGGGAATAAAATTTACATCATCTTGTATGGTTGACTCTATCCAATCTGGAGATTTTTCAAATTTGAAAGAGAATATATATGCTATCACCTTCTTTTGTTCTGCAGTAACTTGATATTTACATTCACTAGTACTTGTATTATATCCTTCAGATATAAAAATTTTTGGTAGGATGGTTAATGATCTTGTTGTGTAAGCAGTAATTGGGATCATCAAGCTTTCTTGCTTCTTTTGGGTGCTTAGCCTCTGGCAACTTTAGCACATTCTTCTTCATGAGAAAATTTAAGATAGTAATAGTATGCTCGTCTTTGAAATAATATTGTTTCTAAGGAATTCTTGATGTTGGAGTTCTCACAGGAGGATGCTTGGCTGGATCTGGAGCATCCACTGCCATTGTCATTTTTCCTTTGGGTTGGGATGGCTGAGGTGCTCCTGAATTGTTTCTTCTTGGTCTTCCTTCTTCTTCGGTTTCGAGCAATTGTGGAATTTCTTCGGCTTCTTCGGCTTGTATTGCTAATTCTTTCCAAGTGGTGGATTTCACTACCCCCATTCCGACAAGAACTTTTAGTGATATATTATGTTTCTAGATTTCCACTAAGGTTATTTGTGGCATCTCATGCGAACATCTCAAAGAAATATTGCAAAATCTTTTTATGAAGTCTCGAACTGACTCCCCTTTCTTCTGCTTTGTAGCGAGGAGTGCTATCATCAAGATATCTAAGTCATCTTCATAGAAGCTAGTCATAAAGGCCTTCTCTATGTCTTTCCATGAGTTGACGATTCCCAGCTCTAGTTTGCGAAACCATTCAAATGCTAGACCCATGAGGGTGTTAGCAAAAACTTGAGAATGGTAAGATCATTTCCAGCCAAATGTGCTATCTATGAATTGTAAAAATAAAGGTGCTAATTCGATAATCTTTTACCATCAAAAGAGTTGAGCTTCAATGGCTTATAATTATCCGGAAATGGTATATTATCCTATTCTATTGGATAGGGCCTTATGATCCCTAGTTCTTGCAGGTTATTTTGTGAAAAAGGGCATTTAGCTAGGTTCTAGAAGCTCTCCATAAGTGCAACATGTGGATTGGCTTCTGATTCTGAATTCTCTGATTGATGATATAAAAATTCAGAACGATTATCATGTCCTTCATATTCCTTACCATCGGTGCTCGCAGAAGGAGTGCAAGGTTCATCCACTTTTCCTGTCCCTTTAGCTTTTCTCGAGATGCGAGGACCTTTGGAAGAAAATTCTCCTTTCTTCTTTGTTTTTCCTTTCACCAGGAACTGCAACATCTCTTTGATTTCGTTTATAGATTCTTGTTGTTTATGGATGATATTCTCATGCTCATCCATTCTCTTCATGAACTCCTTTGGGTTTCCTTGTGCCATGTATACAGATGCGGTAACTTCTAAAATTGAATCAAAAGTTTGGGACTCTGCCACAGCTGAGTTTGTCTCTTCTTCTTTGCTAGAGTTGATTCCAACCGGTTTTTGGTAATTCAAAGGTATTGCAACCCCTTTCTGGGTCTTGGTGCTTCAGAAACATCTTGAGGTTGTTCAGACACTCCTTTCAAACCATAGGAGTGTTCAGAATCTGAAGAATCTAACCGAGGAACTCTTTTTATTTTCTTTTTCTTCTCCAAACTAAGTGATCATATTAGATGATACTTTAGGATATTCATGTTCTTACATCGTCTTCGCTTTGAAGTTTGTACTAGAGACGATGTAAGCCTGCTAAAGATAGATGGCTTTGCTTGAGTCATGCAATGACAATGTGAAAGCACTGCATTAATTAGCTGTTCACAATGATAGTGAGAAATTTGGGACTTTTCTCTTTTTCGATTGAGAAAATCCTTAAGATCTCTTGTACCGAAACTTATGGGATTATTAGCAGAGGCAATATCCCTTCCAAACAATATCTTCGGGGCACGGGAGTCTATCCCCTTGAAAATTGTTGGAGCAAATTTGACTTTAGTCATTGCGACTTGAGAATGAGCTTCTAATGAAACTGGAGTGACTAGGACTAAAAGTCCATGAGTCTTAGAGGCCAAGTTATTTTTTGCAGAAACGCAGGTCTATAATCCATGTTTTCCTTTTGAGATGCAGATTTAAGATCCACGTTTAAGTTCTGAAACACGAATGCCAGACCCGCATTTTGCTTTTGAAATGTGGATTTGAGCTTCACATTTGGCTTTGGAAACACGAATGTATGATCTACGTTTAGCATCAAATATGAACTTCTTGGTGGACGAGCAGTGTTTCTTGTAAGAAATGTGAATGAACCCATTCACGTCTTAGTTCAGGTTCTTGTTGAGAACTGTCACTTTGCTCTTTGGTCTCCATATGTGAATTGGATTCTTGCATGACTCAACAATAGTTGGTTTCTCCTTCATGACCCTGCGAAAAGCACAACCTGGTTTCTTCTCAAGTTCCTCTTCATGGTACGAGTGAGAGGAGCTTTGTCTTTAAGACTATCTCCTTGCAATTCAGATAATAGTCATTGTCTTTTGTTATTACAGGGATTCCGATCCATTTCTTTGAGATTAGTATGGGTCTTAGGTGAAACAGACCTTGAGCCTTGTGCTTAATAGGAGAAAGTTTCTCCTTTGAGATCAGAAAGATCTTGAGAGTCCTTGGGAAAATTGCCTTGGACTGTAGTCTTGTGAGCCTCATTAGAGACTGAGTTTGATGAAATTTTATAGCATTACCACATAAATCTTGGGCTCGCAGAGCCAGAAGAGAGAAACTCTTCATACTTCTCATAGTCGAACTCAATGACAAGTGATTTGACCATTGTTCCAATTGAGATCTTATTGGATTGGGCTATGGCCGTTTCATCGTAGACAATAGGACTCCCCAGTAGAGTTGTCAATTTTTTGTTTACTATAAAAATTGATTTTATTGAAACTGAAGAAAAAGTTACAATAAGAACAGTTGTTCGTTTACAGATAATGAGGAAAATAATTCCTCTTTGTTTAACCTAGGGTTCTTTTATAACCATGGAGGACAATTCTTTTCTTAGTTGACGATCTGAACACGAACTCTTAAGTTGGCAATTTTTGCAAAGCTCTTGAACATGAAGAACTCTGGTTTTTAGCACAAGTGCGCAAATGGTGATAATCCAACCCTTTTTTCATCCCTAATCTTGACTATTTATAAACATTTAGAGACTTTTGAATTGGTGTAGTTATCCAATTAGTAGTCTCTTTAATTGAGGATTAAATTTTTCTCTTTAATCCATTGGATTTATAACTGAAATTTTAAATCCTCTGGATTTGTAACTGAAACACTGATCTCAACCATACATCCACATTATAGATTTTTCAACTCATATGCCACGTTCAGACCTGCATTTGTGTGCAAATGAGAATAGTTTTTGTCCTTTGAGGTTTTGAAGTGAAAATGTGACCCAATGGGGTTTCGTATTATAGTTATACTTAACTCAAAATATGGACTCAAAACGTGCATCTCTCTATGATTGATGATCTGCAATTTAGCTCCTAGCAACATATCTAGCTCGATTAGACTCGTGTTTGTCGCAAATGAGGATATTTTTTATCCTTTAAGGCTCTGGAGTGAAAACGCGACCCAATAGGGTTTGCATTTTAGTTATACTTAGCTCAGAATACAGACTTTTGACAGGGTCTATAAAATAGCTTTATTTAGCCTAGAACGTGATCTCTCTATAATCGATGATCTCCGTTTTAGCTTTTAGCAGTATATCTTGTTTGATTAGACCCATATTTGTATTAGAAAGGGGATAGTTTTAACTTACAAGATTTTGAGGTCAAGACGCGACCCTACTTTGAAACTTTTAAAACACGGGTTGGTTCCATGTTTGGAAGTAAGGATAATTTTTATCTTATTTTAAAATCTGATGTGAATAATCTACTGTAAGCATACAATATCGATTATAGTGCTTTATAGGTCGTTCTCACAGGGATCTAGAATGTTTTACTATCTTACAAATTCTTTAGTTCTATCAAGTTGCTATGAGATTCTAGATTGAGAAAATTAGTTTTAAATTCCTAAAATTTAGCCTAGGATTTCGAATCCATTAGAATAATAGCCTAATAATGAATTATCTCTTTCTTCCTAATTTTTTAATCATGCATGATCAAGTAGCACATTAAAAATGTGATATTTTTAATTTGATTTTAATTAAGAGCCCCTAAGTATAACCTATCAAGTGACGTGCAAGTATAGGTCATTAAAGATAACATCTTTATTAAAAACAAATTATATTTAGTAGATAATCTTATAAATAAAAGTCGAGAAATAAACTTCAAACTCTAATCTAAGCATATGTTATCAAAAGACCAAATTTAAGTATAACCTATTAAACAAATTAGATTTATAAGTTTAGTCTCTTAAATTTATTTATAGAAAAATCTTGTTAATAATTCAATAAATAAAAACAAAGAGTATGAATTCCAAATCTCATCCAAGTATAAATTATCAAAATACAAATTAAGCATAATATATCAAAAAATTATGATTTACGAAATCTATCTTTATTTTATTTATAGAAAATTTATGACTTTACTTCTTTTAAGGAAGAAGATGATATAAATCTATGTTAGATGTATTAAACTAATTTCATCTATATCTTAGGGCTAATGCAAACTAGTTATTCATACTACTAATTATCGAAAACCTATATTTATTTATAAAAGCCACAAAAAGTCTAATTATCTAAAAATCATGATAAATCTAAACTAGAAAGCAAGTAAAAAAAAATTATCTAAGAAATAATGGTGAACATCAAAGGGTAATCTCTGGAGTTTGGTATTGTGGCCGTCACCCCTTCGGCAAAATCCTAATCTTTATTTAATCAAATATGTTTCTAAAATTACATAAAACCCTAGTTTAAAATGATACGACCAATATATAAGTCTCGGGTATCAAACCATAATCTGACTACAACTGAATAGTTACAAAATTACGTTGAAAACCCTGTAAAAATTACAACAATTTTGGGCCCGACATTGCTGCTAAATGGCGGGTATTGCCTTCCAATTGGCAGCAAAACAATGCCTAATGGGCTTCACTTTCTTCTACAGGAAGTTCTAGTCTTATCACTTTGATTTGCATGACTGTATTTGACTTTGGTTCTCTGTAGTTCCGTGTTTTTGTAGTTTTATTCTATTTTTAACTCTTCTTGAGTTTATGTCATCTCCTTGTAGGAATATGTTTAACTTGTAAAACATGAAAAAAATATCCGAATTGTATTATTCATATACATAAGTAGATAATACGAGGGTTATAAATGTGCAATGTATGGAACTCGTCACACCCCCACACCTATCTTTTACTAGTTTTCGTGCAAAAGTTAAATCTAAAGAGAAAAAGTAAAATCCTACCTTACTTTCGCAGGAATCGCAGTTGCACTTAGCATGTACAACAAGCCATTAAACTCATAGCTTACCCTAGTGGACAAGTTGTGTCTCATGAGGGTTCTAGTGATGTTACCCACAAACATTGTGAAAAAGATAGATTAATGAATGAAGAAAAAAAAATAAGGATAATCAAAAATAAAAAAATAAAAATTTTATACAAAAAAAGAAAAATCTTTTTGGTATTTTGTACAATTAATCTCACTAATATATAAACTCAAGAACATATTTAGATTATTAATTTTCAAATCAAACGTCATATCAAATACATTTATCATTCTAATCAAAAATTTAAATTCTATCTTTCAATACTCACTAATAAATAATTCATTAACTTCTATACATCTATATGCATGTGAGATAGTCTACTTCGGTTTTGAACTCAAACTCTAACTCATAATTCATCTTTTCTCTCTAAACAATTTTTTTCTTTATTTTTTCTTTTTTTATGAATATTTCACCTTTCATGCGAATATTCACGCTTCTTAGGTGCAAATACCCTATTACTCGGACCATATTTTGAATATTTCACCTTTTATGTGAATATTCACGCTTACTTAGATGCAAATACATGATTACTCGGATCATACTCTATCTCTTAAAAATACTGTTCGTGTGAATATTCACGCTTAGTTAGGTTTAAATATCCAACTACTTAGTAATTCTCAAGGAATTTATTTTTGCTAAAAGATCATTGCCTTAAGTACGAGACTCACCTCTTTATTATTTATTATTTTTATTTTTTATGTTATTTTATCAATTTAGAGAGGAAAGACTACTCAATTGTCATAATTTTTGTTCTTAACCTAATAAACTATTGTGAATTTAAAAATAGATATATACTTAGCTCAAAATTATTGTTAGTGGTTGGATTTTAATTTTTTCATAAAATTCTAAGTGTATTATCTAATCTACTATCCTACCAAAGTTCAAATATAAATTTATTTTTTTATTTATAATTAGGTTAATTTATTGCAGAAAATCAAATTTTTACCCTTATTATAATACTTTTTAATTTCAGATTTTTTTATTTTTAAAATTTTTCATACCCAAAAAACTACACAAAGTATAAAATAAAGAAATCCAAAAATCCTAAAAACTTAATAAACCTAATAAGAAAATAAAAATCGTAAAAAGAAAATATAAAAACTCCTAAGCCTCCCCCACACCTAAACTCATGTATGCCATCATACACGAACCAAGGGTGATAAATAAATATGAAAATTATTGTACAAATAATATACATGTACTAGAAAATTCAGAGTAGTTATGACCTCTTGATCGCTTCCCACTTTCATAGTGTGTCCTTTTATTTTTAGATATGGATGAACTTAGCTTTTTTGTCATTTTTACATTTAATCTTCCTATCTTATTTTTATTTTTTCTCAATTTATACCTACCCTTATTTCTTTTATTCAATAGTAAAATTTTCAAGTTGGAAATAGTACCATTATCATTGTCCATGTTCCACTCACGAGTATCTTTTATGTCAGTAAGTATTTTGATCATATCAACATGTACTATAACATACTCACTTTAGCATGGTGGAATCATGAGCTCGATTTTAGATACTTTTTTCAAATCATCAAATACCATGAGCTCTTTTTTCTGAGATTCCTTCCATTTTTCTAGAGTTTTGGGCTTGTCATGCAAATTTTCTTTAATTCTGTCATCAAAATTCTCAAAATAAAATGTCATGCTAGTGAACTTATCATTAATCAAGTCATTATGAAGGAATAAAAAATCTTCTAAACAAATTTCTTCACAATTTTTAACAAAAGAATCAGAAGATAATATGTCACTAGCAAGCTCATCATGAGGCAAATCACTAAACAAAATTTTCTCTTTTTCACCAGTTTTTTTATAATTATTTTCATAGTGGTTTAAAATAGATTGATCACAATATCAAAGTATAGACTCATCATGTACAAAATTATTTAACTCATTTTGAATCATATCAATTTCAAAACATGACTGAAGTGGTTTCTTATTGGAGTTAGATAAATTCAAACAATTAAATGGTTGGTTTTCAAAAAGTTTAGTATGAGAAATCATTTTGAGGAAAACTTCCACATAAGATGCAGTTTGAGAGGTTGATTATAGCCAAGCTTTCATACCTTCCTGTATTCTACATGCTTGCCCTCAGTCTCATGATTGTAAGTTTCTTTGTTTACCTCAAATGATTGTATCTCGATTTCATGAGTAAAATTTGAAGGTGGATATGATGGACTATATACATATTAGATGACAGATGTGATGTGGCTGTAGATAAATTCTCATGATATGCATACCTCGCTCCTAATATTTTTAATATTTTATCTAACATGTTCAATTAAGTATCTTACTCATAATTGAATTTAGAATATGGAGATGAATAGTTTCTGAAGAAATGATCCGAAGAAGGATTTTCTTAATACAACTCTTGATTGTATGCAAAATTAGAATGATTCATCTATTTACAATTGTAATTTTGTGTATAGAAAGCACTCGTAGGTTCATATTATGTGGTGTGAATTTGATCATGATATAATCCTAACGAACTTCCTATCCATGAAAATTTATGATAATTATGATATGGATCATAACAATAATGACATCAAGATATGGAAAATTGATAACATATTCTTTTTTATATACTTTTTTACAGAACGAGGGACCAAAAACACAAAACACGAAAATAAAATTGGACAGAGTTTTCAAACTTTTGCTGCAAATGGCGGCTATTGCTGCTGTTTGGTGGCAAATTCAGGGAGTTTGACTCCCTATTTTTTTTGTAGTGCTTCGAAGATTTTTTTCTGATCCTTTTACCTTTTTGTATCTGTATTTTTTAAGTCCTTGCACACTCAACACACACCGTTAACCTGTAAAATGTTAGAAAAAGTAAGAAAATACTGTCAATCTCTGGCAATGGTACCAAAAATTTAATGTGAATAATCAACTGCAAACATACAGTGTCGGTTGTAGCGCTTTACAGGTCATTCTCATAGGAATCTAGAGTGTTTTACTATCTTGCTAATTCTTTAGTTCAATCAAGTGAACTATGAGATTTTAGATTGAGAAGATTAGTTTTAAGTTCGTAAAGTTTAGCCTAGGATTTTGAATCTATTAGAATAATAATCTAATAATAAATTATCTCTTTCTTTCTAACTTTTTAATCATGCACGATCAAGTAACACATTAAAAAGGTGATCTTTTTAATTCAATTTTAATTAAGAGTCTCTAAGTATAACCTATTAAGTAACATGCAAGTATAGATCATCAAAGATAATATATTTCTTAAGAACAAATTATATCTAGTAGATAATCTTATAAATATAAGCAAAAAAATAAACTTCAAACTCTAATCTAAGCATAGGCTATCAAAAGACAAAACTTAAGTATAACCTATCAAAGAAATTAAATTTATAAGTTTATTCTCTTCAAATTATTTATAGAAAAATCTTGTTAATAATTCTATAAATAAAAATAAAGAATATGAATTCCAAATCTTATCTAAGTATATATTATCAAAATATGAATTAAGCATAATCTATCAAAAAATTATAATTTACGAAATCTATCTTTATTTTATTTATAGAAAAATCATGACTTTACTTATTTTTAGGAAGAAGATGAGATAAATGCATGTTAGATCTATTAAACTAATTTTATCTACATCCTAGGGCTGATGCAAATTAGTTACTCATACTATTAATTATCAAAAACCTATATTTGTTTATGAAAGCCATGAAAATTCTAATTATCTAGAAAACAAGATAAATCTAAAGTAGAAAGCAAGTAAAAGAAAATTACCTAAGAAACAATGGTGAACCGCAAAGGGTCATCTATGGAGTTCGATATTGCAGTCGTCACCCCTTCGGCAAAATCCTAATCTTTATTTAATCAGAAGTGTATCTAAAATTATATAAAACCCTAATTTACAAGGATATGGCTAATATATAGGTCTCGAAGTACCAAACCATAATCTGAGTACAACTAATAGCTACAAGAGTACATCGAAGACCCTATAAAAATTACAACAATTTTAGGCTCGACATTGCCGCCAAGTGGTGTCTATTGCTGTGAATTGACAACAAAACAGTTCCTAATGAGCTTCACTTTTCTTCTACTTGAAGTTATAGTCTTATCACTTTGATTTGCATGACTGTATTTGAGTTTGGTTCTCTGTAGTTCCGTATTCTTGTAACTTTATTCTCTTTTTAGCTCTTTTTGGACTTGGTTTCGTAATCCGTCTCTGAGTTTATACCATTTCCTTGTAAGAATATGTCTAACCTGAAAAACATGCTAAAAAATACCCAAATAGCATTATTCATAAAAAAATAGATAATATTAGAGTTATAAATATGCAATGTATGGGACTCATCAAAAGCCAAATGTGATCCTAGGAGGCTTCGAGTTTTAATTATTTTGTGAAATGCGAATCTCTCTGACTGAGGATCCATATTTTAACTCTTAACAATTAATATTGCTTGTTTATACCTGCGTTTGGGGATGAATAAGAATAACCTTAAATTTTTAAGGTTATGAGAACAAAATGAGACCCAAAGAGGCCCATATTTATTATATACTTAGCCTTCATTTTACTTAGCTTGGAATGCAGATCTCTCTAGATGAGGATCCGCCTTTCACTTCCTTAGCCATTTTTAGCACTTTAGTGACTCGTTTTTGTTTATTTTTGGAGAGATATTTAATCTCTTGATATTGTAGAAGCTAAAAGCAACCCAAAGAGGTCCGCTTTAGACTCTATGAGGGGGTTCCCTTCCTTTATTTTTTGCGGATCACCCTCTTTTCTTTTCATAATTTTTTTTTACCAATACATGGTAGGCCGACACCCTCGATGATCTAATGGCAAAGATAATCCTCGTAGAGAGCGGGATCTTCATGATATAGAGATTCTAGAGTTGTGGCAATAAGTCCAAGAGCTTACTGAGAGATTGGCTCGTCAAGAGCAATTTTCTAGTGAGCCGGAGGATAACACCACCAACAAGGAGTATTACCAGGCCATGATGAGAGTGACTCTCCTCAGTTCACCATCGACACTGTTAACATCAACAACCTAATCACATTAAGGCAGACATCCCCAAATTTTAAAGTAAAATGCAACCTGACATTTTCATAGATTGGCTTAATACTGTTGAGGTAATCTTCGATTGTAAGGAGATTTCTGAAAGATATAAAGTAAAGATTGTAGCAATCAAACTATGCAAGCATGCTTCTATTTGGTGGGAGCATCTCAAACTTTAAAGAGAAAAAGAAGGACAAAACAAGATTCGCACTTGGGAAGAATGAAGCAAAAACTCTGCAAGAAGTACCTCATTGAAGGATATCTTCAAAAAGTCTATCTTGATTTGTAACAATTTACTCAAGGAGCACAATATATGGAGGAGTACATAAAGGAGTTTGATAATCTCATGCTATGCTGTGGGGTATCAGAACCCGAGGAACAAATTATAGCATGCTATTTTGGAGGATTAAAGCATGACATTCATGTTAAGGTACAATCTCAACCTTATATAACTCTGAATGATGTTGCTATGCACTCCATAAAGGTAGAGTGCTAGCAATCACAATGGTGAGATAAGTTTTCAATTTATACTTCTGGAGGTCGAAGTTCCAAAGTTGATAATAACCGGGAAAGTGCATCTCAAACTCAAGCTCCCAATCAGCTTCAAAGGCAAAAAAAAGATGCTTCTTCTTCTTCTTCTTCTTGGCCATCTACTTCTCGCCCTCAATGTTTCATATGTCATGGCTTTGGACATCTGGCTCCCGACTGTCCAAATAGAAAACTTGTGTTGCTTGCGAAAGGAGTTGAAGACCAAGAGGAAGAGATGGAGCCTATTTATGATGAATCCGATAATCCAATAACTTATAGTGATCATAGTGAAACACTAATAATCTGCCAAAGTCTCAATTCTATGAAAAGTAAAGATGAGAACATGTGGCTTTGATGTTGGTCTTCCATACCCATTGCACTGCATATGGCAAAATTTGTAATGCTATTATTGGTGGAGGGAGTGGTGAAAATTGTATTTCTAAAGAGATAATTGACAAGTTGAAGCTCAAGATCGAATCATACCAACACCCCTACTCTATTTTATGGTTCAAAAAAAAAATGAAGTAAAAGTTTCACATCGTTGTCTCATCCATTTTCAATAAGAAAAAAATTATCATGATGAAATATAGTGTGATGTGATTCCTACGGATGCTTGTCATTTGGTTTTGGAGCGACCATAGCTATTTGATAGAAAAGTAATATATGATGGGTACAAAAATACTTACACCTTCCATAAAGATGACATAAAAGTGATCCTTGGAGCCTCTAGAAATGAGAGGACATCCAAAACCTATAAGGGAGAGAGAAATGTCTTCTTATCCATGGTGGATTTTGAATGTGAAGTGGAAGAAGCCTCTCATGCATATGCTCCTTTGATGATAGAATCAAATTCAGATGGTAATTTGTTGCCACTGGAAATACTAACTCTTTTGTAGGACTTTCAAGATATTATTCCTAAGAAATTCCTTCAAGCTTTCCACAATGAGAGGAATTCAATATTGCATCAATCTTTTACCTAGCAGAACAAGGCAACATATAGGATGAGTCCAAAAGAGCATGAAGAATTGCAAAGGCAAGTTAATAAAGTGGTGGCTAAAGGATTGGTGTGTGAGAGCATGAGTCTTTGCACCGTACCAGCTTTACTTATACCAAAAAAGGGTGGAACTTGGCACGTATGCATTGATAGGCAAGCCATCAACAGAATTACAATCAAGTATAATTTCCAATTCCTCTCCTCAATGACATGCTAGATCAACTAACCAATGCATGTATCTTCTCCAAGCTTGATTTGATATCGTCAAATTAGAATGAGGGAGGCGATGAGTGGAAGATGGTATTCAAAACAAGAGACGGTCTTTATGAGTGAATTGTAATGCCATTTGGGCTCTTTAATGCTCCAAGCACTTTCATGCACCTTAAGAAACATGTCTTTAAACAATTTATAGGCAAATTTGTTGTCATTTACTTTGATGGCATTTTGGTGTATAGTAGGGATCAGACACAACATTTGGAGCACCTTCTACAAATCTTCGATAAACAGAAAGAGGAGAAACTCTATATCAAGCTCTCCAAATATAACTTCTTGACTGAGAGTCTTATCTTCATGTGTTATGTTATATCATTGGAAGGCATCAAGGGAGATCTAAGAAAGATAGAAGTAATCACTAGTTGGCCAATACCCTATACCATTCATAATGTTAGAAGCTTTCATGGTTTAGTTTCTTTCTATAGAAGATTTATAAAGCATTTCAAACATGGCACCTATGACTAATTGTCTAAAAGGTGGTTCTTTCCAATGGACCGATGAAGCTCAAAAAAGTTTAGAGAATCTCAAAGAGTTGATGACTAAAACTCCTATCCTTACTTTACCAGATTTTGAAAAGATTTTTGAAATTGATTGTGATGCCTCAAATATGGGCATTGGAATAGTGTGTAGCCAAGAAGGCCATCCAATTGCTTTCTTTAGTGCAAAACTTAGATATGGAAGGAAGAACTACTCAATATATGACAGTGTTCTATGATATTATCGAAACTCTTCATTTTTGGAGGCATTATTTTGTTAGTAAGAAATTTGTTCTCTACTCCGATCACGAAGCCTTGCAATTTCTCGATGCAAACTTAGTGCAAGACATGCTAAATGAGTAGAATTTCTTAATACTTTTACTTTTACCATCCGCCATAAAGTTGGATCACTTAATCAAGTTGTTAATGTTTTAAGTCGAAAACATACTCTAGTCTCGACTTTGGAGATTAAAGTTATTGGTTTTGATTTTATCAAATACCACTCTAATGATGTTCACTTTAGTAAAATTTGGGCTCGATGTTGAGAAGCTGCTTTTAAAGACTATCACATTTAAGAAAGCTACTTGTTTAAAAGTAATTAATTATGTGTACCACAATATTTTCTCTAGCAAGCTATTATCAAAGATCATGAAGGAGGACTTGAAGGACATTTGGCAAGACAAAACTCTTATGATTATTAAAGAAAACCTTTTTTGGCCAAAAATGGAAAAATATGTCGAGCGACTTGTTAAGCAATGTCGAACATATTATATTGCAAAATTCGAGCTCAAAATACAAGACTTTATACTCCACTGCCAGTGCCTCAAGCTCCGTGGGAAGATGTTACTTTTAATTTTGTGCTTAGCCTTCCTTAAACTCAAAGAGGTAAAGATTCGATCATGGTGGTTGTTGATTGATTTTCTAAAATAACACATTTTTGACCTTGTGACAAGACTTATGATGCGGCAAAGATTGCTGATTTTTATTTTCAAGAGATCATCAAGTTTCATGGGATTCCCAAACCATTTACTTCTAACAGAGATTCTAAATTTTTTTTATTGGGTATTTTTGGAGGACTCTTCCAGTAAAATTGGGTACAAAACTTCAATTTAGCTCTTCTCATCATCCTCAAACTGATGGTCAAGCCTTGGTAATCTTGTCTGAAGCTACATAGGGAACAACAAAAAGTAATGTGACTTAATTCTTCCTCAAACTGAGTTTGCTTACAACCTTTCTACTAGTACTACTACTGGTATTAGTCCATTTGAAGTTGTTTATAGGACTAATCCTCATAGTCTACTTGATCTACTACCTATTCCTACTACTAATCGATTTAGTAGTGATGCAAAATCAAGAGCTAAGGATATAAAGAAAATGCATGTAGAAGTATGAGCCAAGATTGAGAAAGGTAATCAAATGTATAAGGAAAAGGCCGACAGATATAGACGTCGAGTTTCTTTCATGGAAGGTGATTTTGTATGGATTCATCTTCACAGGGAACGCTTTCCTTTTGACCACTGTGGCAAGCTCCAGGATCGAGCCGATGGTCTCGTTAAAGTTCTCAAGAAGATTGGAGAAAATGCTTATCAAGTCAACTTATCTGGTGACTATAGTGTTTCGGCTACTTTTAATGTTTCTAACCTTATCCCGTTTCATGCAGAAAAGATGGACAACTCGAGGACGAGTTGAGCTTTAATCGGCGGAGAATGATCCAGATGCATGCATGAAATTTAATATCAAGGGAAGTTCAAAGGGTTTCTAGATTATTGTATTCCCCTAGAAAATTGTAATGACAATTAGATTATTGTGTTATCTATAATTATGTAAACTTCTAAAAATTTATGATGTCTTTTAGAATATTGTATTATCTAAAATTATGTGGAAGACTTCTAATAACATGTGATGACTTGTAGGATTCTGAGTCATTGTTTATGTCTTAGCAACCTATAAACAGGGATAAAGTCCATATATTGGGATCAAATCTGATGAATGAAATTTATTTTCTATCTACAAGAGTCTCTTCTTATTTATCTCTACATCCTAATAGGATTTGTTTGATCCAAATGATATCAAAATTCTACTAATCCCCCACATAAATGAAATGGCTGAAAATACTAATACAAATAATATAGATTAAACAAAGAGTATAGTAGAAAGTTACCGTATCGACAGAGGTGGATTTTGGCTTTGAACCTTTCTTAGTGAAATATTATCGAGTATATTTGCTAACCAGTGAACATAACGTCCTGAACTGTTCAACTTTTAATGTAAACTAAAATAACAATATTTACATGATTCCTTTCAAACTTTAATTGATTCTTTTAAGTTGTGTCTGTTTTGGTCCTCAACATCTTGGTAATTCTTCGAGTGCCTAGAAAACTTAGCTTTTGTCATTCTCATGGAAGTGGTCCCTTCACATTCATATAAGTGATCTCTCATTTAGAGTATCCTGTCATACTCTATTTGGATTTTTAAGATATAAAAATCATTAAAAGTATAGCTTATCTTTGCACACATTGTAGATTAATCACTATTTATATAGGAAAAGAATAGGAATTAATTCCTTAGTGATTTGTTCAAAGTCTCCCACAATTTAGTTGTTCGGTTGAACGTAGATTTTGGGATCTCCAGTTAGTTAGGTCTGGTTGCCATAATGGATTTACTTTATTTAGTAAGCTGTAATCCCATTTCCCTTGATAATTCATATACTTGATATCTGGTCAAGTCTTTTGTTAATATATCTACAATATTATCCTTTAATTTTACATAATAAAGAGATATTATTCTATTTGTAAGTAACTGTCTTACAGTATCATATTTACGACGTATATGTCATGATTTTTTTATTATACATTACATTTTGTGCTCTTTCAACTGCTGATTGACTACCACAACATATGCAAATTACTGATACAGATTTAGGCCACTTTGGAATATCCTCTAAATAGTTTCAAAGTCATTTTGCTTCTTCTCCATTCTTATCTAAAGTGATAAATTCAGATTCCATAATAGATCTAGCTATATATGTTTGTCTTGAGGATTTTCAAGAGATAGCTGCACCTCCGATAGTAAAGATATATCAATTTGTGGATTTTACATTATTAGAATCCGTAATCCAGTTACCATCAGTGTAATGACCAATCAATATTAGATTTCTTGTATAGTGCAACCCATAATTAACAGTGTATCTTAAATATTAGAGCACTTTAACTATTGCTTTCCAGTGGTCTTACCTGGATTACTCGTAAATCTATTCAGTTTGCTTATTGAGTATGCAATATCAGGTCGTGTGTAGTTCATTAAATATACAAGACTGGTTATGATTTGAAAATATTCTAATTGTGATATACTAGCACCTATATTTTTTCTAAGATGTAGACTCATATCAATAGGTGTTCTAGCTATATCATTATTTTCCTTGTCAAATTTATTAAGTATCTTCTCGATATTATGTGAGTGGGATAAGGATATCCATAAGATATTTTGGAGATTTTAATACCAAGAATAACATATATAATACCTAAATATTTCATGTCAAATTTCCGTTTTAACATAATTTTCACATTTTTAATTAGAGCAATAATACTACTAGTGATAATCACGTCATCCACGTATAGACACATAATGATATAGTTGTGCATATATCTTTTTATATACACATTTGTCGCATTCATTTAACGAAATCTATTTAACAACATAACTTGGTCAAATTTTTCATGCTATTATTTAGGTGCTTGTTTAAGTCCATACAATGACTTAACAAATCTGCACACTTTCTTTTCTTGTTTTAAAACTACAAACTCTTTGGTTTGTTTCATGTAGATTTTCTTTATCCAATTCACCATTTAAAAATACTGTTTTTACATCCATTTGATGTAGTTCTAGATTATATAATACTGCAAATGTAATTATTAATCTTATGGACTTATTCTTGTTATAGGTGAATAATGTCAAAATAGTCTACATGTTCTTTTTGTCTACAGCCATAGTACAAGTCTAACTTTGTATTTATCTGTCGGCCTATCAGTTTTCACATTTCTCTGAAAAATCTATTTATAACCTAATGGTTTACTTCTTGTAGGAAGATCCACAAGTCCCTAGGTATGATTTTGAATAATTGATTCAATTTTATTATTTATGACTTCCTTCCATAACGGAGCTTCTGGTATAGACATAACATCTTTATAACATTTAGATTTCTTTTCCAGCAAATACGTTAGAAAATATGGACCGCATGATTTATTAATTCAAGCCCTCTTGCTCCATCTGGTGTTCATTCCCATTACTTTCGTTTGCAGAATCATATTCTGCTTCTCTTATTGCACTATCAAAAATCCTTTATATTGTTTACTAGGAAAAATATTATCATAGAATACTGCATTCCTAAATTCAATAATAGAATACTTATGTATTTTTGGGTGATCTGATTTGAATACAACTAAACAATGTGCTTTGCTATTGTGTGCGTATCCACTGAATATGCAATCGTCATATGTCCAATTTTAGTCCTTTTAGGCATATGAATTGCAACCTTTGCAAGACACCCCACACTTTTAAGAATTTATAACTAGATACTCGACCTGTTTATAATTCATAACATGATTTATTCAATTTCTTTTGGGGTATTTTATTGAGAATATCATTGATAGAAAGGAAAGCTTCCCCCCATATATTCTGGTATGAACCAGAACTATTAACAAGGCATTCATCATCTCTTTCAAGTTTCTGTTCTTACGCTCAGAAATTCTATTTTGTTGAGGAGTGTAAAGAGCAATTGTTTGATATATAATGCGATGTTCTGTAAAAATTTGAATGAATGGTGACTCATATTCACTACCTCTATCACTTCTTAGCATTTATCCTTTTGCTAAGTTGGTTCTCAACTTCATTTTCATATTGCATAAAAATTGCCTCACCTTTACTTCTCATCAGATATTCATAACAATATCTAGTACAATCATCAATAAAAGTAATGAAGTATTTCTTCCCACCTCTAATTTGAATAGACTTTAAATCATATGTATCTGTATGAATCAATTTAAGATGTTCAGTGCTTTGTTCTCTAGAAGGAAATGAAGGCTCAGCCATTTTGGTTTCAACACATATTTCACATTTATTATCTAAATTAATATTAATATTAGGCAACATATTTAAATTAACTAATTTAGACAGAGTATGACAATTAATATGACCTAATTTATCATACTAGACATAAGGAGACTCAATTATGTATGTAGAAAAATCAATATTATTATTAGTTTTAGGGATAATGGTCATTACATTCATCTTAAATTGACCATTACTTATGTATCCTTTGCCTATAAATAAACCATATTTTCGTATGTACAAATTTGTTATACTCAAATACAATTCTAAATCCTTTCTTACTCAATACAGAACCATAAATCTTATTCTCGCGAACAGCTGGCACATAGAGTACATCAGTCAGAGTAAGTTTTTTTCACAAAATCATATTTAGTGTAATTCAATCTAAGAGGTTGCAGAGATACCTATGTAGAATAGTTTTCCTTCAACATTTTCATATGTTGAGAACATCTACATATATGTGTAGATGTGGCATGTAGTCCAAGTGTTCACCCACTATTCTTCGGAATTTTCACTAGCTAGGTTAAGTTTTGAGACAATAGATGTAATATTCACATCAATTTTCGCACAAAGATTCCAATTCAGTCACATTTGTATTAGAATACTTCTTAGAAAAGTCTGATGCCTTGTGCACATGGCAGTTCTTTCACGATATTTAGGCTTGCTAGAGTTGTAGCAGTTGCCAAATTGAATCCCTTCAAGTCACCACCCTTGAAGTTTTCATCGGCATAATTACGCTCTTATTATTAGGCCTTTTCGACTGTTCCATCACATGAGCTTTAGAAATTAAGTATGGATTTTCTATTTTCATTTCATTCATGTGGGAGATTATTGAATTCATGCTTGGATATTGCAAACTTTGAGCTAATTTTATAATGTATTCACTAGCTTAAAACTATGAATTAAATGAATGCAAAATGGCTTCAAAATAAGAAACATGGTAGGTAATAAACAAAATATAGTCCCACATTAGTAAAAGAGTTGTAAAAGTGTAGGTTTATACAGAATTATTTATTCTAGTGTATTACTTATATAATAAGAGGAGAAACCTTTGGGCACTGTGGATGGTGCTAATCAGCGGGCGCAAGCACACGCACATACGCGTGTGTGTGGTCGATTGGGTATTTAGGGCCCATCTAGCACTTTGAACGTACACATCGTCGTGAGGAGCTAAAGAGTTTTTCATTTTGGTGTGGTTCAGGCTGCATCTATTTTGCTAAATGGGTTTAGACGTGGGTTCATATCAGTTCAGTAAACCATTCTAACCTACCCATTAAAATCCAAACAATATAGATACAGTTATTAGCTATTAGGATTAAAACAAAAAAGATATGATTGTTAGCCGTTAGGATCCAATAGTATCAAAAAATAATCATGTCTGTTTAAACATCATGCCTGTTTAAATTTGAGTTTGTTAGTCGTTGGTCTGAAGACATATAAATAAGATGTCTAACTTCATTACAAAGACCAGGCTTTTTCTGACAAGAGAAGTTCTATCTTGCATTCTCATTCATACACCAAAAATAGAGAGTATTCTTTAAGTTTGATTCAATAAAAACAACAAGATGTTGCTTCTATCCTATTGTAAGAGATCGTTGTATTCTGGGAGACTGACGCCTACTGAAATCTATGAGCATATCTAGTGGTGGACGAGTCAGTTTTAAGGAGATATCATTCAACACTAGATTCGATCCTCTGTACAGTAAAGTTTTTCTAACATATTTTACATTTATATACAGTTTACATTTATATATATAATTATGCTCCTTTTTTTAAAACTATATATATATATATATATATATATTTGTCTCATTTTCTAAACAAATAAACTGATTTTATTTTATTTAAATCAGTTTGGATTTCCATACTTTATTTTCTAACTTAACAGATAAAACAATATTTTAATTTTTTTTAGATTCACCGAACAATCTCTCAGATTTGAATAGTTGTTAGTTTGATTTAGTCTATTCAAACTAATATAACAGTATCTAGTTTATTCTACAACCAATGATGTGATAATTTAACTTTAAGCGTACAGTGTCGGTTGTAGCGTTATACAGGTCGTCCCACAGAGATCTCAAGTGTTTTGTGATTCTTACTATTTCTTTAGTTCTAGTGAATTAACAAAAAATTCTAAGTTGGAAGGATGAGTTTTAAATTCTAAAGATTAGCCTAGGATTTCGAATCCATTAGAATAATAGCCTAACAATAAATTATCTCTTTCTTCCTATCTTTTTAATTATGCACGATTAAGTAACATATTAAAAAAGTGATCTTTTTAATTTGATTTTAATCAAGTGCCCCTAAGTATGACCTATCAAGCGATGTGTAAGTATAGATCATTAAAATTACACCTTTCTTAAAAACAAATCATATCGAGTAGAAAATCTTATAAACAAAAGAAAATAAATAAACTTCAAACCCTAATCTAAGCATAGGCTATCAAAAAACTGAACTTAAGTATAACCTATCAAAGAATTTAGATTTACAAGTTTACTCAATTCAATTTATTTATAATAAAATCTTTATTGATAATTTTAAAAACAAACAAAGAATAAGAACTCCAAATTTCATCTAAGCATTGTTTATCAAAATATTAATTAAGCATAATCTATCAAAGAATTATGATTTAAGAACTCTATCTTTTATTTATTTATAGAAAAATCATTACTTTATTTCTTTTTAGAAAGAATATGAGATAAATCCATATTAGATCTATTAAACTAACTTCATGTACATCCTAGGGCTAAAAAATATTAGTTACTCATAATTCTAATAAGCAAAATCTTATTTTTATTTATGAACACAATAAAATCTAATCTAGAAAGCTAATAAATTTATACTAGAAAGCAATTAACTCTACCTAAAAAGTGAATAAAGAATTAAAAGCAATGGCTTACCTCAGGAGCACGGTATTGTGGTTGTCACCCCTTCAGCAAAATCCTAATTTTATTAATTTAAAATGAATACAAAACTTACAGGATTATCTTAAAATACAAGGATACAACCAATATATAGGTTTCGGAAATGAAACCCTAATTCTAACAGAACTGAAAAACTACAAAATTATATCGAAACCACCGAAGAAACATCAGCTTGTGGGAACCACATTGGGCCACTATTTGGCGGTAATTACCGCTAATTGGCTGCACTTTTTGAGATATTGGCTTGAAATTTCTTCCGCATGAGTCTCATGTCTCGTACGCTTGTTTTTCTCGACTGTATTTGACTTTTGACTCTTGGAATTATTTTAATCTTGTAATTTTGCTCTCTTTAAACTCTTTTCTGAACTTGATTTCATAATTTGACTATGATTTCATGCCATTTCCTTATACAAATAAAATTCCTTAAAAATACACTAAAAATACCCGAGTAGCATTATTTATATACAAATATAGGTAATATGAAGGCTATAAATATGCAATATATGGTACTTATCAGACCTCCACACCTATCTTTTACTAGTCCTAGAGTAAAACCTAAATCTAAGAAGAATAAGAAAAATCCTAACTCACTTTCGCAGGAATCGCGATTGCACTTAGCATGTGCAATAAGCCTTTAAACCCCTATGTTATCCTAGTGGACGAGTGTTGTCTCGTGAGGGTTTGCAGTGAATATACCTACAAAATTTATGAAGAAAATAGATTAAGAAATAAAGAAAAGAAAAATAAGGATAACCAAAAATAAAAAAATAAAAATTTATACAAAAGAAAGAAGTTTTTTTTTTAAAAAAAATATTTTCATCAATTAATCTCACTAATATACAAACTCAAGAACGCATTTAGATTATCAATTTTCAAATCGAGTGTCATATCAAATACACTTATCATTTTAATCAAAAATTTAAATCCTATCTTTCAATACCCACTAACAGATAATCTATTGGCTCTTATACATCTACGCACATATGTGATAGTCTACTTCGGTTTTGGACTCCAACTATAACTCATGATTCATCTCCTCTCTTATAACAATTTTTTATTCTTTTTTCTTTTCTTTTTTTTAAGAATATTTTACTTTTCATGCGAATATTCACGCTTGTTTAGGCACAACGTACCCGATTACTCGGTTCATACACTTTTTTTTTCTTTTTCTTTTGTTTTAGAATATTTCTCCTTTCATGCGAATATTCACGCTTACTTAAGCGCAAAGTACCCGATTATTTGGATCATACTTTCTTTTTTCATTCTTGAGCCTATTGCCAAATACCAGGCGCACCTCATTATTTTAGCACTCTCGAGACTATTGCCTTAATACCAGGCGCACCCCATTATTTTATTCTCATTTTTTTTTTGTTTAGAGAGAGAAGACTTACTCAATCATTATCATCTTTGTCCTTAACCTAATAAACTATTGTGAAGTGAAAAATAGATGTATACTTGCCTCAAAACTACCGTTAGCAGTATTTATTTTTCGGATTTTGATTTTTTTCATAAAATTCAAAGTGTATCATCCAATTTACTCTCCTATCCAATTTCAAATCTAAATTTGTCCTTTATCTGTAATTAGGTTGATCTATTGATAAAAATACTTAAATTTGTTGTTAATTTTTATTTATTTATTTTTTTAGTTTTTTTTAGTTTTTTTAATTATTTTCAGTTAGTTACCCTAAAAACTACCCAAAGTGTAAAATAAATAAATCCAAAAATAAAATAAAAACTCTAAAAAAACTATAATCTTAGAAAAACACAAAAGGAAAAATATCCTAACTAACTCCCCCACACCTAAACTCGTATCTACCCTCATACACAAACTAAGGGTGGTAAAATAAATAAAAAAACTATTATACAAATATTATACACTTATTAGAAAATTCAAACGGTTATGACCTCTTGATCGCTTTCTACTTTCATAGTGTGTCATTTTACATTTTAATATGAATGAACTTAGCCTTTTTGTCAGTTTTGCATTTAATCTCTTCATCTTATTTTTTATTTTTCTCAATTTATTTCTACCCTTCTTTCTTTCATTCAATAGTAAAGTTTTGAGGTTAGAAAGCGTACCTTTACCGTCCATATTCGACCCACGAGCATATTTCATGACAGTAAATATTTTGATTTATCAACATATAAAATAAAATACTTTGATGTAGCGGAATCATGAGCTCGATTTTGGATCGTCCTTCCAAATCATTAGGTATCTGACCTTTTCCTTTTGATGTTTCTTCCATTCTTCAATTATTATGGGCTTGTCATGCAAATTTTCTTCAATCCTGTCATCAAAATTCTCAAAAGAAAATGGCATACTAGTGGACTTATCATCAGTCAAGTTATTATGAAGGGATAAAAATTCTTCTTCACAAATTTCTTCACAATGTTCATCAAAAGAATCAAATGATAATGTGTCTCTAGTAAGCTCATCATGAGATAAATCATCAAGCAAAATATTTTCTTTATCACTAATTTCTTCATAATTATTGTCACAATGGTCTAAAATAGGTTGATCACAATATTGAATTATAGACTCATCATGTACAAAATTATTTAACTCATTTTGAATCATATATACTTCAAAAGATGACTGAAGTCCTTAGTCGTTGGAGTAAGATATGTTCAAACTATTAGATAGTTGATCTCCAAAAAGTATAGTTTGAGAAATCGCTTTGAGAAGATCTTTCATACAAGATTCAATTTGAGAGGATGATTTTTGAGATGATAATTTTAGCAAAACTTCTATATATTCCTCTATTCTACGTCTTCATTCCTCAGACTCATGATCGTAATTTTCCTTATTTTTCTCAAATGATTACATCTCGAGATCATGAGCGAAAATTGATGGTGGATATGATAGATCTATGTACATATTTGATGATAGATATGAAGTGGTTGTAGGTAAATTCTCATGTCATGCATACCTTACTTCTAATCTTTTTAATTTTTCATCTAACATGTTCAATTGAATATCTTGTTCATGATTGAATATAGAACATGGAGATGAATAGCCCATAAAGAAAGGATCAGATGGAGGACTCTCTTGATACGGCTCTTGATTATATGCAAAATTAGAATTATCCATCCATTCATAATTATAATTTTATATATAAAAAGCGCTCGTAAGATCATTATATGTGTTGTGAAATTGATTATGATTTAGTCCTAACGAACTTCCTATCCATAGACACTGATAATAATTATGATATAATCACGATAATGATAGTAAACAGATTGATTTTGAAATATTTTTTATTTTTTTTATTTTTTTGAAGAAGGTGAAGAGGGAGAGAGATGGAAAAGAAATAAAAAAAGATTGATTGTTTTTTTTTATTTTTTTAGAACCAGGGAACCAAAATACAGAACTGGAGAAAAAATAGACTCAGAGTGTACCTGATAGGCCGCTAAATGGCGGGTTTAGCCGCCAAATAGCAGCTAAATCAAAACGCTTGACTCTCTAATTTTTACTGCTTAGTCCAGAGACTCTTGTGATCCCTGTTGTCTTTTTGTATCTGCAATTTCTATTCCCTGCACACTCAACATACACTGTTAACCCATAAAACTTTAGAAAAAGGAAGAAAAACACTGTCGATCCTCGGCAACGGCGCCAAAAACTTTATGTGATAATTTAACTGCATGCGTACAGTGTCGATTGTAGCGCTATACAGATCGTCCCACAGAGATCTCATGTGTTTTGCGATTCTTACTATTTCTTTACTCTAGTGGATTAACAAAGATTTCTAAGTTGGAAGGATGAGTTTTAAATTTTAGAGATTAACCTAGGATTTCGAATCCATTAGAATAATAACCTAACAATAAATTATCTCTTTCTTCCTATCATTTTAATTATGCACGGTTAAGTAACATATTAAAAATGTGATCTTTTTAATTTGATTTTAATCAAGTGCCCTTAAGTATGGCCTATCAAGTAATGCGCAAGTATAAACCATGAAAGATAACACATTTCTTAAAAACAAATCATATCGAGTAGAAAATCTTATAAACAAAAGAAAATAAATAAACTTCAAATCCTAATCTAAGCATAGGCTATCAAAAGACCGAACTTAAGTATAACCTATCAAAATATTTAGATTTACAAGTTTACTCAATTCAATTTATTTATAATAAAATCTTTATTGATAATTCTAAAAACAAACAAAGAATAAGAATTCCAAATTTTATCTAAGCATAGATTATCAAAATATTAATTAAGCATAATCTATCAAGGTATTATGATTTGAGAACTCTATCTTTTATTTATTTATAGAAAAATCGTAACTTTATTTCTTTTTAAAAAGAAGATGAGATAAATCCATATTAGATCTATTAAATTAATTTCATCTACATCCTAGGGCTAAAAAAAATTAGCTACACATAATTCTAGTAAGCAAAATCTTATTTTTATTCATGAATACAATAAAATCTAATCTAGAAAGCGAATAAATCTATACTAGAAAGTTATTAACTCTATCTAAAAAGTTAATAAATAATTAAAAGCAATGGCTTACTTCTGAAGCACAGTATTGTGGCCATCACCCCTTCAGCATAATCCTAATTTTATTAATTTAAAACGAGTACAAAACTTACATGATTCTCTTAGAATATAAGGATACGACCAATATATAGGCTTCGAAAATCAAACCCTAATTCTAACAGAATTGAAAAACTACAAAATTATAACGAAACCACCGAAGAAAATTCAACTTGTGGGGCCCACATTGGGCAGCATTTGGCGGTAATTACTGCTAATTGGCTGCACGTTTTTGAGATATTGGCTTGAAATTTCTTTCGCATAAGTCTCATGTCTCGTACTCTTGATTTTCTTAACTGTATTTGACTTTTGACTCTTGAAAGTATTTTAATCTTATAGGTTTGCTCTCTTTAAACTCTTTTTTGAACTTGATTTCTTAATTCGGCTCTGATTTCATGCTATCTTCTTGTACAAATAAATTCCTGAAAAACACACTAAAAATACCCGAGTAGTATTATTTATATATAAAAATAGGTAATATGAAGGTTATAAATATGCAATATATGACACTCATCAACTAACAATAACAAGATAAAATATGATTAAAAGATTGTTCTCTCTTTATGAAGCACATATCCTTTTATGGTTGAAGAATCGTCCTCTCCTCCCTCTAGGAGAGTGGGGGATATTGATAAAGGTAAGTCTCTGAATAGGTAGAGTTAAAAGCACATCTCATGATTCTCTTTTTCCATGTGTGCATATAGAGTTTTCATATACATAGATGGGATTCACTTTCCGTATGATGGATTTAGTAAGCAAGATTTGATAAATATTTGACTTGATTCAGGATTTTTGCTGGATTGACTTTCGACTTGCAGGTTCTGCCTGTTGGTGGGCTCCATTTATGGTGAGCTCTTATCCAATGGACTTTTACCAACAGCCCAAGATCTCAAAGATTAGGTGATAAATGGACTTTTACCATCAGCTCGAGATCTCAAAGATTAGGTGATAACATAAATAAATTTGGATTTTTTTTGGGGGGGTGGGGGGTGGGGGGGGAAGATTTTGCAAGCCAAAGTGAAATTAACGTATTCGGTCTCATTGTCTCAATTTCGGGATCTAAACTAGTACTCAAAGTAGAAGGCCTGTACTAGCTTAGCTTGTGCCCAAATCGCTTCCATCCTGGCGAGCCACTCCTTTTTGGCATTTAGTATAGTCAATTAGGACTGTCCTCTCTTTTCTTTATTAATAAAAAGAGAATAAAAATGAAACATCATAAACAACTTTATTAATATATTTGGATATCATTAATGTTTGTTTGGTTTGAAAGAAAGAGAAAGGGAAAGAGAAAAAAGAATAAAAGAAAAAGAGATGGAAATTGATTTTTTCTTTGATATTCAAATAATAAAAAAATATTTTATTTTCTTTTAAATTTTCTCTCAAACCAAACAATAAAAAATACTTTCTTTCAACTTTCTTTTCTTTTCCTTTATTTTCCCTCAAACCAAACAGATCCTAAAAGATGGAAATGTATCTCTGTAGTTAAGATGGGTAATCGTAGTTCAGAGTACAAGCTTTGTTGCAAGGTTCCGACAGCCTTGATGAGCATCCATTGGGGCAACAAGATGCTGTAACCTTGGGATCAAAGCTGGTTGAGTTTTAAGCAATGTATCCGCATATGATTCACTAAATAGCGAAATCATTGCTACAAACAACATATTTCAATTGCAGCCTGCATAATTCACAAGGAGATCAACTATGTATTAGTATATAGGAGTATTTACTGGTTTGTCCCTCAAATATATATTATGATTTTGCCCCCCAAATCTTCATATTTAGAATTTTGCCACTCAAATCTTATAAGTTACAACAATTTTGCCCCCCTCTCTAACTTTCCCTAACCCAGTTAAATATTTGACCATTTTACCCCTCTTTTCCTCTTTTATTTTCCTTCTCTCTTCCTCCTCTCTCTTCCTCCTCTCTTCTCCTTTCTTCATTATTTCTCCTCTCTTCTTTCTCCTCTCTTCCTCCTCTCTTCTCCTCTCTTCCCTAACACAGTTAAATACTGAAAGAAGAGAGGAGAAAGAAGAGAGGAGAAATAATGAAGAAAGGAGAAGAGAGGAGGAAGAGAGAAGAAGAGATGAGGAAAATAGAAGAGGAAAAGAGGGGTAAAATGGTCAAATATTTAATTGTGTTAGAGAGAGGGACAAAATTGTTGTAACTTATGAGATTTGGGGGGCAAAATTCTAAATATGAAGATTTGGGAGGCAAAATCATAATATATAAAGATTTGAGGGACAAACCAGTAAATAACCCTAGTATATAAGTGACTACTAATTGACAGTACTTTAAGAATCCGAAGGGCTTCAAATATTTGTTATCAATAATTGGAAACTAGCTCCGTGTATAACTCCGTCCTGATCACTTTTGCCAAATAAGGGTCGTGAAAGCATACTAATTAATGCTCCTGTACTTTTTTTTTTTATAATTTTGAGATAAAGGCCATAGCCAAATCATTCATCCATTAAGCAAACATCACGTGCGATAAGCAACGGAAACAACAGTGTATGGGGGTCTATGGGAGGGTTGCAATACCCGTAAAATATTGACTGTTATGTTGACGTTACTACTAAATGATGACAGGCTCTTACTGAAGGCCCTCCGAACGGCAGTTTCTAAAGGCGCACATCATTTTTCCTAGTTAGCCTACTATTAATATTAGTTCAGAAGGCTGTTATAAATGTGCTAACTAGGAAAAATGATGTGCTCATTTGGAAACTCCCCTTCGGAGACTTTCTAAAGGAGCACATCATTTTTCGTCCACGCTTTTAGCCTGAACGGTTAAAAAGTGAGATCATTAAGAAAAATGTTGTGCTCCTTTGTAAACTCCCTTTGAGTGTGAGTCTGGATCCAACAAGCTCACTGGCCCATTAACCCATTTAATAATGATTTCTCTTAAAATAATCTTAGAAGAGGCTGGAATTGATTTTAATTACAAAAGAAACTTTGAAATCCCTGGTAAATTCTAAAGAATTCTGAAAAATACAGCAAAAATTCTAAAACTTCAGGAGAGAATTCCCTAGCTCTTTTAATAAATTTTAAGTGATTATATGCACTAAACTTTAATTCAAAATTAATATTATTCATACATATACTAACTGATACACTGTAAAATTCATTGATAAATCTAGAAAATTCCGGGACTGTTCCTACTAATTTATTTGGATAAAGTATACATATTTGGACAGAACATAATAAATATAAGTACCATGCATATGAGTATGTACTTAGTTTTTTTACCTCACAATGAATATGGTTTCGAGTTCTTCTCAGTGTTGGCTTCTTCAATCATGTTTTGTAACTTCTATACATCATAGTGTTGTAGCCAGTAGCCCAATGAACTTTAATATTCTAAATCTTTCGAAAGGCTCAGATAAAAGAGATCACGTTACCATCCAATAATGAAGGGTAAATCAAAACTCTTATCAATAGAAGATCAAAAAATCGGGATAGATTCCTGTAGTCCTATGTCTAGAAAATATATAAACCCTCATAGCAGTGATGATCCAGAAGTCCTACCTTGAAAGAAAAGGATGACAACTTTTTGTCACACTTACATGGTAAATGTGATATTATTACGAATTGCATTTCTTTAAAAACCTTGACCATCTCGATCGATTAGATGTACAGTCCTATGCCTATTGATAGGGTGACCGTTAATATTCTGTTTCAAAATTACATCATGATTCAACAAAAACAAAGAAAAAAAATTTTCATTATCAATTTTGATGTGAAATATCTACTGCAAACATACAGTGTCAGTTGTAGCGCTAACAGATCGTTCCCATAAAAATCTAGAGTGTTTTGCAATCTTTCTAACTCTATTATCTTGACGAGCTAACTATAAGTCTAGATTGATGATTTGCAATTCTAATTAGCCTAGGATATATAATCCACTTTTCTTATGCATTAGTCTCTAGTCCTTTGCTTTTGATCTGAATGACTGTATTGAATTTTGACTCTTTGCAGCATCATTGTCTTATAGTTTTGCTCACTTTTAACTCCTCTTTGGGCTTGGTTTTCTAATCCGGCTTTGAGTTTATGCTATCTCTTTGTTGGAATAGCTTTGAAAAATACACTAAAAATACCCGAGTAGTATTATTTAAATACAAAAATAGATAATATGGAGGCTATAAATATGCAACATATGGCACTCATTACATCCCTACACCTATCTTTTGCTAGTTCTCGAGCAAAACCTAGACCTAAAAAGAAAAAGAAAAATCCTAACTCACTTTCGCAGGAATCGCGATTGCACTTATCACGTGAAACAAGTCGTTAAACCCTTGGGTTACCCTAGTGGATGAGTGATATCTTGTGAGGGTTTGTAGTGAATATACCTACAAAATTCGTGAAGAAAATAGATTAAGAAATAAAGAAAAGAAAAATAAGGATAACTAAAAATCAAGAAAAAATGAAAAAAATTATACAAAAGAAAGAAAAATTATTTTTTTTTGATATTATCTTCAATTAATCTCACTAATATACAAATTAAAGAACGCATTTAGATTATCAATTTTCAAGTCAAGAATCATATCAAATACACTTATCATTTCTTGTTTAGAGATAGAAAACTACTCGATCATTATTATCTTTATCCTTAACCTAATAAACTATTGTGAAGTGGAAAATAGATGTATATTTACCTCAAAATTACTATTAGCGGTATTTGTTTTTTGAATTTTAATTTTTTTCATAAAATTCTTAGTGTATCATCCATTTTACTCTTCTATCAAATTTCAAATCTAAATTTATTTTTTTACTTGTAATTAGGTTGATTTATTTAAGAAAATATATAATAACTTTTTTACTTTTGTTTTTTTTAGTTTTTTAGTTAGTTACTCTAAAAACTACTTGAAGTGTAAAATAAAGAAACAAAAAAAAAATCTAAAAATATTATAAAAATCCTAGTATAAAAACTAAAAATCCTAGAAAAAAACAAAAAAGTTAAAATAAAATAAAATAAAATCTCCTAATTCACTCCCCCACACCTATTCTTGTGTATATCCTCATATACAAATCATTGGTGTCGTCCTCTTTTCCTCCTACTCGATTTTCCAAGTGCACGACGTGCACGTGCAGTAGAAGTCCCTTCACGGTCAACTTGTTTCAGTCGACACCAAATTTTTCCAAGACCACATCAGACAATATTGATTTGCTTAGTGGGATCTGCTGGAAAGTCTTGGTTAAAAATGCGTCATCCTCCTCCTCTTGTGTTAACTCAGTGGCATATATATTTTCATCAACTGTGTTTCTGTTCTAATCATCTAGAACAGCAGCGTGATGTCACTGATATATGCTCTACGGCTATGGGCACATGTGAGGGTGCATATGCATCAAATTCTGCACCAGACATAAATCCACGACACAATTGTGTAATCAGACAAGGCAGAGGCAAACTAGTTCTTGACCACATCTTAACATCTATAATGGTGTCGACTAATTATGGGCACATACAAAAATGAGTGTCCTGACGCATAATGCATTCAACAATACGTAATGTGGGTGTGTAAAATGATGACATGTGTGTAATCCCCATTATATTAATGTTGATCCAGTGACAAGTCGTGTGTACATTGCGATAAAGTGTCTTACTACTGATCCATCTATCACGTATCACTCCGCAATTAGGACCCATCCGTGTAAGATATTACTCAATCGTGTCTGGGATTTGATTCCCAGAGTGAAGGTGGATACCGGTGGATGCAGATATGGTTGCTGCATGGATTTCTCTAAGCAAGTGGAGTTTAATTGTTTTGCGAT
Organism: Dracaena cambodiana; assembly: GCA_036321105.1. NCBI lineage: Eukaryota > Viridiplantae > Streptophyta > Magnoliopsida > Asparagales > Asparagaceae > Dracaena > Dracaena cambodiana. The sequence goes on from JAYEPQ010000015.1 coordinate 12,752,719, forward strand.
TCTTCGAAATATCAAATTTTACAAAACTTGCATAAAACTCCTCTATTAACTCTGGAATGTAGAATGAATTAGGCGTGTATACTAAGTAATTCCATCCAAAAGTTTCTATAGTGGATAAAAAATATACCAAAAATGCAGCAAAAATCTCACCAAAGTATTTTTCATAAGCAAACTGTGCCATTTGATTCTAACAGAGACCACAAAAACTTATTTGAATTTAACAATAAATAGAGGATTCCGAAATCTCACCTCCCCTGAAGTTTCAGGGGAAAAATTCACAAGAATGCCGTATTTGGTGGCTCTTGCTATTGATTGGTGACAGAATGGGAGGAACTGGGGCTCGGCCACTTGGAGGAGGAAACTAAAGGTGAGATCTACTCTCTGATCACCTTTGGTTTAAGCAAAAATGGGAAAATCCTTGCAGATCTGAAAGGAGCAAAAAGAGAACAATGGGGAAAGAAGAGGACAACTAGGATTTGGGTTTGGGGCTGGTTGGGGATGGTTGGATATTTATAGAGATGCAAATTTCAACTAGCCCCTTCCTTCCCTCATATATTACTCTGCAGCCCTCTCTTGTACTTTGTATTATGTTAGTAATACACAATATATAAAATATACATTCTAATATACAAATGAATACGTGTTTCTACGCATAAATTGGGTCATGAAGTATCACGACCTCTGCATTATTGCTCGCTCAAGTCTCTAAAAACGGTTTTAATCTCTAACTATTCACTTTAAATAAATCACCATTTTTAGGGTTCTTGATATTGATTGCACTGTGATGGTGCACCGCCCATACTATGTACAGTCCATTCCATCTTAACCTCAATTTTCCAAGGAATAAATATAGCCTCGAATTATATAAGAGAACTTTTTACCCTGGTGTAAATGACCTGCGAATAATCGCATTGTCATGAAACACTTTAGTTTTCTCTTTATAAATCTTAGCGTTCTCATATGCATTCTTTCTAATATCATCGAGCTCATTAAGTTGAAGCCTTCAATACTCGCTGGCTTTTTCAACTTCAAAGTTGAGGAACTTAATGGCCCATAAAATCTTATGCTCAAACTTTACCGATAAATGATACGCTTTTTCAAATATCAACTAATAGGGAGACATGCCTAGATTGGTCTTGTAAGAAGTACAGTAAGCCTAGAATGCATCTGCTAGTTTACATGACCAATGTTTTCTGTTGTGTTACATTGTTTTCTACAAAATCAGTTTGATTTGGCAATTAGAAACTTCCACTTGCCCACTAGTTTGTGGATGATACGGTTTAGCTAACTTATGTGTAATGGAATATTTCTGCATGAGCACCTCAAATGACCTGTTAGTAAAGTGGATACCGTTATCACTAATGATAGCTAGAGGAATGCCAAATAGAGAAAAGATATTCTCTTTCAAGAACTTGACAACAACTTTGTTGTCGTTCGATTTTGCGGCAATTGCCTCTACCCATTTTGAAACATAATCGACAGCGACCAATATGTATTGGTTTTCAAATGAGTTGGGTGACGGTTCCATAAAATCTATACCCCATACATCAAATATTTCGACCTCAAGGATGGCTTGCAGAGGCATCATATTGCACCATAAAAATTTGCCTATGAATTGACATTGTGTGAAAGTTTTGTAATATTCCACAGCATCTTTAAAAATAGTTGGCCAATAAAAGTCACTCTGCAATATCTTTTCAGTCGTTTTCCTGAGACCAAAGTGTCCTCCATAAGCGAGATCATGACAAAAGGAGAGACACTTTGTATCTCATTGTCAGGTATGCATCGACATATGATTTGGTCTGGATAACATTTGAACAAATATAGTTCATCCCAATAAAAGAATTTTACTTGGAACAAAAATCTATATCGGTCTTACTTGGCCAATGTGATGGAATCTCCTAGGTCACAAGATAGTTTACAATGTCAGCAAATCATGGTTCACACGTTAATGTAAACGATTGCTCATCAGGAAATGATTCATTTATGGGGCAAGAATTAGATAGAGCATTGGGCAGGCAAGACAAGTGATTAACTACTAAATTATCAGCACCTTTCTTGTCTAATATCTCAAGATCAAACTCTTGTAACAAGAGGATCCATCGAACGAGCCTTGCTTTTGCATCTTTCTTAGTCAACAGATACTTCAAAGCAGCATGATCAGTGTACATTATAATCCATGATCCAATCAAGTAGGAACAAAAATTTTCAAGTACAAAGACGACTGCTAGAAGCTCTTTCTCCGTGGTGGAGTTGCTCAACTGGGCATCATTGTGTGTCCTACTTGCATAGTAAATCATATGTGGCTACTTATTAATACATTGTTAATACATTGTTCAAGGATAACACCGATGCATGATTAGATGCGTCATACATAAGCTCAAAGGGTAGACTCCAGTCTGGTTCATGAATGATAGGAGTGGTGTAAGCACCTTCTTGAGTTGCTCAAAGGCTTTAAGAAAATTAGGTGTGAATTCAAATGGCACGTCCTTGGCCAGTAGATGTGTTAAAGGCCTAGCAATTTTGCTAAAGTCTTAACTGTAAGCGCACAGTGTCAGTGTAGCGCTGTACAGGTCGTCCCACAGAGATCTTAGGTATTTTGCAATCCTTACTATTTCTTTAATTCTACTGGATTAACTAAGAGTTTCTAGGTTGAAGTTTGGTTATTCTAATTAGCCTAGGATCTAGAATCCACTACTTTCCAATCATGTATTTACTTCTATTATCTTCTTCTTTTATAAAAAGGTGATCTTTTAGTTCAATCTTTATTTAAAGTGCTCTAAGCATGAGCTATCAAGCTGTGTGCAAGCATAACTCATCAAAAATACTACTTTGTATAAAAACAAACTAAATCATTAGATAATTTAATGAATAAGATGAAAATCAACAACTCCAAACCCTAACTAAACATAAGCTATCAAAAAACTTAACTCAAATATAACCTATCAAACTATTAATCTACGAGTTCTTATATTTTAATCTTTTCATGGAAAAATCATATCTTTATTTATTTTATTTAAGAAGAAAATTCTAAAGAGTAATTACATAGTAGATCCTAGATTCATCTACATCCTAGAGCTAAACTAAATTAGCTACACATGATTCTAGTAAGCAAAATTAAATTTCTATTCATGAAAACAATTAAATCTAATCTAGAAAGCAAATAAATCTAAACTAGAAAGTAATTAAAATAAATTAATTAAGGAAAAATTGAAGAACAAAGAGAATTACCTCTGGAGTTCGGTATTGTAGTCGTCACCCCTTCAGCAAAACCCTAATTTTATTAATTAAAAGTACATCTAAAATTACATCTTAAAAGCTCCCCCTATTTGCAAGGATTCATGTGATATTTATAATCCAAATACAATCCTTCTTCTACTCAAACTCAATACAAAAGATATGATTCTAATCCAATACAAAGTAATCTCAAGATATATAATTTTAATTCAATCCATAGGTATTAGAAACTAATGTTTGAGATTAGATGGCATAAAATACTAATTTTCGGGTCCAAAATTCGAAATTAAGTTCAAGAAACCCGTAGCCCACTGGATCAGATTTTTCACCTTGCAGCGCTTTAGTAAAATAGTCATAACTTTTGTATACGAACTCAAATTAAGCTGTTCTTAGACTCGTTTTGAAGATAATTCCAAGCTCTACAATTTTTCCCTACAGGAAAGTTTCCAGTTCAAGCTTTATCTTCACAAAAAATACTGTTAAAGTTGCTGCTGCTGCACTTGGGTGTCGGTTTTCGCCTTAGTTAACTTTCTTTGCTCATATTCTTAATGAATTTGTATTTTCTTCTTCTTTTACTTGTGAAACCTTTGTTACCTATAAAAACACACTAAATATATCCGAGTAGCAATTATTTATATACAAAAATAGATAAAATATGGGGAGAAAAATGCATAATATGATACTTATCATAAATCTTCTATAGAACCCAACATGACTAAGGAAGGAGCGCATATTTTTCATTGATCACGGAGGTGGAAGATTCATGATGAGATCCACCTTAGCATTGTCAACCTCGATACCATCCTTCGAGATGACATGCCGTAGCACTATGCCATTTTTGACCATGAAATGACATTTTTCCCAATTGAGTGTAAAATATTTCTCATGACAACGCATGAGAACTAATTCTAAATGATGCAGACACTCTTGGAATTTAACTTCAAAGATAGAGAAATCATCCATGAAGATTTTAAGAAATCGTTCAACCATGTCGGAGAAAATACTCACCATGCATCTTTGAAATATGGCAGGTACATTGCATAAGCCAAAGGGCATGCGTCTGTATACAAAGGTGCCAAATAGACATGTAAACGTGGCCTCCGGGGTGATGGGAATTTAGTTAAACCATTGTATCCATCTAAAAACAATAGAACTCATATCTGGTTAACCGTTCCAGCATCTGATCAATTAAAGGTAAGGGGAAGTGATCCTTCCTAGTGACAACATTTAGCTTTCTATAGTCAATACAGACTCACCATCCCGTCTGCAAACGCATAGGGATAATCTCATTTGTATCGTTCTTGACTACAATAATTTCAGACTTCTTAGGCACCATTTGAATTGGGCTCACCCATACACTATCAGAGATAGGATAGATAACTCCATTGTCAAGGCACTTAAGAATATCCTTCCTCACAATTTCTTTCATTACTGGATTCAACCTACGCTGAGGACCTCTTGTAGGTCGTGCATTATCTAGTAAATGAATTGTATGTTGCACTATAGATGGACTTATCCCCTTTATATCAGCCATACTCCAGCCTATGCCTTTCCTATGTGCTTTAAACACTGATATGAGTGCTTCCTCCTGAGCTTCAGTCAAATTTGCAAAGATAATGACTGGTAGTGTATCGTGTTCACCCAAGAAAGCATTCTTGTGATGACTCAGAAGGGTCTTCATCTCAAGTTCAGGTGGATACTCAATAGACGGTCATAACTAAACTCGTGGTTCAGTCATCAATGGTTCAGGTGAAAGTTCCCATCAAGTGGAAGACACATAATTAGATGACTCACATAATTAGATGACTCATCGAGCGTATCCAAGAATAAACTCTCATCAACTAAACCATCTAGCTCATCAAAGAATTCGTCCTCTTGGTACTCACTGGAAAACCCTTGGATCATTTCACTTCTAGGGGCTCGTCATGTGGATCTAATCGGTTGGTGCCCTAGACTGAATATATTCAAGTCAAGTGTCATGTTTCCAAAGAAAAGTCTCATCGATCCACTCCAGCAATTAACAACAGAATTAGAAGTGGCCAGGAATGGACATCCCAAAATAATTGGAATATAATATTGTGCATCCACCACAAGTTGAGTTTCGAGAACTATTAAATCAACTGAAAAAATAAACTTCCCAATCTTAATCAAGACGTCTTCAATCTCTCCCATAGGTTTCTTCACAGATCTATAGGCTAGCTATAACGTAATCTTTGTAGGTCTCAACTCTCCCAGTCCTAACTGCTAGTAAACTTAATAAGGAAGCAAGTTGACACTCGCTCCTAAATCTAGTAGAGCCCTTTCAATTACTGTAGTTCTTATGGTGCAGGAGACAGTAGGACTTCCAGGGTCTTTGTACTTCACAGGTACAGACTAAGAGAGGATGCTAGAGATGTTAGCAGTTAGGAAGACTTTCTTTGGAACATTTGTTGTTCTCTTTTCTGTGCATAAATCCTTTAAGAATTTTGCATAAGTAGGTACTTGTTAGATTGTATCAAGAAAATGAACATTGACCTTAACTTACTTGAATAACTCTAGGATGTGCTCAACCTAAGGAGAATTTTTCTTCAATCGATTTGGATAGAGAGCCTTCAGTTTATAAGTATCGTCGACAGGAGGATCAAATTAAGAGGGGTCAGACTCCTCTGTCGTGCTAGTGGGTGGATGCAGGGATGATGATAATGAATCATGAGGTGATGATGGAATCGTGGAATCAGGGAGTGTATCCTGCCATGCATTAGGAATATAATCAGGTGGCATGGCTACATGATTGTCAACCAGCTTGCCAGAGATAGAGGAACTGGCATTAACTTGGTTGATATGCGACTCATTAGAGTTAGAGGAACTGGCATTAGGGTTTGTTAAGGGTTGACTTGGGAAAGTATCTCTGCCACGTTCACTCATTTGACTCGATAATTGCCCAACCTACTGCTCTAAGTTCTTAATAGTTTGAGAGTTCACGAGCAGATGCTGATATGTTCTTTGAATAAAATCAGTTGATACTTTCATGAGATTTTGCATATGTGTGTCAATGTTGGACGAGAACTTGAGGAGATTTTCAACACTTTTCTCAAGTGATTGGTGTTGCTTTTCTTGATCATTGTTAGACCCTTGTTGTGGATGTGATTGGTTGTGTTCAGGTGGTCTGTTCTGGTTGTTCCAATGATTTGAAACGTTTGGGTGTTAAAAGCACCCACATTTGTGTTCGCCATAAAAATTGTAAATGACTCTCTATTGAGATATTTCAATAAAGAATTACAATTCCAATAGTTTCCCATTTACAGAAAATGAGGATAATGGATTCCCTCTTTATTTAAAACTTGGTTTTGAAGTAGCTGTGGAGGACGATCTTGCTCTCCGTTGACACTCCGCACAAACCCTTTCAATTGGCAGGAAAAGAAGGCTCTGGACTTCTGATCACAAGGAGTAATTCAAGAAGAATATGATCGATCATTTCTCCTTTTGTTTTCCCACTTTTTATAGGGGTTCTAGGGCAACATCCCCGTCTCATTCGTTTAACTTTAACCCCACTACTCGAGAAGTGCCGTCATATTCGTTAGGTAGTTACTCTCACGATCGAAATAATGCCGCTGCATTCGTTTAGCAGTTGGCTTCACGATCCGAGGTGGCAACTCCCCTGTTCGGATTGGGTGACTTTGTATTAAATCTCTCCCCAGAAGCTATGGGTAGTATTGCGAATCTCAATTTTAGATTTACGAACATGTTCTGTCGTAGCTGGGTCACGAACCTCAAACTTTAGGTTCGCGGATCTGCTGAGTTGCGGATCACCACCCCTAAATTTGCAAATCTGCTTTATTTTGACAGTTGACTCCAGAATTTTTCGCCGACAAAACCTCCTCCAAAGTTTTCAAAACTCTCATGATTCTCTAAGGTGTTTTGGAATACTTTGGATATAACATCCCATATTAGAGTCTCCATTTTTCATATTTCTGAGAGTACAATTCTATATTAGAACTTTTTTCAATTGAGGGAAGCATGACTCTGTCTCAATATCTTGAACTCCCATTTTGAAAGGAACACGACTCTGTATTAGCACCGTGAATTTGCTGCTTTTGAAGGAAAATGCGACTCTGTGTAAAATACGACTCTGTATTAGGGTTGCAAATTTTCATTTTAGAAGGAACACGACTCTGTATTAGGGGCGCGAACTTTCGTTTTGGAGAAGAAGATGACTCTGTATTAGGGTCACAAATTTTCATTTTGGAAAAGAAGACGACTCTGTATTAGGGGCGCGAACTTTCATTTTGGAAAAGAAGGCAACTCTATATTAGGGTCGCGAAGTTTCATTTTGGAAGGCACACGACTCTGTATTAGGGATGCGAACTTTTATTTTGGAAAAGAAGATGACTCTGTATTAGGGTCACAAATTTTTATTTTGGAAGGCACACGACTCTGTATTAGGGGTGCAAACTTTCATTTTGGAAAAGAATACGACACTGTGTTAGGGTCACGAACTTTCATTTTGGAAGGCACACGACTCTATATTAGGGTCGTGAACTTCCCTTTTAGTTGCGGAAAATTCGGAAGGCGGTTACTTTATACAGCATAGGAATTAAGACGTTCTTTGAGCCGCATTAAATGAAAAGGTACTCACGAGATTTGGGCCAGAGATCACGTCCATTCGAAGATCTCGACCATCAAATCATCTGCTATATAACCTCGATTTCATGAGAGAAGTCTTTCCTATCTCAAGAAATTTGAACTCCAAGTATTTCTTCAGAGTTTTTAAGACTCCTCATCTTCGGCCTTCCTTAGCTTTCGATTCTTCTTGTGAAGGATTTCTTTAATCCGCAGAAGATGGCGAAGAAAGCTTCCTCCTCTGATGCTTCTGCCAGTGGCCATCGAGATCTTCAAGCAACCTCCAGCTCGGTAGTGGTTCGGCAGGAACTCTTGATTGGAGGTAATTTTCTCAAAACACTTTCGAAAGGCAATCACTTTCTTAATTTTTATTTTGAATCTGAATGTTTCTTTTGCAGTTGATTATGCTTTGAATCCTTGGCCTAAGGATCATTATTTTGGATACTCGGGTGGCTATGACGGGAAGAAGGAGTTCTGATCTGGTCAAGTTTTCCCGTATTGTACAGTATCAGATAGCCAGGAGAGGGAAAACAAAATTCTCCATCCTACTCGCTCAATGTTGCGAGAGCTGATGACCAATACTCCTTTTGAAGGAGATAATCGATCTTTACTGAGTAAACCTGCTTTTTTGTTCGGGGATCACGTTTCAGTGTCCGATAGTAGTTTGGAAGATGGAGATTACAAGTGGCTTCGTCAAATTGAAAGCCGCAACTTGTTTCTCCCTAACATGGAGAGGTCCTATCCATTCCTATTCCTCCAATCCCTTTCTGTACCCAAACGAATGGATTGGCACTTAAACAGGCCGCAAGACGGTGTCTTATTGGGAGGATTTAACTCACAAGGTGCTTTCCCCCGTACCACTGGAAAACACATTTGTAGGTTATTCCCGGGGTCCTTTAAACAAGATTTCCCTATAGGTGAAACACCTATAGTCGCACAGACTTTCTTGCATTGATTCATTCATACGCAAGGGGAGTTACCTGTTCAAAACTTTCGTCCCCCTAGATGGGTTCACTGCTCTTCGAAAGGAGAGTGGGCAATCCTGACTGACTTCTTTTTGAACGCTTTCAGAGATCAGCTTCATCATGTGAAACTGTATCGCGGTATTAGGGCTGTTCAGCACGGTATTCCTGCTAGCAGGTTTTATTTTTTTTTGCTTTATTGGAACTGTACAATCCTGATACTTGTACAATCTTTTCCCCTGGTAGTGAATTGGGTTTTGCCCTTCACAAGATGTATGAAATTTCGGGACTACCCATGGGAGACATCCCATATGAAGAGTATGTCCCTACTGAGAAAGAACTCCATCTGTTGAAGACCCAGGACTTTCTGGTCTATGACACTTATTGGGAGTTGCTCTGCCATTACCACATTTGCGCCCACATGTCCGGCACTTGCAATTTGAAGCCGAAGAAGTAGTTGCAATACCTTTTGCCCAACTTTTCAAAGAATAATCTTAATTTCACTCACCTTCCTTTAGTTTCTGAAAAGAAGGTTGAGAGAAGAATTGCAAGTTTCAAAACAGATGCTTATATCGCTGAATCTGATAAGGATGTTTTCAAGACTGGAACGTTTTTTGAAAGCTTTCACTATCAGACCCTCCAACCTTTATCTGATCCGGCTTTCTTGGCGGGCTACTTGATGGTATGGTTGAAGAAATGTGTTATTCCTTCACAGGAAAGTATACCCGTTAGGGTCGTATACCCAGCCGTTTTACTTGTATTTGGTAGACGACTCAGTATGCTGCCTACGATGGTGTGCAGTATCCAAAGCGGACTGAGGAGATTGGCTGACAAATTCTGCAACGTGTAGAAGGAGCAGAGGAAGAAGGGAGAACCAATCATCAAGACTCCTAATCCACGTGTAGAACTCCCTTATACCTATTTAATGGCCTGACTAATTTTACATTGCCCCACTTTAATGAGTTCTGCTGATTCGCAGATAGACTTAAGTGCTCCCAAAGTGCAGCACTATGAGAGATCGCAATGGAAAGGGAACTACATGGTTACGATCCTCAAGACTCTCCGTTACCACGCGAATTTTGAATTATTTAAATATTTTTTGTACTTTCTAAATGCTGGGTACGGGGAGGAATTCGCGGACATTGCTGGTGCTGATAAATTCACAGTTTTGTCTCCGGGGGCTTCTGGTGGTTGATAAACATCCGCTCAAGACATTTGGTTCTCTGTTTAGGGAGCTATTGCTACATAGAGGCTTACTACCTGAGCCGTTTCGCTCGGCAGTTCGGGTATGATCAACTTTATGTTGGTAATCTCAACAGGGAAATAAGTTTTGTTGGGAGCGTCTTGAAGGAGCTCGAGTTTGGTTCCACTTTGTCGCAGACGGTACCCAGGCTAAATTTGATCTCCCACTCAAGACTCTGAACTCGTATATGAGTTTTGGTTTCTGCAAATGGTTCGCGGATGCTAATTCTGCTTCCCAGAACTTCACCTTACTTGTTTAAGAGAGATCAGAGTCTGGTATGCTCAGAAGAAGAAAGCTGGCAGCACGAAAGTGGCAGGAATGGAAGATTTCGGGGTAGAATGTGCCTTTGATGAATTGGAACCGGCAACTCAACAGGGGGAGGAGGATAACAGGGCATTGGCTTTATCGACTCAGCCTGCCTCCCTTGATGTTTCTCTGCTTTTAACGTTGAAGAAGACTTCTCCTCAACGTCAATCTCCTCCCAAGAAGCTTTTGCATAAGCGGAAGAGATTAAGACGTCTCAGTGATTGATGAATATCATATATTGTATTTTTCCTCTCATACTTTATCTATTTTTGTATATAAATAAATGTTACTTGGGTATTTTTAGTGTCTTTTGCAGGTAATCCAAATTATACAAGGAAAAGGCATGAAACTAGAGTTGGACTAGGAAATCAAACGCCGAAAAGTTTCTAAAGCAGGCGAGACTACAACATCAAAGTACTGTAGGAAGTAGAAGTAAAATAAAGTCAAGAAAGTAAAGAATAAAAGAGAAGATACTTCCACAGAAGAAATTTTAGTGTAATTGCTCAAAGTTGAGCCGCTAAATAGCGGCATTAGCCGCTAAATAGCGGTTCATAAGTCGCCGTATCAGAGTAATTTTTGTCGTAAGCTTAATTGTAAATTTATAGGTCTTTTGGTTCTGCTATAAATAGGGTTTGGTTTCCGCGGCCTATTTATGGGCTAACCCTTGTATTTTGACGGGATTCTGGATTCTGGAATTTTTGTATTGCGATTTTGCTATTCAATAAAGTTGGGATTTTTACAGAAGGTCGACGGCCACAACACCGTGTCCAGAGGTAACCCATTGTTTTGAGATTCTTATTTTCTTTCTGCATAGATTTGATTGCATTCTATTTAGGGTTTACTGCTTTCTAGATTAGGGTTTACCGCTTTCTCGATTAGGATTTATCATTGTATGAATTAAAATTTGATCTTCCTTAGCAAAAATCATGAGTAGCTAATTAGATCAGCTCTAGGATGTAGATGAAGCTAAGATCCACCATGCAATTATTTTCTAATATTTTTCTTTTTAAATAAAATTAATAAGCCATGATTTTTCAAATGAAAAATTAAAATATAAGGACCCGAAGTTTAGAACTTTGATAGGTTATACTTGAATTAGGATTCTTGATAATCTATGCTTAGTTAGGGATTGGGGTTGCTGGTTTTATCTTTTTATTTGAATTATCTAAAATATTTAGTTTATTTTTATATGAAGTAGCATCTTTTGATGAGCTATACTTGCACAACACTTGATAGCTCATGCTTAGGGCACTTTAAGTAAAAATTAAACTAAAAAAATTAAATTTCTATGATAGAAAAAAATAGTAGAAGTAAGAACATGGTTGGAAATTAGTGGATTCTATATCCTAGGCTACTTAGATTAATCCGACCTCAACCTAGAACCTTTGGTTAGTCCGGTGAACGATAGAGAAAGTAAGAACGCAGAAATACCCTAGATCCTTGTAAGACGACCTGTACCGCGCTACAACGATACTGTGCGCTTGCAGTAAATATAACACATCAAGTTTTTGGCGCCGTTGCCGGGGATCAACGGTGTTTTTCTCACTTTTTCTAGCATTTTACGGGTTAACAGTGTGTGTGAGTGTGCAGGAAATAGATATTGCAGATACAGAAAGCTTTAAAGGATTGGAAGAGCCTCTGGACCAATGTAAAAAAATTCACAATCAAACTCTATAGCTTAGCCGCTATTCAACAGCGAAAACCGCTATTTAGCGGCCTGGGAGGTATTTTCTGAACCCAGTTTTTCTCGGTTTCTGTAGTTTTGTTTTCTGGTTCTGTAGAAAAATTAAAAAAAATAAAAAAATAAAAAAATTAGAAACAGTAGAAATCACATTTTTATTTGATCATATCTATTCCACCGTTTTATCTCTCCACCACACCCCACTTCTTGCATTAGTTTAGGAAGTTCACGCATACACTCACGGTCGCTGGTTCATGCCACATTGGAGCCGTGATCAATTTGGTCAACTTGTAAGATCAGATTTGTTCATGGGAGACAAGATGGACCAGCCGATCCTGATCCTTCAGGATCGATGTTACCCGTTGCGTACTTCATTACCATCATGCATCAAACTTCCACACGTAGCGGGTAATCACTACGAATTAAAACCACAGTACATTAGTATGCTTCCCAAATTCACTGGCTCTGATTCAAAAGATGCATATTTCTTTATTAGTGAATTTCAAGAAGTGTGCGTAATGATTAAACTGCAAAATTTATCGGAGGACGCAATTAAGCTCCGCTTCATCCCTTTTGCACTTAAGGATAACGCTAAGAAGTGGTTGTACAGTATGCCTACTGATTCAATCACTACTTGGAATGAATTCGTTACAGTGTTTCTCAAGAAGTATTATCCTACGCACAAGACGGCACGAATCAGAAATCAAATCAATCAATTCCGTCAAGTGCCAGGAGAACCCTTCTGGAAATACTTAGAATGATTTAAGGATTTATTACCTCAATGTCCCCACCATGCAATAGAAAAATGACGGTTGTGTCAGATCATATACGAAGGACTTGATTACACATCCAAAACTCTTCTAGAATCCATGTGTCAAGGGAAGTTTATGAGGAAAAACGAGGATGAAGCATGGGACTTTCTTGAGGACTTATCATGGAAGACTATGCAGTGGGAGAGTTCCACTGAGAAGCCCAGTATATCAACTTCTGCTCAAAAGAGTGGGATCCATAGCGTCGACAGCCTGTAGCTGCTGAAGCAAAGATCGCAGCTCTTATGAGAAGAATTGAGGCACTGGAGACTCCTAGTGCTCAGTCTCCACCAGTGGGTCAAGTGAATCAACTCCAAAGTCCCACATGCTTTAATTGCGGAATTTCCAACCACGTTATGGAGGAGTGTCCATTGTTAGTAAATCCTACGGGTCCCACACTTGAGAAAGCTAACGCTATGTATCAAAGACCCGTCAATAATCCATACACTCCAACATACAATCCTGGCTAGAGGAGCCATCCAAATCTCTCATGGGGTTAAGGGCAATATCAGGGAGCCCCGAACTCCAACATGCAGCCTCCAGCTACTGGTCAGTTCCCAAGACCAAATATGGGTGCTTATCAACACCCAAATATTTCAAATCATGGGAATAACCAGAATAGACCACCTGCACAAAATCACTCATATCCACAACAGGGGTCTAATACTGATCAAGAAAAGCGATTTCAATCACTTGAGAAGAATGTTGAAACTCTTCTCAAGTCTCAGTCCAACCTTGACACATACATGCAGAATCTTATGAAAGTGTCAACTGATTTCATTCAAAGAACAGATCAGCACCTGCTCGTAAATTCTCAATCCATTAAGAGTGTAGAGCAGCAGGTTGGGCAACTAGCAAATCAAATGAGTGAACGTGGCAAGGGTACTTTTCCAAGTCAACTCATAACAAATCCTAATGCCAGTTCCTCAAATTTGAATCAGTCGCATGTCAACCAAATTAATGCCATTCACACACTTCGATCTGGCAATCTGGTTGACAATCACGTAGCCATGCATCCTGATTCCACTCCTATTGTACGGCAAGCTACACTCCCTGATACCACGATTCCATCACCACCTCATGATTCATCATCATCATCCCACGATCTACCCACTGGCACGACAGAAGAATCTGATCCTTCTAATTCTGATCCTTCAATTGACCATACTTATAAGCCAAAGGCTCCCTATCCAAATCGTTTGAAGAAAAATTCTCCTCAGGTGGAGCACATGCTTGAGTTATTCAAGCAAGTTAAGGTCAATGTTCCTCTTCTTGATGCAATCTAATAAGTACCTGCTTATGCAAAATTCTTAAAGGATTTATGCACAAAGAAGAGAACAACCAATGTTCCAAAAAAAGTCTTCTTAGCTGCTAACATATCTAGCATCCTCTCTCAGTCAGCACCTGTAAAGTATAAAGACCCTGGAAGTTCTAGTGTCTCCTGCACTATAGGGACTACAGTGATTGAAAGAGCTTTACTAGATTTAGGAGCAAGTGTCAACTTGCTTCCTTATTCAGTATACCAGCAGTTAGGACTGGGAGAGTTGAGACCTACAAGGATTACGTTACAGCTAGCTGATAGATCTGTAAAGACACCTATGGGAGAGATTGAGGATGTCTTGATTAAGATTGGGGAGTTTATCTTCCCAGTTGATTTCATAGTCCTCGAAAGTCAACCTGTGATGAATCCACACCATTGTATCCCAGTTATTTTGGGACGTCCATTCTTGGCCACTTCCAATGCTGTTATCAATTGCCGGAGTGGATCGATGAAACTTTCCTTTGGAAATATGACACTTGACTTGAATATATTCAATCTAGGGCGCCAACCAAGTGATCCACATGACGAGCCTCTAGAAGTGAATATGATCCAAGGGTTGTCTAGTGAACACCAAGAGGAGAAATTCTTTGATGAGCTGAATGGTTTAGTTGATAAGAGTGTATCCTTGGAGACGCTCGATGAATCATCTAATTATATGTCTTCCACTCAATGGAAACTTCCACCTGAGCCATTGATGACTGAACCACGAGTTCAGTTATGACCATCTATTGAGTGTCCACCTGAGCTTGAGATGAAGGCCCTTCCGAGTCATCTCAAATACGCTTTCTTGGGTGAACACGACACACTACCAGTCATTATCTCTTCAGAATTGACTGACGCTCAGGAAGAAAAACTCATATCAGTGTTGAAAGCACATAGGGAAGCTATAGGCTGGAGTATGACCGATATTAAGGGGATAAGTCCTTCTATAGTGTAGCATAGAGTTCATTTGCTAGACAATGCACAACCTACAAGAGATCCTCAGCGTAGGTTGAATCCGGTAATGAAAGAAGCTGTGAGGAAAGATATTCTTAAGTGTCTTGACAATGGGATTATCTATCCTATCTCTGATAGCGCATGGGTAAGCCCAGTTCAGGTAGTGCCTAAGAAATTCGGAATCACTGTAGTCAAGAACGATGTAAATGAACTTATCCCGATGCGTTTGCAGACGGGATGGCGAGTCTGCATTGATTATAGGAAGCTTAATGCTGCAACTAGGAAGGACCATTTTCCCTTACCATTCATTGATCAGATGTTGGAACGGTTGGCCGAACATGAGTTGTATTGTTTTCTAGATGGATACTCTGACTACAACCAAATTCCCATCGCTCCGGAGGATCAAGAAAAGACCACGTTCACATGTCCATTCGGCATCTTTGCATACAGACGGATGCCCTTTGGGTTATGCAATGCACCTGCCACATTCCAAAGGTGCATGGTAAGTATTTTCTCTGACATGGTTGAACGATTTCTAGAAATTTTCATGGATGATTTTTCTATCTTCGGAGATTCATTCCAAGAGTGTCTGCATCATCTAGAGTTAGTTCTCACGCGTTGTAATGAGAAGAATTTGACACTCAATTGGGAAAAATGCCATTTTATGGTCAAAAATGGCATAGTGCTAGGGCATGTCATCTCGAAGAAAGGTATCGAGGTTGACAAAGCCAAGGTAGACCTCATCAATAATCTGCCACCTCCATGGTCAGTGAAAGATATACGATCCTTCCTTGGTCATGCTGGTTTTTATAGAAGATTTATCAAAGACTTTAGCACAATTGCTAGGCCTTTGACACATCTACTAGCCAAGGAAGTACCATTCAATTTCACGTCTGACTGTCTAAGAGCATTTGAGCAGCTCAGGAAGGCGCTGACTACCACTCCTATTATTCATGCGCCAGACTGGAGCTTACCTTTCGAGCTCATGTGTGATGCATCTGATTACGCTATTGGTGCCGTCCTTGGTCAACGTATTAATAAGTAGCCACATGTGATTTACTATGCAAGTAGGACACTTAATGACGCCCAGTTGAACTACTCTACCACAGATAAAGAGTTTCTGGCAGTTGTCTTTGCACTTGAGAAGTTTCGTTCCTACTTGATTGGATCACGAATTACAGTATACACTGATCACGCTGCTTTGAAATACTTGTTAACCAAGAAAGATGCAAAAGCAAGGCTTATTCGATGGATCCTCTTGCTACAAGAGTTTGATCTTGAGATATTAGACAAGAAAGGTGCGGATAATTCAGTAGCTGATCACTTGTCTCGTCTGCCCAACGCTCCAACTAATTTGTGCCCCATAAACGAATCATTTCCTGATGAGCAACTGTTTGCATTGATGCACGAACCATGGTTTGTTGATATTGTGAACTATCTTCTGACTAAGGAGATTCCATCCCATTGGTCCAAGCAGGATCGATATAGATTCTTATCCCAAGTAAAATTCTTTTACTGGGATGAACCATATCTGTTCAAATGTTGTCCAGACCAAATCATACGTCGATGCATACCTAACGATGAGATACAAAGTGTCCTCTCTTTTTGTCATGATCTAGCTTGTGGAGGACACTTTGGTCCCAGGAAAACGGCCGAAAAGGTATTGCAGAGTGGTTTCTATTGGCCAACTATTTTCAAAGACGCCATGGAATATTGCAAAGCATGCACACGATGCCAATTCGTCGGCAAAATTTCACGGCGCAATATGATGCCTCTGCAACCCATCCTTGAGGTCGAAATCTTTGATGTATGGGGTATAGATTTTATGGGACCGTTGCCCAACTCATTTGGAAATCAATACATATTAGTTGCTGTTGATTATGTTTCTAAATGGGTAGAGGCAATAGCCACAAAATCGAATGACAACAAAGTAGTTGTCAAGTTTTTGAAAGATAATATATTTTCTTGATTTGGCATTCCTCGATCTATTGTTAGCGATAATGGTACCCATTTCACCAACCGGTCATTTGAGGCGCTTATGCAGAAATATTCCATTACCCACAAGTTAGCCACACCATATCATCCACAAACTAGTGGGCAAGTGGAAGTTTCCAATTGCCAAATCAAACTGATTTTAGAGAAAACAGTAAATCATAATAGAAAAGATTGGTCTTGTAAGCTAGCTGATGCATTATGGGCTTACCGTACTGCTTACAAGACTAATCTAGGCATGTCTCCATATCGTTTGATATTTGGAAAAGCGTGTCATTTACCGATGGAGCTTGAGCATAAAGCTTTATGGGCAATTAAATTTCTAAATTTTGAGCTCGAAAAAGCTGGCGAGCAGCGGAAATTACAAAT
This sequence comes from Dracaena cambodiana, assembly GCA_036321105.1. Lineage (NCBI taxonomy): Eukaryota > Viridiplantae > Streptophyta > Magnoliopsida > Asparagales > Asparagaceae > Dracaena > Dracaena cambodiana. The sequence continues at coordinate 12,770,174 of JAYEPQ010000015.1, forward strand.
TAATGAGCCTGATGAGATAAAACGGGACGCATATGAGAGTGCCAAGATTTATAAAGAGAAAACAAAAGTGTTCCATGACAAAGAAATCATTCGCAAGTCATTTGCACCTGGACAAAAAGTTCTTTTATATAATTCGAGGCTACATTTATTCCCAGGAAAATTGAGGTCAAGATGGAGTGGACCGTACATAGTACGGACAGTGCACCATCACGGTGCAGTTGATCTCGAGGATCCTAAAAATGGTAATTTATTCAAAGTAAACGGTCACCGATTAAAACCATTTTTAGAATCTCGAGTGAGCGATAACGTAGAGGTCGTGACACTTCACGATCCAATCTATGCATAAAGGCATGTAGTCATGTGTATAATAGCATGTATATTATGTTACTAACGTGATGCAGGGTTTTAAAGCAAAATTAGGGAAAGATGAGGAGCTGACGGTAATTTTCCATCCCTATATATACCCAAGCAGCCCTCATCTTCCCCCAAATCATTTCTTCCAAAACCCTAGCTGCCCCCCTTCCTTCTCCACTTCCTCCTTTGGTTTTTGTTTATCTCTTTGCAGGATAGTGTAGGATCTTCAACCTTTCTTCGACCAGAGGTGCTTCAAAGGTCCATATCACCAGCGTAGACAATCATCCCCAAGCTCTCGGCCAGCCGTGAACTCCAAGCCGCCAAACCGCGGTATATACCGCTATTCAGTGGTTAAACTGTGGATTTTCCCCCTGAAACTTCAGGGGAGGTACTATTTCTCTCTTCTACATTTACTGTGTTGATCATATTGCAAATTGATAATTACAGTACGATATCATGGGTAGATTTATTTGTGAGAAGTTTTTTGGAGAAATTTTTGCGGCATTTAGTGTTTATTTTTTCGCTGCAATCGAAACTCTGGGTTGGAATTACCTCATTTATTCATCTAATGCATTCTACATTTCAGAGTTGGTGGAGGAATTTTATGCGAGTTTTGCGAAATCCGACATTTCGGACGATCACAAAACCATAAACCTCCATTGGCGCGGTCAATTATATGAAATGAACGCAGCGGCCATCTCGGCTTCTACGGGTATCTTCCTTCACACCGGGAATCACACTCCTGATAGGATTGAGGATTATCTTACACGGATGGGCCCAAACTGTAAAATAACACGTGATAAAGGGATCAGCAGTAAGACACTTTATCGCAATATTCACGCAATTTGCCGCTGGGTCAACACTAATGTTATGGGCATTACACATATGTCGTCTTTTTACACGCCCACACTTTATGTTGTTGACTGTATTATGCGTCAAGATTATCACTTCTGTATGTGCACACAGCTACTCGACACTATTATTGATGCTAAGATGCGGTAGAGGACTAGTTTGCCTTTGCCGTGTTTAATTACACAGTTGTGAAGCAAGTTTATATCTAGTGCCGAATTTGAATCATACGCACCCTCAAGCGTGTTGATCACTACCGAACATATTTCAGTGACATATCATGCTGCTGTTCCAGAAGATTGGAATAGACATGCTGATAACGAGGATATATATGCCACTGACTTGACACAAGAGGAGGAGGATGATGCCTTCTTTGACTAAGACTTGCCAGCTGATCCCACTGAGCAAATCAACGTCGTCTGGCAAGGTCTTGGAAAAATTTGGCACCGGTTGAAACAGATTGATAGGGGTGAGTCTTCTACAGCACAAGCATGTCCTGCACCTGGTGAATCGAGTAGAAGGCAAAGAGGACGACACCAATGATTTGTGTATGAGGGCATACACAAGTTTAGGTGTGGGGGAGTGTATTAGGAGATGTTTATTTTATTTTATTTTATTTTTTCTTTTTTTTAGGATTTTTAGGATTTTATTTTTATTTCATTTTTTTTTTTTTAGGTTTTAGGGTTTCTTTATTTTACACTTTGGGTAGTTTTTAGGGTGACCAACAAAAAGATTAAAAAGATAAAAAAAAAATTGTTTTTATCAATAGATCAAACTATTTACAGATAAAGGAACAAAATTTAGATTTGAAATTAGATATGAGAGTAGATTGGACGATACACTTTGAATTTTATCAAAAAAAGATTAAAATCTGAAAAATAAATATCGCTAACAGTAGTTTTGAGGCAATTATACATCTATTTTTCACCTCACAATAGTTTATTAGGTTAAGGATAAAGATAATAACGAATGAGTAAGTCTTTTATCTCTAAAAAAAAAAGTGAGAATAAAATAATGGGGTGTGCCTGGTATTAAGGCAATAGCCTCAAGAGTGAAAAAAAAAAAAGAGTATGATCCAAGTAATCGGGTATTTTGCGCCTAAGCAAGCGTGAATATTCGCATGAAAAGTGAAATATTCTTAAAAAGAAAGAGAAAAAAAAGAGTGTGAACTAAGTAATCGGGTATTTTCTGCCTGAGCAAGCATGAATATTCGCATGAAAGGTGAAATATTCTTAAAAAAAAAAAAAAAGAAAAAAAATTTATGAGAGAGGAGATGAATCATGAGTTAGAGTTGGAGTCCAAAAACCAAAGTAGACTATCACACATGCATGTAGATGTATAGGAGCCAATAAATTATCTGTTAGTAGGTATTGAAAGATAAGATTTAAATTTTTGATTAAAATGATAAGTGTATCTGATATGATGCTCGATTTAAAAAATTGATAATCTAAATGCGTTCTTAAGTTTGTATATTAGTGAGACCAATTGACGAAAATATAAAAAAAGATTTTTTCTTTCTTTTGTATAAAATTTTTATTTTTCTTAATTTTCGGTTATCCTTATTTTTCTTTTCTTTATTCCATAATCTATTTTCTTCTTGAATTTTGTGGGTATCTTCACTACAAACCCTCACGAGACAACACTCGTCTACTAGGGTAACCTAGGGGTTTAAAGGCTTGTTGCACGTGCTAAGTGTAATCGCGATTCCTGCGAAAGTGAGTTAGGATTTTTGTTTTTCTTTTTAGCTTTAGGTTTTGCTCGAGGACTAGCAAAAGATAGGTGTGGGGGTATGATGAATATCATATATTGTACTTTTCCTCTCATACTTTATCTGTTTTTGTATATAAATAAATGTTACTTGGGTATTTTTAGTGTCTTTTGCAGGTAATCCAAATTATACAAGGAAAAGGCATGAAACCAGAGTTGAACTAGGAAATCAAACGCCGAAAAGTTTCTAAACCAGGCGAGACTACAACATCAAAGTACTGTAGGAAGTAGAAGTTAAATACAATCAAGAAAGTGAAGAGTACAAGAGAAGATACTTCTGCAGAAGAAATTTTAGTGTAATTGCTCAAAATTGAGACGCTAAATAGCGGCATTAGCCGCTAAATAGCGGCTCATAAGTGGCCGTATCAGAGTAATTTTTGTCGTGGGCTTAATTGTAAATTTATAGGTCTTGTGGTTCTGCTAGAAATAGGGTTTGGTTTCCGAGGCCTATTTATGGGCTAACCCTTGTATTTTGACGGGATTCTGGATTCTGGAATTTTTGTATTGCGATTTTGCTGTTCAATAAAATTGGGATTTTTACTGAAGGTCGACGGCCACAACACCGTGTCCAGAGGTAACCCATTGTTTTGAGATTCTTATTTTCTTTCTGCATAGATTTGATTGCATTCTATTTAGGGTTTACTGCTTTCTAGATTAGGGTTTACCGCTTTCTAGATTAGGGTTTATCATTGTATGAATTAAAATTTGATCTTCCTTAGCAAAAATCATGAGTAGCTAATTAGATCAGCTTTAGGATGTAGATGAAGCTAAGATCCACCATGCAATTATTTTCTAATATTTTTCTTCTTAAATAAAATTAATAAAGCCATGATTTTTCAAATGAAAGATTAAAATATAAGGACCCGAAGTTTAGAACTTTGATAGGTTATACTTGAATTAGGATTCTTGATAATCTATGCTTAGTTAAGGATTGGGGTTGCTGGTTTTGTCTTTTAATTTGAATTATCTAAAATATTTAGTTTATTTTTATATGAAGTAGCATCTTTTGATGAGCTATACTTGCACAACACTTGATAGCTCATGCTTAGGGCACTTTAAGTAAAAATTAAACTAAAAAGATTAAATTTGTACGATAGAAGAAAATAGTAGAAGTAAGAACATGGTTGGAAATTAGTGGATTCTATATCCTAGGCTACTTAGATTAATCCGACCTCAACCTAGAACCTTTGGTTAGTCCGGTGAACAATAGAGAAAGTAAGAACGCAGAAACACCCAAGATCCTTGTGAGACGACCTGTACAGCGCTACAACGATACTGTGCGCTTGCAGTAAATATAACACATCAGTGATTTGCCTATCAATGTCCTGATTTGCCTATCAATCCGCAGGACACCTCATCTGGAGCCGGTACTGCGGCACCCAGTTTGGTTTCTAAGATCCTTGCGGAGGAACCCGTGGAAGATGAGGACGACTCATCTTTAACTCTTTAGTCCCTTAAGAGGCGTCGGAGTCAAGGACCCATTTTTTGCAACGATCCTACTCCTGCTATTCAAGAGGATTCTACAACTCTCAACCACCAGCCCGCTATTGAAATAGCTATTCCTTCTATTTTACAAGAGGATTCTGCAGCCCTTGTTCATCAAACTACTGCAGATGATGAAATACAAATAATTAGGGAGATTCGCACATCGGGTCACCTGAAAGTAGCACCTCCTTCAGAAGATCAAGATGACTGGGGAGATGACGATGATTTTAGTAGTGAAAATTTTCGATCTTCCACCCCTATCGGACCATGGTAAGTACGTCTATTTGAGCGAAGATGTTCGGGCCGAGGTGTACGGGCCCGAGGTGTTCAGACTTGAGGTGTACGGACCTGGAGAATCCAGTGTTCAACCTTCAGGTTCGCCTTTTATATTTTATTCATCTCTTTTTTTAAAAAATTCTGCTATTATTGAATGATACTATAACATTTAACTGTCAACTTTTTTCTTTCTTTTTATTAGCTCCTGCTTTGACTCCAGCTTTAGAATGCATGGCCGCAATGGTAACTCCGCCGGGTGATACCATCACGGAAGTTGATGCCAATAAAGTGACCGAAGTCACTACTTCTGTTGTTAATATTGTAGGGGTAGTGGCTCCCGAGATTTCTTTGTCGACGGTCTCGGCCGTAGCTGCTCTGGCCGACACCTTGGTTTGGGATGTTGCAGCCGGCAGCTCTATTGGGGCCACCAGAGGTCCTGCTTCTCTTGACGTTGGTGCTGTTACTTCTGTGCAGCAGAGTACAATTCAGACTTTCTCTGCCTCAACCATCGTTGATCCCTCTCATGCAGAGGTTGATACTTTTGAAGTTGATTTATTGAAGGATACGGTGGAAACTTTTCTCCATTTCCTCGATCATTGCATTGACAAGATACTGAAGGGGGCTTCTTTCGCTTCCCTCGCCAACGTCCTCAATATTTACTTGACTGGTATAGTCAGCATTGGCGGAGAAGAGAAAGCTGCTCTTTTCAGGCTTATGATATCTCAACTTCAATGCCATGCAGAGTCCTTATCCCAGTCTAGGAGTGCTGACAAATCTGAGGTAGTTGAAGCCATCTTCCAGAAGCTGAAGGAGGAACAACTTAAGTTCCAGAAGGAGGCCCAGGAGAAAGTCAATGCTTACAGAGCTTCCTTGGAAAAAGGCCAGTCAGACAGTCAATCTTTAGCTCTGCAGGTGGAGGCTGCTGCTTCAATTGTCAAGGACCATGACCAGGCTATCGCCAGGACCCAAGAATCCATCGCCAGAGCTAAAGCTTTCTTGGCTAAGATCACCAAGGAATGTGACGAGTCAATGAAAAATCTCACTAACTTATCCCAATAGCGGGACAGTACAATCAGAGATCTTCAGGCGATGCAAGCTGAATTATATATGTTAGAGGCTGCTGCAGTGCAGAATATCGTTGCCAGTGACGAGGAATTGCATCGCAAAGCTATTATCCAAGCTTATGAGGTCATCCAGTGAGAAATTGGCGATGCTGAGGAGAAGATAAAAGCCCCCCTGAACCATTGAATTGTAAAGACTCTCCTCCTTAGGATTCGAGAAGTCCTCTGTAACTCTTTTTCTTTTGCGGTAGCTTTCTTGAATCTGATTTTGTATGGTTTATGTAGCGAACTTGATTTTGTATTCCTTAATCATGACTTTGTATTTATCTTCAAAGGTTTGCAATAAATTCGCCATCTTAAGTTTTGAAATTCGCAAGTCTTCACGCAATTCTGGTATTTGTGTATTAGGCATGTGATTTTCATGAGTCTTTGTCAGATTTGCAACTCTACATCCGGAGGTTCGCGAATTAACAAGATCCACACTAAACTTGCAATCTTGAATCTCGAGGGTTACGAGTTTAGGCTGGCGACTTTCTTCCTGGAAGTTCGCGAGATAACCCAAAATTCTTCAGAATTTGTAGAGACTTCTTGAGCCTTGGGATGAGGCCATCGAGCGCGGAATCCCAAGCGTTATACGTCTTTATTAATGACGAGATCTCCAAGCCGCGAAATCTAAATATCCCATACAACAATAATAAATTCTGATGAGATCTGAGCCGAGAATCTTAACTGAAGATTTCGGCTTTATCATTTCCCAACTGAAGATCATAATCACCAGACCGTCTATATAAGACGCATGACCTCTTCCATGAGGGATATTCTGATGTGAGAAAAGTTTTTTTTCCCTTGTCTTCTCTTACTTTCTTTTGTAGTTGATTTATTTGTGTAGCCGTATTTTCTTCTTCTCCAACCGAAGCGATGGATAGGAGTTGGCATGTTACAAGACCTCCAGACTGCATTAATCCAGAAGGGTGTTCCACCGAAAAGGTTCTTCTGACCGTAGTCATTTTTCTTAATTAAGGTACACTTCTTCTTCTGATTAATATAATCCTCTTTCTTCTTTTTTTTTTGACAAGAATTTGAATTGGCTGCAGGAGATAACCGTAGTCATTCTTCTTAACAATGACCCAGACCCGATGGGCTTGTAATTGCTTCCAATACCTCTAGGGTATTGGAAAGTCTCATGTATTTTTCATGAGAGAAAAGATTTCGGGTGTGTGGCATTGTTTTATTTCTTGCCTAGCATCCCATAAGGTTGGGGTGCTAATGACTAGGGCATTTAATTTGTGCAGCCCCTCACGTTTTACGTTTGGGTGCATGCATTTGGTATGCCTAGTTTTGCATTGATCTAGCCACTGGTGACGTTGATCATGACTGAGCAAACCAACTTGGAGGCCCTGGTTATTGGCAAGAAAAAACTGCAAGAGCAACTTTTTTACCTTTAAGCCGTCCTTGGAAGAGAAGGCTACATAAGCAAATTTGCCCTTTCGGAAGAAGAGGCTACAGGAGCAAACTTTTTGATCTGAGCCATGCTGAAAGACGGCTACAAAAGCAAGTTCGTCATTCTAAAAGAAGAGCCTAAAAGAGCAGACCACTGCCTTTAAGCCATCCCTGGAAGAGGAGGCTACAGAAGCAAACATCACTGATTTGTATTCATTCTTGTTGATTGTATAGTACTAAGGAATTCTCTGTAATTTTGATCTGATAATGAATAAAGAAGCTCTTTCTTTTTGCATAACTAAAAGTGACTGATGAATGATTCTAATGTTGACTACCATAGGTAACTGTTAACTTGATAATCTTAAAATCACTCAAAATTTTCCAAGCACCTGAAATTGCTGTGAATGAAAGACCTTCTTGTTAACTTCGCTAATCAGATTGAAACTCACACTGTCTAGTGACTTTCAGTATAAAGATTTTGATTCGCCAGAGGTATTTTTTTGACTTGGCAAATTCGACAGAAAGAAACTTTGATTCGCCAGAGGTATTTTTAACTTAGTAAATTTGGAAAGAAAGGAAATTTGATTCGCCAGAGGTATTTTTAACTTGGCAAGAAAGGAACTTTGATTCGCCAGAGGTGTTTTTAACTTGGCAAGAAAGGAAGATTCACCAGAGGTGTTTTTAACTTGGCAAGAAAGGAACTTTGATTTGCGACTTAAAGATCTTTAGTCTGGAACCACAAATCTTTGTTAATGAACTCCTGATTGCAGACAAGCTTTTATTCATCATATGCATTGAACTACCCAGATCACATTACAACTGGTGTTCTGCAGTTTTACTAAGAATAATATTTTTTCAGAAATCTGCTGTTGATTGGCATCATGATCTTATCACCATTTGGTTTTGCCAACCGATATACGCCGTTGGAGTAAACCGTATCAATGACAAAAGGTCCCTCCCTCTTTGGCTGGAACTTTCCTCTATACTTTTGGCTAGTTATGATCTATTTTCTTACTAAAAGGACCAGATCGCCCTTTTTGAAAGTTTTTCGTTTGGTCTTTTTGTTAAAAGTCATTGAGATTCACGCCTGATACAATTCAATACTCTGTTGAGCTTACAACCGCTTATCATCCAAGACTTCTAATTCTAGGAGCCTTTACTGATGTCTTTCTTCTTATGTCATCCTAGTTGTTAATGCGACTCGCAACGACGGAATATGAATTTCCTAAGGTAAGACCGCTTCTGACCCGTATACCAAAAAAAAAGGGCGTGGCATTAGTGGGGATTCGGACCGTGGTGCGATACGCCCACAGACAATCTCTGAGCTTCTCATCCCATTCCCTTTGATTGGATAATACAAATATTTTGAGGAGTTTTACAATGGTCTTATTGAAAGATTCTGTTTGATCATTGGCTGCAGCGTAATATGGTGATGAAGCTACATCTTCAATCCTGTATTTATTGTAGAATCTAAAAAATACTTGGCTCAAGAACTGAGACCCGTTGTCATGAATGATTCTCTTGGGCACTCCGAAGCGATAAAGTACATGATGTTTGATGAATTTGATAATATCTGATGACTTTACTTCGGTTAGGAAAATGGCTTCAGTCCATTTTGAAAAGTAATCCATTATAACTAGAATGAACCGGTGTCCTCTCGTTGATGGCAGAGTAATTGTCCTAACAATGTCCATGCCCCATTGCTCAAACGGCCACGATGTAGCCGTTGGGTGGAGATATTCTGGAGCTTGATGTATAAAGTCTGCGTGTATTTGGCAGGCCCCACAGTTCTTGGCATAGTTAACTATTTCTGTCATCATCTTAGGCCAATAATATCCCATCCTTCGGATTCTATCCTAGAGTTTCGGCCCTGCCTGGTGTGCTCCGCAGATACCAGCATGAGCTTCTTCAAGTACTTTTCAAGCTTAGAGCGATAGCGAAGTAAGATTCCATCAAAAGATTTCTTGTACAATGTCTGGAGCTCCGTATTATAGTAGAACCGGATAGCCCTTTTTTGGATTGCCCTGGCTTCTTTTGGATCTTCAGGTAATATGCCGTAAAGGGCATAATCTATATAGGTAAAGTGCCAATCCCTCGGTTCTAGACTTGACTCGAATACACCAGCTTCGTCTTCCTGAGGCTCCCTCATTTCCTGTTTGAGTTCGTCCTTTTGACAGAATAATTCTCTGCTCCCTACCGTAATTTGTTTTCTAGCATGCTTGGGCAAGGCTAATGTAGTAGCTAAGGAAGTTAGTGAATCTACATAGATATTTCAGTAGTGCTTTACGTGGCTGACATAGAAACCATCGAAACCATTGGCTATCTTAATTACTGCACAGTAATATGGCATAAGGTTTTTATGTTTGACCTCATATTCCCCTTTCACTTGATTTACAACAAGTTGAGAATCTCCATATGCCTCCAAATATTTGTTAGCTATCTTTAAGCCGATTAGAAGGGCGTTATACTCCGTGACATTGTTGGAGCATGAATTTGTTAATGAGTAGGCTCGAGTAATGATGTGGTTGTGAGGAGAGACGAAAACAATTCCTACCCCCCACTATCATTCTTCCTTTGGGTCCCATTCGGGAGGTGCCATCGAAGAAAAGTTGCCACACACTTTTCACGACTGTATTTGCCTCCGGAGGCTCTTGCGAGTTATCTGCTTTTGGAATCGGGCTCCATTCACCCAACTCTCCAGGGATTTGTTTGTATAACTTCGAGGATGCCGGGACTGGATGTTCGGCTAGGATGTCGGCTACAGCCTGTCCTTTAATAGAGTTTTGCAGGACAAAATTCATATCATATTGTGATAGCAAAATAGCCCAATTGGATAGCCTCGAATTCAATGATCTGGGTTTAGTCATTAGTATTCTCAGGGGGTTAATTCTCGATATAACATAGATGGTTTGTCCAACTAAATAGTATCGCATTTTCTGCACTGCAAATACTAAAGCTAAACATTCCTTCTCCACTGGGTTATACCGGTGTTCCGCCCCGATCATCATTCTGCTAAGGTAATAAATAGTTTGTTCATGACCCGACTCATTCTTCTGTGCTAATAAGGCTCCTAAGGAGTGGTCCATAGCCCTTACGTATAGCAGGAAAGGTATTCTCGAGACTGGGGCCACGAGCACTGCGGTTTCATGAGGTATTGTTTGACCTCTTCAAAAGCCTTCTTGTATGCATCATCCCAAACAATGACACTCATTTCCTTATTAACCTTGTAAATGGCTGACATTTACTGGACAAATTTGATATGAGCCTGCAGATATATGCCAGCCTACCTTGCAGCCCCCTTAACTCTTTGAGGTTATGGGGAGGTGGCATATCTTGGATAGCCTTAATCTTGTCTGGGTCGAGATAAATCCCTTTGGAAGTTACGACAAAGTCGAGGAACTTTCCACTAGAGACCCCCAGAAAAGATTTAGTTGGGTTCATCTTGAGCTGGTGTTTCCTCATGAGATCAAACACCGTCTTCAAATCTTTCAAGTGATCACCTTTATTCTTGCTTTTAATTGCTAGATCATCCACGTAACACTCCACTATCTTCCGGAGATGCTCTTGGAATATTTCGTTCATGGCACGTTGATATGTGGCACTCGCATTCTTCAGGCTAAAGGGCATAACTTATAGCAGTATACCCCGAGTGGTGTCCTGAAAGACATATGCTTCTCATCAAGGTACATCTTTATTTGATTATACCCTAAGAAACTATCCATGAATGTCATACGTTCGTACCTGCAAGTATTATCTATCATAACATCTATGATGGGTAACGGAAATTCATCTTTAGGACAGGCCTCATTCAAATCCATGAAATCAATGCAAATCTGGATTTTTCTGTTTTTCTTGGTTATAGGAACTATATTCGTGACCCAATCAGGTTGCTGTTCCTCGCGAATAAAGCCTGACTCAATCAACTTTTTGATTTGAACTTCAATAGCCTCCATGATCTCTGGGCAGAATCTTCATTGCTATTGCTTTACTGGCTTAGCATTTGGCCAGATATTCACTTTATGAACTGCGACACTTGGGTCTAATCCTAGCATCTCCTCATAATTCCAGGCGAAAATGTCGATGTACTCGCGAATAAGGGATATCAATTCCTCTCTCTCTTCTGAGGATAGATTCTCACTTATAAATATAGGTTTAGGATTCTTTTCATCCCCCATATCTATTTGGATTACCTTGTCTTCGGTTGGAGGCTCGCGCTGTTCAAACTGAATCTCCCACTTTGCATTAAGATGCTTGGCCCAGGGGTCATCTTTTATCAGCGAAGCTTAATCTAGGTCTTCGTCTTCTTGGATCGCAGAGGCCATGTTCGCGGACACTTTGCGGAAAATCACACCTCAGGACGATTCTGACGAATGATCGAATTGCCTTTCTTCGGTTCTCTCACCTGAGGAACCTTCGGGAGTAGTGATGTATCCCAAGCCCCTGTCGGTTTTCTGATAATAATCTGGCATTTTCCCTTCTGGGACAAAGGGTCGAAGGATTGTTCTTCTTTCTTTTCCAAAGTTCAACCCCCTGCTTTTGGCCGGATTATATCCCATTTTCTTTATTAATCTATGAGAATTTTTATCGTAATGGAAGAACTCGGGATTTACCTGTTCTTCCTCAGAATCTAAGCATTTCTTTTTGTTCTTGTGACCTGCCCTTCCAAATATTATGGCTTTCTAAGTTCCGTCCTTGGGAGGAATCTCAAAAACGACCTTGTTAGCGCTTTCATCAACATCACTTAGTTCGTGAAAGGACGATCGGATAAGTGGTTGGAAGGAAGTCAGAGAGCATATCTTATTTAAACAATCGCTGAACGCATCAGTGCTAGTGCTTGAGAGCTCATAATCAATACCAGAAGAATAAGCAAACTCTAAATTTTCATTTATTACCCATTCACCATTAGAGTGAACGGTGTTATTTACATCAAGGTCTTCGAGGCTTATCACAATGGGCTTATTGTCCCAAATTACATCATCGGATTCCGATCCTGATTCTGTGTTGGCTTCTTCACTGCTATAAGCGTCATTTGGAACCGGCTGATCTGAAACATCGAACGCATCTTGATATAGCAATGTGTCAGTAAAGTAGTTTTCAACTCCTTTAAAGGGTTGCTTATCTGTGACCAGCGTTCTTACATTCCTGTTTTTATCCGCATACTTCATGCATTGATGTAACATGGACGTCACAATATGGTTGTTATGGATCCAGGGTCTCCCTAGTAGTAGGTTGTACGACATGTCCGCATCTATCACATAGCACATGACTTTCGTTTTCAGGTCGCCGATTTGGCATTTAAGCTTTATTTTACCCAACGGCCTACTACATTAGCATTGAACCCAAAAATAGTAGTGTTGGTTGCTTCTAACTTGTTCATCGGGACTCCAAGGTACCGTAGCATCATCCGTGGCATGATGCTTAAGCCCGAGCCTGGATCAACTTGAATGCGATCAATCTCCGCAGACCCTATGTATCCCTTGTAATACAAAGGGCGGTGATGCTTATTGCTTCTAACTTGCATGTCTTCCGGAGAGAAAGTAATGCAAGGGATGTCTTTACCAGAGACCAGGTGACACGTCCTGCAAAGAGATTCTTCCTTCTCAGTGATTTCTGGTATCTGCGCCAAGAGTACCTCCGAATCTTGCAGATTTAGAAAGCTTCCCTAGTAGATTTAGAAAGCTTCCCTAGCAGATTTAGAAAGCTTCAGGAGCTCATACAAGGTTATTCTTGCCGGTATATTAGCCAACAACGTTAAGATGTCGAATTAAAATTACTTCCGTAAATCTTCCGCAAGCTCTTTTCCCTTTTTCTTCAGAGCTTTATCAAATTTTAGCTCTTTTTGTTTGATCTTCTCTAGAGATGACCGAGAATCTATGGCCTGCCCATAGTTCTTCAAGTAATCTTTTTCTGAACGGGTCCTTGAGGGAGGAAGATCCGCGTCAACCACCAAAGAGTCTCCGATTTCTTCTCCTGAATCTGTTAGAGTAGGAATGGCTTCGTCGTCTTCGGAAATTATGGAGACGACATTAGAAGTAAGGATCTTCCCTTTTTGCCTTCTTCCAGATAATTGGAAGTCCACTGTTCATCATTAAGGAGATCTGGATGCACCCACATTATCTCCCCTCTATCAGTTTCGAAGGGGGACAATCATTTCTCCTGCTGTTGATGCAGATCAAAATTCACGACCTGCATCGTGCCTCTAGGAATGGGTTGCACCCCATCCTGAACTGTTGACTCTATCCAGTCGGGTGCTTTACCGAACTTGACATACACCATGTTCGCGGTCACCTTTTTCTGATGCTCTTGGAGCTTGATGACCTTGACGTCCACTAAGGCTTAAATCTTATCCTTAAGGATGTAACAATTTTGGGTATGGTGGTTACTAATCGTATGGTAGACACGGGAATTAGGATCATTAACCCTCCTTGCTTCTTCCGGATGTTTAGATTCTGACAGTTTTGGCATCTTTTTACTCATGAGGAGGTTGAAGATGGTTTTTGTATGCTCGTCCTTGAAAGAGTATTGTTTTTCAGGCATACGTGCCTGAGGAGGGAGCTTCGGAGAAGACTTTGCGGGCTGCGGAGTATCAGCCACCATTGTCTCCTTCCCCTTATATCCTCGGGATCGGGGCCTATGGTTGTTGTCATTATTTCGCCCCTACTTCTCCTTGCCTCCTTATTCTTCAAGCCTTTGCTCGATTTCCTCAGCCGCCTCAACTTGTAGGGTGAGATCCTTCCAAGTTGAGGATTTTACTGCTCCAATTCTGGTTAGAACCTTAGTCGAGAGATTCTGTCGACAGCTTTCTACCAAGGTCTTTTCTGACATCCCATGCGAACATCTAAAAGAATCATTTCGGAACCTTTTAATGAAGTCCCGGGCCGATTCCCCTTTCTTCTGCTTAGTGGCTAGAAGCGCCGGCATTGACACCTCCATATTGTCTTCATAGAACCTAGTCAGGAAGGCTTTTTCCATGTTGTTCAATGAATTGATGGTTCCCGATTCTAGTCTCTGGAACCATTCAAATGCTAGTCCTGTTAAGGTACTAACAAATACCTGCGTAATGATGGGGTCGTTTCCGGCTAAATGCCCGATTTGCGACTTGAAGTAGTAAAGGTGCTGGTTTGGCAACCCTTTACCGTCGAAGAATTTGAGCTTCAATGGCTTGTAGCTTTCCGGTAATGGCATGCTTTTCCATTCCACGGGATACCACCTAACAACACCCAATTTTTGCAAATCACTTTTATCCATGAGGGTATTCAGTTGATTTTGGAAGCTCTCCATCCAGACAGATTCGTGTTCCCTTCCTGCTGCGTGGAGCGATTGTCATCATCCTCATGATGTTCCATTTCCTCTTCATTATTGTGAAGAATATGACCTTCTTCTTCCTTCTTCTTTCCTTGTCAGTTTTTGGGTCATGAGTTGGCGTCTGCGAAGATGCATTCTTCAACCTAGTCTTTTCCAGTTCCAGCAGAACATCCAGCATGTCTTTAAGTTTACTGATAGCGTTCTATTGTTGTTGGATATTTTTGTCTTGTTCATCCATCCTCCGCATGAACTCCTCCGGGGTACTGTTTTGGGCCATGTATGCGGAGGCGGAGTCTACCAAGAATGAATCAGACATTTCTGATTTGGCCATAATAGACTTGGCCGTGTCTTCCTCATCGGAGGAGACTCCCGCCATTTGTCTATAATTAATCGGGATTGCTATCCCACTTTTGAGTTGAGTATTTTGAAAAACTCCTTGCTCTTCATTAAGTACGTCCGTCAGGCCCGAAGAAAGCTCTGAGTCGGAAGCACTTCCTTCAAAGACTTTCTTCGTCTTCCTTTTGTTCTTTTTTTCCCCGGCACTTATCATATTGGATGACACTTCAGGGTATTCGGGCTCAGAAAACTCGAGCCTATTTTGTCGTCTCCTCTTTGCCGGTTGGGATGAGGATGTTGATGGCGTTGACAGTCGATGGAACACCGACGATCTAGTATGGGCTGAAGAATGACAATGAGATAGTACTGCATTGATCAGTCGTTCACAATGGCAGTGAGATGTGTGGGCTTCTTCCCTATTTTTGTTCAGAAGTTCCCGCAGATCTCCTGCATTGGAACTCTTTGTAATGGCATCACCTGTGAAAGATATCCTTGGTAATCGCACGTTTTTCGCAAACTTGAGGTTCGCGGGCTCCTTCAATTGCGCGATCATGCTTTCCCCCCGGAACACGAGGGACGTGAATGTAGATTCCGCATTTGAAGTCATAGATAAGTTTGGTGGATTTGCTCCGTTTCCTGTAGGAAACGCGAGTAAATCCTTCTGCATCATGATCTTCCGTAACCTCGCATTTTGGCCTCCATACTTGCATAGTAGGCCTTCACAATGATGAGTTGGCAGTTTCCTTTTGCTGCATAGTCCTGCCAAGGGCACGAGTTTTTCTTCTTCTTAGGTTCCTTCTCATTGTACGAGTGAGAGGAACCTCCTTCCCCGCGTTATAGTCCCGCGAAGTAGGTAGTGGTTGTTTCCTCTTGTTGAAATGGGGACCTTGATCCACTTTGCTTGAGAGATCAGAAGTCTTAGCCGAAACTGGTTTAGAGCCCAAAATTGGTGAAAAAGAGGATTTCGGACCAGTTTGGTCTACTGATTCCCCCGGTTGAGTTGTTGCCCTTGAAGTCTCCTTGGAGATTGATCCTTTGGAGACCTTACGACACCCACGTAAGGACGTAGGGCTCTTGGAGCCGGAAGAAAGGAATTCTTAAAACTTTTCTTGGTCAACCTGGATGGTGAGTGAGTTGACTAGGCTGCCAACTGGAATGTTATCGGATTGAGGCACTACCAGATCACCGGAGGTGATGGCAGTTTCCAACGGAGTCGCCAATCTTTTGTTTGCCATAAAAATTGTAAATGACTCTCTATTGAGATATTTCAATAAAGGATTATAATTCCAACAGTTTTCCGTTTACAGAAGATTAGGAAAATGGATTCCCTCTTTATTTAAAGCTGGGTTCTTAAGTAGCTATGGAGGACGATCTTGCTCTCCATTGACACTTCGCACAAACTCTTTCAATTGGCAAGAAAAGAAGGTTCTGGACTTCTGATCATAAGGGTAATTCATGAAGAAGATGATCGATCCTTTCTACTTTTGTTTTCCCGCTTTTTATAGGGGTTCTAGGGCAACATCCCCGTCTCATTCGTTCGACCGTTAGCCCCACTACTAGAGAAGTGCTGTCATATTCGTTAGGTAGTTACTCCCACAATCGAAATAATACTGCTGCATTCGTTTGGTAGTTGGCTTCACGATCAAAGGTGGCAACTCTCCTGTTTAGGTCGGGTGACTTTGTATTAAACCCCTCTCCGGAAGCTATAGGTAGTATCGCGAATCTCAATTTTAGATTCGCGAAGCTGTTCTGTTGTAGTTGTGTTGCGAACCTCAAATTTTAGGTTCGTGGATGCAGATCTCCACCCCTAAATTTGCGAATCTGTTTTATTTTGACAGATGACTCCAGAATTTTTCTTTGACAATTTGGTCTTGGGAACTGACCATTGGCTGGAGGCAGCATGTTAGGGTTGGGGGTTCCATGATATTGCCCTTAACCCCAAGAGAGATTTAGATGGCTTCTTCAACGAGGATTGTATGTAGGAGTGTATGAATTATTTGTGGGTTTTGGATATAAGGCGTTTGCCTGCTTAAGTGTCGGACCCATGGAATTCACTCTCAGTGGACACTCCTCCATAACATGATTTGGAGTTCCGCAATTAAAACATGTGGGACCTTATATTTAATTTACTTGACCTAATGGTGGAGCATTAGGAGTCTCCAACACCTCAATTCTCCGCATAAGGGTTGCAATCTTAGCTTCGACAGCTATTGAGCTGTCAACGCTATGGATCCCACTCTTATTTGTTGATGTTGATG
The DNA here is from genome assembly GCA_036321105.1 of Dracaena cambodiana. Lineage (NCBI taxonomy): Eukaryota > Viridiplantae > Streptophyta > Magnoliopsida > Asparagales > Asparagaceae > Dracaena > Dracaena cambodiana. The sequence continues at coordinate 12,787,305 of JAYEPQ010000015.1, forward strand.
CATTGGGTTTCTCAACGGGACTTTCCCACTGCATAGTTTTCCACGATAGCTTCTCAAGGAAGTTCCATGCTTCATCCTCATTCTTTCTCAAGAACTCCCCCTGACACATGGACTCAAGAAGAGTTTTGGATGTGTAATCGAGTCCTTCGTATCCTATTGTATGGTGGGTGTACTGAGTTAACAAATCTTTGAACCATTCCAAGTATTTCCAGAAGGGTTCTCCCGGCACTTGACGGAATTGATTAATTTGATTTCAAATTTTTATCGTCTTGTGCATGGGATAGTACTTCTTGAGAAACACTCTAACGATTCATTCCAAGTAGTGATTGAATCAGTAGGTATACTGTACAACCAATTGTTGGTGTTATCTTTGTGAGCGAATGGAATGAAGCGGAGCTTAATTACATCATCTGACAAATGCTGCAGTTTAATCATCACACACACTTCTTGAAATTCACTGATAAAGAGATATGCATTCTCAGAATCGAAACCAGTGAATTTAGAAAGCATGCTGATGTACTGCAGTTTCAGTTCATAGTGATTACCTTCTAGTGTGGGAGTTTGATGCATGATGTTACTTGATGTGAAATATCTACTGCAAGCGCACATGTTAGTTGTAGCGCTAACAGGTCATTCCCAAAGAGATCTAGAGTGTTTTACAATCTTGGTAACTCTATTATCTTGACGAGCTAACTATGAATTTAGATTGATGATTTACAATTCTAAGTAGCTTAGGATATAAAATCCACTAGTTCACAAGCAAATATTATCTATTTGTCTTCCTTCTTTCATAAAAATCTTATCTTTTAGTTTAATTTCTACTTAAAGTATCCTAAGTATGAACTATCAAGTGGTGTGCAAGTATAATCTATCAAAAAAATTATTTGTTTATAGAGATAAACTAAATTGTTAGATAAATTAAACAAACGAATAAAAACCAACAACTCCAAACCCTAACTAAGCATAGGCTATCAAAATATTTAAATTTAGCATAATCTATCAAAGTTCTAATTCACGAGTTCTTGTATTTTTATTGTTTCATAGAAAATCCTATCTTTTTTTATTTTTTTAGAGAGAATACAAATAGAATATTATTAGGTTGATCCCTAGTTTCATTTACATCTTATGACTAAATTAATTAACTACTCATACTCCTAATTGGCAAAATCTTACTTTTATTCATGAAAGCGATTAAAAATCCTAATTTTTCTAGAAAGAAATTAAAGATTTATACTAGAAAGTAAAATAAATCTATCTAAAAAGTAATTAGAAGAAGATTACCTAAGAAACAATGATGAGCAGAAAATGGTACCTCTAGAGTTGGTATGGCGGCCGTCACCCTTTCGGCAAAATCCTAACTTTATTTATAATTTTTGATTACAAAATTGCATGATGGTAGTGATGTGTGCAACGGATAACATTGATCCAGAAGGATTGGGATCGGTTGGTCCATCTTGTCTCCCATGAACAAATCTAATCTCACTAATCGACCAAATTGATCACGGGTCCAATGTGGCATAAACCAGCGACCGTAGATGCGTGAGTTTCCTAAACTAATGAAAAACTAAGGTGTGGTAAAGATAAAATGGTAGAAGAGATATGATCAAAGAAAAAATGTGATTCCTACTGTTCCTACTGTGTTTTATTTAATTTTTTTTTACAAAACCAAAGTATAGAACTGAAGAAAATATGGGGTCAAAATTCACCTGGGCTGCCGTTATTTGGCGGTTCTTGTCGCTAATTAGCAGCAGAACCATAGAGATTGTCTCTCTGGTTTCTGTTACGCAACTCTGAAGCTCCTCTGATCCCTTTTATCTTCCTGTATATGCACTTTCTGGTCTCTGCACACTCAACATATACTATTAACCAGTAAAACGTTAGAAAAAGCAAGAAAACACCGTCGATCCCCGACAATGGCACCAAAAACTTGATGTGAAATATCTACTGCAAGTGCACAATGTCAGTTGTAGTGCTAACAGGTCATTCCCACAGTGATCTAGAGTGTTTTGCAATCTTACTAACTCTATTATCTTGATGAGCTAACTATGAGTTTAGATTGATGATTTGCAATTCTAATTAGTCTAGGATATGGAATCCACTTTTCTTCTACATGAGTCTCTAGTCCTTTCCCTTTGATCTGAATGACTGTATTGAATTTTGACTCTTTATAGCATCATGGTTTTGTAGTTTTGCTTACTTTTAACTCCTCTCTAGGCTTGGTTTCTTAATCTGGCTATGAGTTGATGCCATCTCCTTTTAGGAATAGGTTTATCTGAAAAACACACTAAAAATACCCAAGTAGCATTATTGAAATACAAAAATAGATAATATGGATGCTATAAATATGCAACATATGGCATTCATCAATTTTTTTTGAAACGAGTTTATTTCTCAATTTCATATCGCATTACATAAAATAGTTTTGAAAATAGCCTTGTATTTGTATGCATCTGTTCCTCAATGATTTCTTTTTAGTCTTATTGTGTCCTAACAAGATGAAGATTGAGTTTTTATATCTTAATCAAGTTGAATTATTTTACAAATTTTTTTTGACTGTTGAAAATCTCTTTAAAATTATCGTTTTACGGGTTAGATAGCGAACATCATCTTGAACTCATAACTTTATAGTTTTATCTTCTATTGTTCTGGCACAGTCTTATTTTTCAATTCATGGGTAATCTGATGTTATAGTATAGTATCCCTAGGCCCTAAAGTCTCCTAGTCTATGCTTACACTACTTCATGGCTAGGCTATCAGTCCCATAACCGTTCTTTTGTCTTGAAAATAACGAAGTAAGTGGCCAAAATACTATTCAAATCTTAGAGTACTTATTTTCCTTTTCTACAGGACTTTAGTGTCCATCAATGACGAAGTCTTGATTTTGGTTTGTGTTCTTTAACTTTCGTTTTTTATGCTGATCTATCTTATTTCTTCTAGTTCGAGATAGGAAATTTCATCTCATTCCGTGAAATTGTTCAACTCTTGGATTGGTTAATTATCTCCACTCAAAACTTTTTGTTTGATGAGATAACTAAAGAGGGACACTTTGTTGATATAGTTTTTTACAATTATTTCACAATCGTGAGATATCCAGTTTGCTTGATTTTGACACCAGAGATAGGTTTCATGCCAAACCAACATATCATATAGTTCTTTGAATGTAAATAAGGTCTCCGAAGTGTGAATTAGGCAACAAATGATTAGGGGACAATCAATAAGAGCAAGATCACCCGCAAGGAGTTTGACAACATGAAAAAAATATGATACAGAGCGTTAGCCAAGTTCAATCATGACAACCTCTTCTTTCATGGGATAATTCTGATCCTCAATTTGCTAGCATAGAGACATTTTTAATATATATCATGCATCTCTAGATGTCATTGCTGTTGCAAATAGTAGCTCGATGTTGGTGTTGACCAAAGGGAATATCGTTGATAGGATTAGCTTATCCTGTTGGATCCTTACCACTATACCAAAACTACAAAGATGGGTGAGGATTGATGGGAATTGTTCTCTATTCAAACACGCGCTTGCAGGTTGATCTTTCATTCTGCACAGAAACCTAGACTTTATATAGTAGTATTTAATTTTTTTTAAATCCGTAATTAAATGTGCGATTGGTGGGATCTGTACCTGGATTGCTCTGATACCGTTTTGAAGTTGTTGTTACTCTATTAAATTCTGAAACTATGGTGAGGGTTGAGCAGATATATTCATGATACGCTTTTCGCTCAACTCAAGTGCTAATGTGCCTTGCAACTTCACTTTACATAGTGCAAGCGACCTTCTCGCTTCCAAGCTCTTTTCTGTTTTGGTTTGTTGGTTGTTGACCAATAGAAAGGGAAAAAAAATAGATAGAAAAATGGGAAATGATATTACTATTATTGCAACCTAACCTCTAACTCATTCTCCCGACCTATTTGACTCTTTGGCCACATTAACATCCTCCTCCCTCACCAGAAATTTCGGAATTTTGGTGTAGTAGTAGGGTCTTCAAAATGGTATTAAAGCAATCCATGTTAAAATCCCACAAGGCATGCATTTACTTGCAGATTTTTGAAAAAAATATATACTACTGCTTGAAGTCCAGATTTCAACCCAAAATGGTCACTCAACCTGCGGCGTGTTAGATTACAAAATAATTCCATTCTGCCTTTTATACAACTTTGTAGTTTTGGTATATCAGTAGGGACTTCAAAAATTAGGAATGATTCAAAGAAAACCGAACGAAGAAGTAATAAATGCGACAATGAGTCCAGTTAAAGTTTAAGATCCTAACATATTAGTCACATGATGTCACATAGATCCAAGTATTAATTACAATAATTAATGGCTTGATGTTGGTGCTATTCGAAGATAATATAGCTAATAGGATTAGCTTATCTTGTTAGATCGAATGGTTGATAGTGATGACAGTGCTAGAAGTGGAGTTTGAGTTAGAAGCTCCAGGACACGGCAAGGTCATAGCAAATGAGGATAGTATCAAATTGGGCAATGCCATTTGAGTAACTGCATGGGGTTAGGCAGTCATAAATTTGAGAGGTAATATTTATGACATATATAAGAAAATGGGGTATTCTGCGATGGTTGATAAGCGTTGTCTTAGATATCAAGACCGTTGCTATATTTATTTGCAACGGTTTTGAAATCTGTTGTGCTTGCCACCGTTGCAAATAATAATAGTAACAGTTTTGATTAAATATTGCAAAGGTTGTTGGAACTGTTGCGTAAAAATAAATATATAATGGTTAAATATAACTGTTGCGATCTTCGATGTAACAGTTATAATAACTGTAGCATTAAAATGTTGCAACTAAATAGTAACGGTTGTAAATAAATGTTACAATATTCTTGCAATATTTATTAGAAATTATTGCAATTCATACTAACCTATTACAATGGTTATGAAAATCGTAGCCAATTAAACATGTCTATTACAATGGTTAAAAAAACCGTTGCTATTTATACTTATTTATTACAATAGTTATAAAATCTGTTGCCAATTAAACATGTCTATTACAATGGTTAAAAAAATATTGCTATTCATACATATTTATTACAATGGTTGCATTTTATATATGCTTATTACAATATTTTTAAAAACCATTGCAATAGGTTCTATTAAATTGCAATGGTTTAAAACCGTTCTAATTTTTTGAAAACAGTTGGCAAAAAATTTTGCATACCAAATAACAATATTTACTAATAATCGTTGCTAACTTTTTGCAACGTTTATGGGCTATCACAGTTAACAAATTGAAACAATTATATAACCGTTGCAATTAGAAATATATATCTCACTGCATATTATATTATTTCCTATAGATCATTGTATCTACAAAATATTCATCAAATGAAATACATTAACGACAACAACATGAGCCCTTTTAAATGTCCCCAACAAGTCAGACTAGGCATTTATATACGAAATAGATATTAACAATTTAAATAGAAGAATAAAGAGACAAATGAAGTTAACATATTCACGTTTGACGTATGTAATAATGTTCAAAACAAGTACAAACTATTGTTCTAGATCAATAAACTACAAATTGAACTCAAAATCATAACTATGGATGTTCTTACAAAAAAACAAAATATAATTAATAAGTTTCACTAGATGAAGTTAAATAAAAACTTCATGCACTATCTCTTTCTATGGCGTTAGTATTTTTGCCTCTTTCTATATTAGGGTTATTATCATCTTGGCCCACCTACAAAACAAATTTATAAGAACAACTAGAATAATAAAACTTGAGACTATATACACACATACTATATGAATATATTAAAAATACTAAATTCCAGAATTAATAACTTACATTTATAATAATTGAAATTGAGAGTTATAAAATTAACCAACCTATTTAGAATTATCTGTGGAAGTAGATGTATATTGTTTAAGTATCTGAAAGGCATTTTCTACTTGAAGAGGCTGTGGGACAGTTGGTAGAGGACTATTAAATGAATCAGATACTTGGATACTTGGATTAACTTGCTTTATTTGAGCTAATATGTTTTACAATCCATTCATCATCATTCCGTACTTCCTCTCCATCTCAGCTACTCTCTGTTTTCTAGCAAGTAGTTCTATGATGGCATTATTAGATAGACAACTCGTTATTGGTTTTCGTAAATTTGATAGTGTAATACCCTTTCCATAAATTGGTACTCAGCCGGGATTGTATTTGAATACTTTATTTATAAAATTGTCCCGGGCTATTTTGTTTTCAGATATTTCTTATGACTGTGCAGTTATCTGGTCTAACTCAGACTTCAAATAACATAGAAAAATCATATTAATATTTTAAAATTTAACATTTCATATATATAAATTCAAAAATAGAAAAAACAATTCAAGATACCTTAGTTCCATCATTTCTCTTGTGAGTCATGATAAACATGTCAACTTCATCCGGTGATTTCTCATTTTGTAGTCTCTTCTTCCATTGAATAAGTATAAACCAAAATAAATTAAAATTTCATAATTTTATTTTTATGAGTGTATTTAAAATTTTAAAAAATTACATGTTCCTCTTGCCTAACTTCCTATAGCTGCTTGCCATAGTCTGACCTGTAGTCCAAAGAATTTGTTGTACAAAGTTGTGAAGAATGACTTCTTCTAGTAGCAATTTTAATCTAGATCCAATCCGTATTGGGATAGAATTGAGGAGCTTTCCATATATAGTTTGCCGGCTCAGAGGTGGACGTGTTGACAAGAGCCAAACAAGGGGTTTGGATTTCTGGGGATGCACGGCATACAAGGACCAGTGAAACCCAAGTTGTGAGTACTTCAAGCGAGTTGAAGATGCGAAGAACATATGGTTGCATCTAAGGAAAATAAAAGAACATCCTGTGATTATGGAAAAGAAGATAGATGAGATAGTGAAAATGGTGAAGATATTTGGTTTAATTATTAAAATTATCCTTATCGCTAGAATTACTATATTGAGTTAATTTTAATATAATGTAATTGTTATTATGTTTTTAATCAAATTCCTAAGCTTGTGATCGTAGTCAGAATTATTCTGTTTTATTACGATTAAGTAAGTAACTCACTATTATGTTATATTACATCCATGCAAAGATATAACCATGCTCTCAATTCTCAGTTGAGCTTATTCTCAGTTCCCATGCTCTTAGTTTTTAGTTTTGAGAACTGAGAACACATGAGTAACTAACTATTATGTTATATTACATCCATGCAAAGTTATAACCATGCTCTCAGTTCTCAGTTGAGCTTATTCTTAGTTCCCATGCTCTAAGTTTTTAGTTTTGAGAATTGAGAACACAATTGGCCATACACTACCTCAAAACATATATAAGCTGTCACATCTTAGCATATAGTTCAAGGCATAAACAAGCTCACAAACAAGTTCAAAGCCATATACATCCCTATCACATATACAATTGAGAACAAAAACGGTTCAAATCTTAAACATATCGTTCAAGGCATAAACTAGTCCACAACATATATATCTCTGTCACATATAGATCTGAAACTTATAAATCCTTCATACAGTATAAGCTCAAAGCATAACACAATGTTGAAAACTTAACAAAAGGTTCAAATCTTAACATTTAGGCTTAATACAAATCTTATTCCACATCACTTGTTCATTAACAAATTCTCCATTTCAACATAAAGTTTGAAATTTTCATCAACATAAACTATAGCAAGAACAACCAATTACAATGATTGTTTGTGAGGTTTTGTGGGGTTCTGAAATCTCTATCATTGTGCATTTTGTGGGGTTGTTTGTGATTGTTGTGTTGATAATGGTGGTCTCTTCCTCCATTGTCCAAAATTATGTTTTGGCTCACTCCATGTGCATTTGAGCTTGAGAGTAGTCTAGGCACAATAGCTTTCCTCCTGAATCATGGGGATACATTGCCACAATCAATGAATTGAGCAAAATGGATAAATTGATCTTATAAAATCCAAGTTATTTCTTAACATACAGGATTATATTCACAAAATATTTACTTTGGACCTCGCATTGGCATGTCCCTTACTTCTGCCTATGCATTTGTCCTCTGTGATGAGGTGGTAGACCTATAAACAAACACTCATTTTTAGTTTCATCTTATACACAGAAACAATTACACGATCAAATTACACACAAACATGATCTGGGGGGCTGTGCAAGGGGCTGTGCATGAGGCTGTGAATGGGGTTGTGCATGGGGTTGTTGATGCTGCTCTATAGGGAAGCCAGTTCTTCCCATGGGGTGAACACCCGTTCCTCTAATTGACATATTCTTTACTAATCTCTGTATGGGTTGTGATCTGTGAAGGTTGTGATCTGCATTGTTCTGTTGGGTGTTATAACTAAAATTTGACTTTATAATGTACCGTCTTAAATAAAATCTTAGCTCCTGAATATCCCTGAATTTTTTCAAACCTATTATTGGATTTTCAAGATCCGTTGTGTACATAGGACCCTCACTCCTCCCCATACCATCCACATCACTACAACTTGAATCTCCAAAATCTAAATATGCACTGAATGGTAGCCATCCTCTGAATGTATTTCATTTGCTTCATCCTCAGTTGCATCATCATTATGTACATTCACTGGTTTACCCTCCTAATCCCGTTGATCATCCCTACCTCATTACTACAGCCCTCATCACCAATATCTATTGTAACGATTTCAATGATGCCGTCATCCATTCTATAACACAAAACAGTACTTTGTATCACAAAAAACACAATCAAACAATCTTTACAAAACTAGAAATAAAACAAATACCAATGAAAGTGTTTGTACTAATACTAGCTTTTCAACTAATTTTAGCCAATCTATACACTAATAAAAACAAAAACTCTCTTAACTCAATAGTCATACTATCACAATCACAGTAAGTTTAGCCAGTCATAGTAGAATACTTACTCTAAATCACAGTAAAAAAAAAAGAAATTTCTTACTCCACCACTTACTGTCACTATCATCACAATTAGAGTAAAAAAAACAAAGCAACTAAGCCAATCACATAAAAAATTACTCTAAATCACACTAAAAAAACAAAGAAATTTCCTCCTTAGCCACTTACTATCTCTATCATCACAATCACAGTAAACAAATAAATAAATTTTCAAAATATAAAAAAAAACCACTCTAACTCTTAACCCTAGAACATCAAAAATTCAAAAAACTTCAAACCCTAACCCTACCAAACTACCTAGTGTGCAGATTTTAACAAAAGAAAAAAATATATACCTTCACTCGAGAAGTTTCGACTGCCAAGAAACTTCCTCCTTCAGCCCTCGCTACCCGCCCGCCCAACCAGAGCACCAAGATGTTCGCAGCAGAATTTTGCTTTCCTTCCATTGAATACAACTTAGATTACAGCGAAAGTGAACAAGAAAAGAACAAACGAGAGGATTTATAATCTATCGCTCTCTTTTACAAAATATCGTGGGATTCTCGCAGCGATGGGATCTATTAAGTAGCTCCTATGGATGATCTGATGATGATCTTCTTTCTTGAAGATGACGGCCGACTCTTCTTGATCTTCTCTGGTCTTGATTCATTCAAGCCTCTCACGCGTAACTTGAACTTCTTTTATACTCCAAAAAAATCCCTAGGGCTTCTTCAAGGGGGTATTTATAGCCTTGGGCCAATAAGAGTTTCTATTTAAATAGAATTTGTGTTCATCAAGGATTCCAATCAAATATCTTAGTTTTGATTTAAATCTCTTGATTTAGAATTCTGATTGGATTCAATTTGGATATTGGATAATGTCCAAATCTCAATCTCAATCAATTTATGATTCTGGTTATCTGCTCACGCGGAGCTAATTGCGTTAAAATACGAAGCTAAGAAACCAGAACGCGAAGCTATTGATTAGCTCCGCGTTTTACTCAAATGCGAGGCTAAATAGCCAGGCGCGGAGCTGTTAGCTCCGCATTCTGTGTGGAAAACTTCTTTTGCCTAGAAATTTTCACTACCAACAGAACCCTCTCCAAAGTTTTCAAAATGGTTTAGAACTTAGCAAATTTTAAAATGCTTTGGATCTTCAAACTGAAACGCAGAGTTAAAACATCAAGTTACCCTTGCATTTTGTTTAACACGCGAAGCTAATAGCCTCGCGTTTTGCTTAGTAACTGCTCCGATTGTCATGCCGAATACCAAGGGGTGGGTTTTTTCATTTAAATAGAGTCTTTAACTCTTCTTCTCCCCTACTTCATTCGAAGAGTTTTCTAAAGATCAGAGCTCAGGCGACCAGGTGATTCAGGCGACCCGACCGATTTTCGACCGAATTTTCCTCGATTTTTCGTCGATTTTCCCCATGATTCAGGCGACCCTATCGCGTTATCCTCGCGTTTGGAGATGCGGAGCTATTTTTACTAGCTGTCGCGTTTCAACACAGGGCTATGTTTTTTAGCTTCGCGTTTGCAAACGCGAGGCTATTAACTTCGCGTTTTATATATCAACGCGAATTTATGTTTTAGCTTTGCGTTTTACAAAAACTCGAGGCTATTTCCTTAGCTTCGCACGGAGTTATTTTTAGCTCCGCGTTTCTATACTTATCAGATTTTCTGAATTTGTAAAAACTTTTTTTAACTCTTGATTCTTCTTTTGCAGTGGGGTATTTAGTGGACGCTCTCCCTCATAGACACTACTTTGGATTTGCTGGGGGTGCAAATTTGACGGCCCAATTTCGCTTCACCACTGATCTCCCGGCCTACAAGCCAGGCCTGAGGGAACGCAGGGAGAAGTTGATCAGGTACCACCCTGCTACTGCAAGGGAGATCATCACTGATGTAGCCTTCGAGGCAACCAACCGAGAAGTGTTGGAGAAGCTTGCATTTCTCTTTGGAGATATAATGGGGCACTCCGACTAGATCCTCTTTGAAGAGGAGTGCATGTGGCTTTATCAATCTGATGACTTGCTGATGTTTCTACCCAGCATGGAGCGCAGCTACCCCCTAGTCTATCTTCAAAGGCTAGCCATGCATCGTGAGTTGGAGTGGGGGCTAAGCCAGGAGTATGATTGCGTCCCTATGGGCAAGTTCGGCGCACATGGGGCTTATCAAGATGGTCCCATAAGATGTATTACTGGGTTGTTTCCAGGTAGAATCACCAAGGAGCACCCAGTGGGGGAGGTTCCAACTCGCGCACGAACCTTCCTAAGTGAGTTCATGGCGAAAGGAGGCCAATACCCAGCCAACGACTTTAGGATGCCTGGCTGGGTTTACTCTTCCAGTAATATGTGGTGGGCCCGCCTCATCCAATACATGATAGATTCCCAGGAACCAATTCTAAGGGAGATTAGTTTATACAAAGCCATCAGAAATATTCAATTTGGGACTCCTCAGAGCTCCTATCATTTCTTTAGTCTCCTGGATATGTACAACCCCGAGATTGGCACTTTCTTTACACCAGTGGGTGAGCTAGAACTTGCTCTCCACGAGATGTTTGAAGTGTCTAGGTTATCATTGGGCGAAGTCCCTTATGAAGAGTACATCCCTACTACCGAGGAGCTAAATATGCTAAAGGCGAGGGATGAGCGTATCTATGCCACTTACTGGGAAATAATGTGCCACTACTGCATCTGCGCCGACATGGCAGGTGTGCGTAACCAAGGTATCGCCCACAAGAAGTGGGCTGATACCTTTTTGCAAACCTGAACTTTAAAGAGAGTTCAGCAAGTGTCCATGGCCATGTTGGCAGTAAAAATTTCTAAGTAAAAAAGGAATTTTCCACATAGAATGCGGAGCTAACTCCATAGCTCCGCGTTTGGCTATTTTAGCCTCGCGTTTGAGCAAATCGTGGAGCTAATTTATACCTCCGCGTTCTAATGAATTTAGCTCCACGTTAACTCCACGTGAGCCGATTTTATTAGAATTCCAAATTGATTGTGATTGAGATTTGAGCTTATCCAATACCCAAATTGAGTCCAATCAGAATCCTAAATTGATTGAGATTGAGATTTGGGCTTATCCAATACCCAAATTGAGTCCAATCAGAATTTCAAATCAAGAGATTTAAATCAAGACTAAGATATTTGATTGGAATCCTTGATGAATACAAAATCCTTATTTTACTATTCCTATGGAAATCTTTATTTCTATTCCTATGGAAACTCTCATAACCACTAAAGTCTATAAATACCCTCTTTGAGGAGACTTTAGAGAAGATGAATCAATAATAGATCAATCTATAGATGATCATCGGTCTTCTTTTCAGCACCTGAGATCCCTTTCAGAAGTTTTGGTGAAGTTCGAGTTACGCATAGAGCCTTGAACGAATCAAGACTAGAGGAGATCAGTTCTACAGTCGGCAGCCCTCTTCATGAGAAGAGTTCGTCGTCAGATAGTGCAAAGGAACTACATCGATAGGTCCCATCGCCACACAGATCCGACAATTATTGTAAAAGAGAGCGATTAAGATATAAAATCCTCTCGTTTTTTCTTCTTTTTCTATTGTTCACTTTTGTTGTAAATCAAGCTATTTCAATGGAAGGAAAGCAAGGAATTTTTGCTGCGAACAAACTGGCGACCACAGTAGGAGAAGTCTCTTTCATCGAAAAAGAGATCGTGGCGCAATCTGACATTGAGAGGATCGGATCTGACGTAGATATGCTAGTCGTTGAAATCGACCAGCAGAAGTATGAGGAATACCTCTCCTCTGAATCATCAGGTAACCTGAACGAGACACGACACTATCGTTGCGTGCGCTCCGATACCCGAGCAACGGGTAAAAAGGTATCCACCGAGGAACGGGGATCCTTGGAGACCGCAGCCATAGCGCCGGTGTTCGGGCAGGAAATCCTAACAAAGGATGGTCCCTCTACCGCCGAAGAAGGCCTGGGAACTGGATTGATCAGAACCCAACTCCGAAATAGAAATCGGAGAGCATGGCTAAAAGCCCTCAAAGCCCACATTGAACGCGAGGCTAATTTCATAGAACGCGAGGCTATGGTCCCTCGCAAACTGACTCGCGCTAATCGCGAGATCAGTCATTATCGCTTTAAACGCAAAATTATAACTTGCGTTGATCGTAAGGAAAAGCCAGCGTGTGATTCTCCACGCGAGGCTATTACTGAGCTTAGCGAGAAACGCGAAGCTAGTAAGATTTACGTTAATCGCAATATCTCTGACACTCGCGATAAACGCGAGTATAAAATCTCATTAAAGCCAGCATGTGATTTTCCATGCGAGGCTACTACTGGGCTTAGCGGTAAAAGCGAAACCAGTAGTACTTGCGATAAACGCAAGATTTCTTACACTCGCGAGGAACGCGAGGATAAAGATTCATTAAAGCCAGCGTGTGATACTCCACGAAAGGCTATTACTGGGCTTAGCGAGAAATGCGAAGCCAGTACGACTTGCGAGAAACGCAAGATTTCTTACACTCGCGAGAAACACGAGGATAAAAATTCCTTACAGCCAGCGTGTGATTCTCCACACGAGGCTATTACTGGACTTAGCAATAAACGCAAAGCCAGTACAACTTGCGAGAAACACAAGACTTTTGACACTCACGATAAATGCGAGGATAAAAATTCCTTAAAACCAGCGTCTGATACTCCACGAAAGGCTATTACTGGGCTTAGCGAGAAACGCGAAACCAGTACGACTTGCGAGAAATGCAAGATTTCTTACACTTGCGAGAAACGCAAGAATAAAAATTCCTTACAGCCAGCGTGTGATTCTCCACACGAGGCTATTACTGGACTTAGCAATAAATGCAAAGCCAGTACAACTTGTGAGAAATGCAAGACTTTTGACACTCGCGATAAACGCGATGATAAAAATTCCTTAAAACCAGCGTGTGATTCTCCATGCGAGCCTATTACTGGACTTAGCAATAAACGCGAAGCCAGTACAACTTGCGAGAAACGCAAGATTTCTTACACTCGCGAAAAACGCGAGGATAAAAAAAATTCCTTACAGCTAGCATGCAATTCTCCACGCGAGGCTAATACTGAGCTTAGCGAGAAACGCGAAGCCAGTAGTACTTGCGAGAAACGCAAGATGCCTCACCTCCGCGTAAATCATGAACACGATTGGCAAATTGTCGTTAATCGTAAAAATCGCGCTAGACGCGAAGTTGTGACTTGTGTTAATCACAAGAGTAAGCCATCGTGTAGGAATTTTCTTCCACGCAGGGCTAAGATTCCTGAAGGTAAACTTCTGAAGAAACGCCAAGCCAGCGTAAACGTGAGGCTAGCATAGCAAATCGCGAAGCTAACTTCAGGCCAGCGTGTGATGGATTGTCTCCACGCGAGGTTACTGAATTTAGTTATGAAACTGGCCAAAGTGCCAAAACTCACGTAAAATGCGAGCATAAGCCAGAATGTAGTAAAACTACCAATGTGAGGCTATTGAACTTGAACAAAAACTTGAGCCAAGCAAAAAATGCGAAGCCAAGTATTCTTGCGCTAATCGCAAAAGAATGCCAGCGTGTGAGGATACTCCTTTACGCAGGCTAATCAAACAGAAGTTAAACTTCTGCAAAAATGCCCAGTCAGCATAAAACGCGAGGCTAGCGTAAAATGCGAGGCTATGTCCCAACCCCGCGTAAATCAGCCATTATACAGAATAAAGGTTGATAAGTATAGCATAGATAACACCACTAGTCATGGGGGGTTATAGCAGGCTCCTGGACTCCTCCATCAGCCAAGTGGGCCCCATGTCCAAAATATAACTGAAAATTCTCTATTTTCTAAAATACTTGATCTCAGAGATTATTTGACGAGCAAAATGAAAACGAGTTAAACTCAGTCACATTCGACATGCTATTGCGAGCAAATAATATCAGCTGTACTGAATAGTTGCTGCTGTGGTAAGAAAAGAATTTCTTTATTCAATAGAATAACTGAGTCTCATACTGCGAAAAGGAGGAAGAATAATCTGAGATATCAAATCAGGGTAAAAGTGGTAAAGGCGGTGACTTCAAATATGGTCGGTAAAGGTAAGAAGGCCATGGAAAAAAGACACGTGTCAGATGCAGATGATGAACAACCTCGCCATCTTACTCAACTCAAGTCAGGTATTGTCGCTCCTCGAGATTATAGGAGACTTCCAAAAGGTTCCTACAACGATGACTACGACAATTCAGCCATAGCCTCTTCACATTCATACATTTCTTCCCGACCAAGGAGGCTCGCATCAGATATGGTGGATAAATCCGATGATGTCGACCAGAGGTTGGAAGCTCAAAAACAAATGATTCTAAACCAACAAAAAGCTATCGAAGACCTCAAATTAATGCTTCTAAAAGTGGTCGAAAATACCCAGAAGATAGCCGATGATAAGGTTAAAACTTCTTCGGAACCGCCACCTAAGACAAATGAAGAAACTAAAGAAGAAAAGGCTTATTCGATACATGAGGATGATGACAAATATTCTTTCCATGATCCTTATAGAGAAAAGATCGAGAAATTGCAAAGCCAATTGGATGCCCTAATGAACAAGAAAGAATTGAAAGAATCAGGGGTTTCAAGACTATACCCGCTTGAATGGGATTTGGCACCGTATCCCAAAAAGTATAAACTGCTCAATTTGGAGCCATATGATGGGAAAGGATCTCCCAGCCAGCATTTATATTACTTTTTATCGCAGGCAGGACATCTAATGGGAAATGATCCCATAATGACCAAAGTAATTGCGAGCACCCTGCGAGGGCCTGCCTTTACATGGTTTATGCAGTTGCCCCCGGGAACCATAAATGCTTGGTATGATGTCGAAAAGCAGTTCTTGGCGCGTTTCTTTGAGGATGATACCGAGATATCGGTTCATTTCCTCCTTGCAACGAAACAAGGGGAAGAAGAAACGGTTAAGAGTTTCATTGAACGCTTCAGGGAAAAGTCCGTGTATTGTCGACACGGTATGACCCAGGAAACCCTGGTGGAAACCTGTAAGCATAACTTCAGGACCGGCGTGCTGATAAGAATGGGAGCTGTAGAGTCTAAAACTTGGAAAGATCTGCTGAAGCAGGGAGAGCAGGCGGAAGATATAATTCGCCGGATTGAGGAATCTAGTAGCACGAGAAACTTTTATGAATAACAGGCAATATCCACAGAATTCTAAAAATAAAGGGAAGACTGTGATGACGACAGTTGCAGATCCAAAACCAAGACCTCAGAATCTAAGAGGTGCAGGTCAGAATAGGCCCCGCCAAGATAGAACTTATACATTCAAGATGGAGCAGACAAATACTCTATTCCATCTCCTCCTTAGAAAGGGCATGTTGAAGCTTCCGGAAAATAGAAAACCGGAAGACACTGGTAAAACCAACAACCTAAACTATTGCCTGTACCATCGGAATGTCAGGCACCCAACTAAGGATTGCTATCCTCTTAAGAACCGAATTCAGGCATTGATAGAAGCCGGGATTCTCACACTTAAAGAGGAACAGAAGAAAGTTTATGCAAATATGACAACTTTGGTATTTGGAACCAATGAGTTCCTTGCCAGAGCGATCCCTGTACCTGTAGGGAAGCCAATATCGACACCAAGGACGGGCAGCCCGCACTTGCAAGCTAGCCCCTTGGGTACACTCCGAACCACAGCTATGACAAAGTTATCTTCATTGGTTAGCAGCCGGATTTGGCTGGGGGTGCCGAAAATATTGACGATGATAAATATCATATTGCTTCCGCTACTTTTACTAGCCATTACTATGGCTAATTGGGTGCTATAAATAAAAGAATTTTGCCCAATGATGTTAAAGCCGCGGGAAGAGGAGATCAAGTTCCTCGCCAACCCTATCATACTGGGGGTAAAAGTATGAATTAACTATCCAATGCTGTTAAAGGCAAATGGGAGAGGAAATCAATTCCTCAACAACTCATCATGCTGAGAGAAATAGCATGGCTAGCCCAACTCAAACAGCGATTGGTAAAGGCTAATCAAATTCGTTGATAGCTGGGGGTTTGCTAAAAATCTCATAAACTCTGTCATGTTAAGTTCCTATCTCTGACAGTGAGATATAGTTCAAGTTACGTGAGAGAGCTTTGAACCGTCTCTACCAAACTCTAGGCATGTGCAATTATGCACCTCTGCCGAAATCGATGATCCTGACCCGATCATCTTGGCGTGTGTAATTGAACCGTCTCTACCAAACTCTTGGCATGTGCAATTAGGCGCCTCTGCCGAAATTTGATGATCATGACCCGTTCATCTTGGCGTGTGCAGTTCAAGTTACGCATGAGAGTCTTGAACCGCCTCCATCAAAGTTTCAAGCATGTGCGATTAAGCACCTCTGCTGAATTTCTTGATCTTAACTTGATCACCAAATTGAAGATCCAAAGTATTTCAAAATTTGCTAACTTCTATGCCATTTTGAAAACTTTGGAGGGGGTTCTGTTGGTAGTGAAAATTTCTTAGTAAAAAAGGAATTTTCCACACAGAATGCGAAGCTAACTCCGTAGTTCCGTGTTTGGCTATTTTAGCCTCGCATTTGAGAAAATCGCGCCGCATTCTAATGAATTTAGCTCTGCGTTAACTCCGCGTGAGCCGATTTTATTAGAATTTCAAATTGATTGTGATTGAGATTTGGACTTATCCAATACCCAAATTGAGTCCAATCAGATCCTAAATTGATTGAGATTGAGATTTGGGCTTATCTAATACCCAAATTGAGTCCAATCAGAATTCTAAATCAAGAGATTTAAATCAAGATTAAGATATTTGATTGGAATCCTTGATGAATACAAAAACCTTATTTTACTATTCCTATGGAAATCTTTATTCCTATTCCTATGGAAACTCTCATAACCACTAAAGTTTATAAATACCCTCTTTGAGGAGACTTTAGAGAGGATGAATCAATAATAGATCAATCCATAAATGATCATCGGTCTTCTTTTCGGCACCTGAGATCCCTTTCGGAAGTTTTGGTAAAGTTCGAGTTACGCATAGAGCCTTGAACGAATCAAGACTAGAGGAGATCAGTTCTACAGTCGGCCGCCCTCTTCAAGAGAAGAGTTCGTCATCAGATAGTCCAAAGGAACTACATCGATAGGTCCCATCGCCACACAGATCCCACAATTATTGTAAAAGAGAGCGATTAAGATATAAAATCCTCTCGTTTGTTCTTCTTTTTCTATTGTTCACTTTCGTTGTAAATCAAGCTATTTCAATGGAAGGAAAGCAAGGCATTTCTGCTGCGAACAGGCCATAATCCTGTTGATGTGAAGGAGATTGATCGCCGTATTGCCAAGACGCGTGCTATATTTTATATCACCGAATCAAACGAAGGTGGATTCAACCCTGGCACCGTCTTTAAAAGCTTTCACTACCAGGCTCAGTTCCCAGTGTCCAATAGAGGCCTTATTGCTGGGTTTCTGATGCTGTGGTTGAAAAGATGTGTCGTGCCGTCACTGCCGAAAGAAGCAATTGTAATAAACGTGGTGTATCCAGCAGTTCTTCTAGCATACGACTGACGACTGACCCTTCGGACTCCTCCCCGCCATGGTGAGCAACCTGCAGAGTGGACTACGAATGCTCTGTAACGGTTTCATCCCCGCCGATAAGGGCAAGGGGAAAGGAAAAGGCAAGTCAAAAGAGACTGCCAAGGCAAAGACTCCGAACCCTAGGGTGGAGATGCCTTATACTTATCTGATGGCATGGCTCATTATGCACTGCCCTTCTTTAATGAGTGTGGCTGAACACCCCCCAGCTGACAAGCCGTTCCTTGTGGAGCTATACGAATGCTCCTCATGGATGAGTCACTACATGTCTCAAATCCGGAAGACACTCTGCCATCACCAAAATTACGAGATCTTCCGGTGCTTTTCAGACTTTCCCGGTGGGGAATACAGGTCAAAGTTCAAGGATATCTCGGGAGCAGACAATTTTACCGTCTTATCCTTAGGAGTGTTCTGGTGGCTCCTTAATATTCGCCCCAGGCACTTGGTGTATCAGCAAGACACCACGTGCTATATCGAACCATACATCTTGAGCCGCTTTACTCGTCAGTTTGGATACACACAACTCTATGTGGGTAACCCGAACAAGAAGCTGGCCTATGAGAGGAATTTGTATGAGGGTGCCCATGGCTGGTTCCACTTCGTAGCTGGTGGAACCGAGGCTGAATTCGTGTTGCCCCAAAAGTCGCCAGAACTGAGCATGACGCTAAGCTTCTGCACGTGGTACAGTGTCACCAACGCTGACATGCCTAACTTCTCCGTCAACTGTAGTTGTTGCAAGGAGATAGAAGCTTTCTACTCTAGCCGCAAGGGGGTCAAAAAAGTGAGGGTGAAAGGAATGGATGAATTTCTTAGCATGGCGGCCGATCCATCTGATGTTGGCGGCTCTGATGGAGATGACGATGATGGTGATGATGATGATGCTGATGTTGGAGGTGCTTCCCAACCTACAGTCACTCGTTCTCGGAGTCCGACTATTAAACACCGCGGACCCCCGAGAGAAGGGCCAGCCAAGAAGAAGAAGAAATTGGCCGGGGAGACCCTCGTAGTCCCTCACGAGGCAGCAGTCCAGTTTGCTACGGATCTGCTTGCCTCAACTCTGCCATCTACTTTGGCAGAGGAGAGTAGGCCTATTGAAGCTATCAGTGCCCCTGATGCTCTGGCTTGCCTGCCTACTCAAGAATCTGGTGAGCATGCTATGACACAACCTTTGGGTGGCGAGACGGGTATGCTCCTAGAGATGACAACAGCTCCTCCTTCAAGTCCAACCACAGGACTTGTCTCCCCTGGTATGGTTCCTTTAAGTTCTATATTCTAACTTCTATTTTTTTTTCTATATTATATGTAACACTCCCTGTTTACTTTCTGAGATGCAGGTAGTCAGCTCTATTCCCCCATGCATTCAACTACCAGGGTGGAGTCGGGGAGCTGGTCGAATACTCTAGCACCACCGGCTCGGTGGGTGGTCTTGGTAGTTCGGCGGAGGAGTTTGGTGTGGACTATTTCATGCCAGCTCCTCTCTCTGTTCCTACTTTAGCTCCTTCAATTGACGAACTTGGGAGCGATGATAGGACAGAGGTCGTCGCGGCCACAGTAAGAGAGGCTCCTCAATCTCCAAGCCTTCTGTCACCGACACCGGCAGTTTTCTCTGAGGACACCTTCTCAGTTATCGTTGGTGTACCCTCTGCTCCTCAGCCAGCGGTATTAACGCCCTCTACTATTATGACTGTTGAGACACCGGTGACTCCTCCCGCTCCAACTCATCTGCCAACGGGGGATGAAGAGAATTTGAAGTTCTCGTTTGAAGCTACTTCTGCCATAGGAGGAGCTTTGGGTGAAGACACTCCATCATATACCCCTGCTGGTGATGTTGCTCGGATGACTTGTACCAGCAATGATTTGCCTAGGGTTCCCAGTTCTGCCAAGTCTTTACTGGCTCTACTGGCCCCTCATGTTATGAGTCTGATACAGGGGTGAGCTTCTTCTTCCTCGACTCCGACAGAAGCCACTCCTCCCCCGGCGACGTCTTCCTTAGCACTGCCTACTCTAAACACAAACACCGTGGACCCACTTGAAGAATTCTTCAACCACATTGTTAATGATTTCATACGGCTATTAAGGAGATGTATTGTGATGATCCTGGATGGAAAAGATTTTCTCGATCTTGGACGTCCAATGTTGTCCAGTTATCTGGACAATATGAAAGGATCGGAGGACGTGACCGAGCAATTCCTTATCGGGCCCGCTTAGAAGCTTTAGAAGAGCAGGTGAATATGCTAAACACAGTTCGCCAAGCGGATGTGGAAGCGATCACCGAGATCGAACTAGCGCGGCTATGGGCAAAGCTAACAACTCATCAAGAGGAGGTAAGGCGATAGGAAGAAGGATGGTTACAGGAGTTGGCGGAGCTACAAGCCAACCAGGAGTCAGTTCTCAGGGTGCTGGAGATGGTGGATTTCGAGATCGAAGGGAGCCAAGCGGCCATTCTTAGAGCCAAAGAGACTATCGCAAAGGCTCAGGCTATTCTAAAAGCCCGTGAGTCTCGGCTTGGGGAGTCTGTCAGGAGACGGGAAGAGCTGATCCTTCAACAAGGACAGCTCGAGTAGGAGGGCATAATAAGGAACCGTGCTATTGAAGAATCTCGTCAGCGGTTGACCCATCAACTCGCAATAAACGATGATGATTTACGCCGGCAAGCTCAACACTCTATGGAGGAGACTCGTCGTTGAGTTATTGATGAGACGACAAATAAGTTGAAACTTTTGGGAGAGTCATAACTCCCTTTTATTTTATTCTTTATTCTTTGTAATAAAAAGAACTCATCAATTCTTTTGAATTCTTTTATTCTTTTGTAATTTTATTTCTTTTAATTTATGAATAAAGATAATTCTTTTGATTCTTTTATCTGTTGGCTACAAATTTTTCTTGCTCAACAAATAACTTGTCATAAAATTTGTTTAAACAATCCAAGGCTCATCTGCGTAACTTAGATCGTTAAAACCAACCAGGTCATAATCATTGACCACAGTAAAGCTTTTTAATAGAGCGAACTTGATAGTTTGGTGAAAGCGTTTTTTATTGCTTACACCGGGATGATCGGGTCAGGATCATTGACTTAGACAGAGGCGCCTAATTGCACATGCCTTAGTTTAAAGAAGTCCAAGTGCTCATATACGTAATTTGAACAAGTGGATGGTCATACTTCTAGGGATACAAACCAAAACCAGATGTGATAGTATTTTTTTTTATGCATAGTATTTTTTCAAAAATTTACCATTGATTGGCATCATCATTCTATCACCATTCTGATTTATTAAGCGATAAACTCCACTAGAGTATACCGTCTCCACGATGAATGGTCCTTCCCACTTGGATTCAAATTTACCTTTAGTCTTGTGAGTCATAATCATTGGCCTTTTAATAGCCAGAACCAAGTCTCCTTGCTTAAAGGTCCTTGGTTTAACGCTCTTATTGAACGTTTGCGAGACTCGGGCTTGATACAACTCAATTTGTTGTTGAGCCCGGAGATGCTTTTCATCCAACGCTTCTAGTTCTCGTAATCTTTGTTGATGACGTTCTTCTGTCATCATCTTTGTGACTAGGGCCACTTTTAATGATGGTATCTGGACTTCAAGAGGCAGGACGGCCTCACTTCCATAGACCAAGGAGAGCGGAGTAGTTTTTGTTGGGGTGCGAACGGTGGTGCGATAGGCCCACAAACACTCTCCCAGCTTTCCATCCCAGTCTCGTTTGTTGGAGGAGACGAACTTCCGAAGGAGTTTAATAATAGTCTTATTAAAGGCTTCGGCCAATCCATTTGCAGCAGGGTTATATGGCATTGAAGCAACATCCTTGATCCTGAACTTATCACAGAATCTTGAGAACACCTGGCTGATGAACTGTGGTCCATTATCGTGAATGATTCTTTGGGGGACGCCAAAACGGTAAATGACATGATACTTAATGAACTTAATTACAGCTGTCGTTTTTACCTCTCTCATGGGCATGGCTTCAGCCCATTTTGAAAAATAATCGGTTATTGCAAGTATAAACCGATGTCCCCTAGACGATGGGGGAGTTATTGGCCCTCCTATATCTATTCCCCATGCTTCAAATGGCCAACTAGCAACGGTATTATGCAAGTATTCTGGAGATTGATGAATAAAATTGGCATGTACCTGACATGCATGACACCGTTTTGCGTATGCCATTGCATCGGTAATCATCTTCGACCAGTAGTATCTTAGCCTTCTTATGCGGTCCTCGAACTTTGGACCGGGCTAGTGAGCTCCACACACTCCATCGTGTGTTTCTCTCAGCACTTCATTGACTTCTTCTCTTGAAATGCAACGTAGTAGGTGACCATCAGTTGATTTTCTGTGTAAAGTCTGAAGTGTAGGATCATAATAAAATCTTAAGGCCTTCTTTTTTATTGAGGCAGCTTCTTTTGGATCCTCTGGCAACATCCTGTACAAGGTGTAATCCACGAACGGAAATTGTCAATCACGGGGTTATAGTGTTAAGCTTGTTTGACCTACTTGCCTGTTTTGGAAAACCATATCTGGACGGTGAAGTTCTCTACTCCCAACAGTTATATTTTTAGCTGCACCTGGCGGGATTGCCAATGTTGCGGCTAATGCAGCAAAAGCGTCCGCATAAACGTTCTCGTTCCGAGATATATTATAGATGTAAAATAGTTCAAAATATCCAGCTAACTCAGTGGCTAGCTGATGATAGGGGATGAGGGCTTCTTGTTTGACTTCATACTCACCCGTCATCTGGTTGACGATGAGCTTAGAGTCTCCATATGCCTCTAGATAGTTCACCCCCAGTTGCAGAGCCATTTTTAAACCAATAAGGAGCGCATTATATTCCGCCACATTGTTTGTGCACAGTTCTGTTAATGAGTAACCATTGGGTAATATGTGTCTTTGTGAGGAGATTAGCACAAGCCTCACTCCAGCAGTAGATCGTTTGGCAGCACCATCAAAGAACATCTATCATGGTTGTTCTTTTCTAGTTGTGTTGACTTCTGACGTCTGTTTAGAGTTGGACAAAATTGGATGGTCCGCTAGAAAATCGGAGATCGCTTGTCCCTTCATTGCTTTTTGAGGAACGAAGTGTATATCATATGGCGATAGCAATAATGCCCATTTTGCCAATCGGCCATTTAAAGACCCCGATTTTGTCATCAGGATTTTCAAGGGATTAACCCGTGATATGACATGAATTGTTTGCCCTGAAAGATAAAATCGCATCTTCTGAACAGCGAACACTAGGGCTAAACATTCCTTTTCAATCGGAGTATATCGATGTTCGACCCCGATCATTGTTCGGCTTAGGTATTAAAGGGTATGTTCATGGCCGTGCTCATTATATTGAGCAAGTAATACTCCTAACGCGTTATCCATAGCCCTTACATATATAAGGAATGGTCGTCCAGGGACAGGTTCCATGAGGACGGGAGGTTTGGTAAGGTATTCTTTAAGATCGTCAAACGCCTGTTGATATGCCTCATCCCATAAGTCTGAAAAACGGTTGGCATCGTCCTGATAGGTTAGAGATAAAGCGTCGGATATAGGCCAGTTTTCCTTATAACCCCCTCAATTCTTTAAGATTGCAGGGAGGTGGCATCTCGTTGATTGCTTTTACCTTTTCAGGATCAAGGAAAATTCCTTTCGAGGTAACTATGAACCCAAGGAATTTCCCGCTGGACACCCCCATGAAGGACTTGGCAGGGTTCATCTTCAAGTGATGTCTTCGCATAAGTTTGAAGACTGTTCTTAGATCCTGAAGGTGATCTTCTTTGTTTTGGCTTTTGACCGCCAAGTCATCCACATAACACTCTACTGTTTTGCGCAGATGTTCTTTAAATATAATGCTCATTGCACGTTGGTAAGTGGCACCAGCGTTCTTTAGCACAAAGGGCATTACTGTATAACAGTACACCCCTAGCAGTGTTCTGAAAGTCGTGTGCTTTTTATTGTCTGGGTGTATTTTGATCTGATTGTAGCCTGAGAAGCCATCCATAAAGGACATCCTCTCGTACCCGCAAGTATTATCAATCATTACGTCGGTAATCGGAGTGGGAACTCATCCTTAGGGCAAGCCGCATTTAGATCCCAAAAATCGATGCATATCCAGATCTTGCCGTTCTTCTTACGAACCGGCACTATATTAGCCATCCAATCAGGATGTTGCTCTTCATGGATAAATTCTGATTTTATAAGCTTCTTAACCTCAGCAACTATCGCCTCCATTAATTCTGGTCGAAAACGCCTCTGCTGTTGCTTGACTGGCTTGGCGTCTTCTTTAATATTTAACTGGTGCGTGGCAATTTGAGGGTCAAGCCCGGGCATATCTTCATAGCTCCATGCGAACATGTCTATATACTCCTTGATAAGGGATATAAGTTCTGCCTTTTCCAAGGGAGTTAGCGTGTTGCTTACGAAAATGGGTTTCGGATTCTCTTCCGTTCCCATGTTAACTTGTACTAGCTTATCCTTTGTAAATGGGTCACGCTGCTCAAAGCGGACATCCCAGAGAGTGTCCATGTGTTTTGCCCAGGAATCATCTTGCACATCAATTGGTTCCTCGTCGCTTTCTGGTGCGGCTGAAACCATATTTGCTATTACAGATTGAAACCAGGCACCAGTACTTAGATCTAAATCATGGTCAAGTGGATGTAAATCTCCATTAGCCGAAGATCTCTCTCCATATTTCTATGACGGAGAGGGTGGAGTGGACACATATCGTAACCCCCTTTGAGTTTTCTGATAATAATCTGGGCTTTTCCCTCTTAGTCTAAACGAGGGTATGAGATTTCGTCGTCCTTTTCCAAAGTTTAATCCCGGTTTTTGGATAAAATTATAACCCATCTTTTCCATCATTCGTCGGGATTTCTGTTCATATAGGTAAAATTGAGGTGATGTTTGTTCCTCACTTTCACTACTTTGTCTTTGGTTAGGCGACGCAATCACTTTTCAAAGACTATGGGTTTTTGCGACACCTGTCGCGGAGGTGCTTCAAAGAATTGATCTCGTCCTTTAGTTATGTTAGACCGAGAAAAGAGAGACAACCTGATTGGAAAGTGATATACCACCAAGACTTCAAGCTCGGACAGGTCTTCTATCTCGGTGGAAGTACAAGAACGTTCGGATTCTGTAGCTACAACAGACTCGTAGACTAATTTAATATTTTCATTAATAATCCACTCATCCTCTGATACATTGGCTACATTATTATCAAAATTCACTTTAAAATTTATGTTAGGGTTTATCTCATAGTCACCCCCATCATCTTCTTTGGGAGATTCGCATTCAGTATCCGCCTCGTTGCCGCTTTCGTCGGGTTCTTGAGGCCTTTTGCAATCATTATTAGAGACTTCGTGGGCCGGCTTGTAGAGCATAGCATCCGTAAAGTAGTTTTCTAGCCCTTTAAATGGCTGTCTATCTGCAACTAGTGTCCAGACTTCTCCTTATTCATAGCAATATTTCATGCATTGGTGGAGAGTCGATGGGACTATCATATAAGCTTGTATTCATTGTCACCCCAGTAAAATGTTATAAGACGTGTCTGCGTCTATAACATAGCATTTAACCTCCATTCTCAGATCTCCGATTTGACATCGAAGTCAGATTTTCCTGAGGGGACAGCTATCATTAGCGTTAAACCCATATATCGTAGTATTTGTCGGTGTCAGACGATGGAGAGAAATCCCCAATAGTTGCATCAGTCTTATCAGGATGACAATTAATGCAGACCTCGGATCGATTTGAATATGGTCCACCTTTGTAGATCCGACATATCCGGTGAAATATAAAGGCCTATTATATTTTATATTCCTTACCTGCATGTCCTCTGGAGAAAAAGTAGTCTGTGGACCTGCCTTCTCACTTGATGACAGCGGGGGCAGAAGTCTTGTTCTTCATTGGCTAGCTCGACAATCTGTGCTAAGAAAGATTCAGAGTCTGCCAAAGCCGCTCTTAATGCTTCGCGAATTGATTTTGACAATCGCAACAACTCATAAAGCGTGACTCGAGCTGGGATATTTCCAGCTGAGCTATTATATCAAATTTGAATGCAGAATCCTTGGCTTCTTCGTCTATTGCAGGATTTTTCTGGAAACGAAACCCTTTTTGTTTCACAGGCTTCGCGAGTTCCCCGTATATATTCTTCGGGTCTACTCTAGTGTAGTCTTTGAGGTATGATTTACCGGATCGAGTGCAGGAAGGGTCTGTCGCCTCTTGATTAGTGGTCATAGTTTCGGCCTCCTCTTCAGAATCTGTGAAGGCTCCCGAGATTATATATTCTTCATTTATTTTTACGGAAATAGTATTACTGGTCCGCTTTCTCCTCTGTCTATTTGAGGTGGTCCATTGTTCATCCTGTAATAGATCAGGGTGGACCCACATGACTTCCAATCTTTGTGTAGCTACAGGGACAAGTCCTTTCTGTGCTTTTTCATGTGGGTCATGTTTTTCATGATCAACTTCCCTTCTGGTATCGGGGTTACCGCTACAGGGAACTCATGGGTTCCTATCACTAGGGTTGCCATATTAGTAGTGACTTTCTTCTGTTCCTCTTTTAGCATCAAGACTCCAGCTTCTATCAATGCTTGGATCCTATTCTTCAGAGGGTAACAGTTCCTGGTAGGGTGTCCAACATTCCTGTGGTAGAGATAATAGTTGGGATCGTTGGTTTTACCAGCGTCCTCCGGTTTCCTATTTCCCGAAAATTTCAACATTCCCTTCCTAAGGAGCATATGGAAGAGTGTAGGCGTCTGTTCCGCCTTAAAAATATAGATCCTCTCTTATTGGGGTCTATTATGTCTCGTGCCCTTTTGATTTTGGGGCTTTGGGTTTGGACGATTTATCTTTTGTGGAGAGGCATCTGAAGCCATTGCGGCTTTTCCCTTGTTCTTGTTGTTGTCTTATGTGTGCGGTTTATTGTTCCCAAGATTTCTGGCTCTACGAGATTCTTCGACTCGGTGGATTAAATCTTCGGCTTACTCTCCTTATTTGAGCAAATCCTTCCAAGTCTTAGATTCTATGGCTCCCATTTTCAAGAGCACATTGGTCTCGAGATTATGCCGGCATGTTTCCACCAGAGTTTCTTGGACCATTCCGTATTTGCAGTGCACGGATTTCTCCCGGAATCTTTCTATAAAATTCTTTACCGTTTCTTGTTCTCCTTGCTTTGTTGCAAGGAGGGAATGAACTGATATTTCGGTATCATTCTCAAAGAAACGTGCGAGAAATTGTTTCTCAACGTCAAACCAGGTATTGATAGTACCTGGGGGCAACTGCATAAACTATGTGAAGGCAGACCCTCGCAAGGTACTTACAAATAGCTTGGTCATCACTGGGTCATTACCCATCAAATGCCCTACTTGAGACAAGAAGTAGTAGATATGCTGACTGGGTGATCCTTTCCCGTCATATGGTTCCAACTTGAGTGGTTTATACTTTTCAGGGTATGGTGCCAAATCCCATTTAGGTGGGTATGGTCTCGAAACCCCTGATTCCTTCAGTTCTTTTTTGTGCATCAAGCCATCAAGTTGGCTTTGTAACTTCTCAATTTTCTCTTCATGAGAATCGTGGAAAGAATACTTATTCTTGTCCTCATGTGTCGAGTGAGCCTTTTCTTCTTTATCTTCTTTATTCATTTTGTTGAACAGAATTTCTTTTTCTTTCTTGGCCATATGTTCGATAATTTATTGAGTATTTTTGACCACCTTTAAGAGCATCATTTTAAGATGCTCGATCGTCTTTTATTGATCTCGGATCATTTGTTCTTGGGCATCAAATCTTTGATCGATATTGTCAGATCTATCCATCATATGTGATGTAGATTTCTGCAATTTAGATGATGTCGAAGAACGATGAGAAGCTATGGCCGAGTTGTTACTATCGTCGTCATAAGAACTTTTTACAAATTTCTTATTGTTTCGAGCCGGGATAGCGCTTGACTTAAGCCAGGTAGGATGATGAGATTCTTCATCGTCTGCATCTGACTCATATTCTTTCTCCACGATCTTCTTACCCTTGCCAACCATATTAGAGGTTACAATTCTCCATTCTCTTTCTTGGGGAATAGTCTTTGTCTTTTTAGCAGGGTTTTTGTCCGACTCAGTTAATCGGTCGAACACTGATACTTTGTTGTTGATGCAGCAACAACTATTCATTACAGCAGATACTGCTGTCATAAACTGCTTGCAATGACAAGTATGTTCAGATTGAACTTGATTTATACTTCTTTTCTTGGTTAGATACTCTCTGAGATCAATGGACTTAGAGAAGGAGTCATGGGGCCCACTGATTTGTTGAGAAGGTCCAGGAGCCCACTGAAACTTCTTGAAATCATTAGAGTCAAGTTCTGGTCCATCAATGCGATGATCAATCCTGATTTTGTATTC
This sequence comes from Dracaena cambodiana, assembly GCA_036321105.1. Lineage (NCBI taxonomy): Eukaryota > Viridiplantae > Streptophyta > Magnoliopsida > Asparagales > Asparagaceae > Dracaena > Dracaena cambodiana. The sequence goes on from JAYEPQ010000015.1 coordinate 12,816,108, forward strand.
AGGTTGATTTACATGGAGCTGAGAGATAGCTTCATGTTTTGAGACGCGGAGCTGAGAAGTAGCTTCGCGTTTTGATATGCGTAGCTAAGACTTAGCTTCGCGTTTGATAACACAGGGCTGAAATTTAGCTTTGCGTTTTGATACGCTAGCTTCGCGTTTTACGCTGGCTTGACGTTTTTGCAGAAATTTATCTTCTGGAATCTTAGCCTCGCGTGGAAAGAAATTCTTACACGCTGGCTTATTCTTGCGATTGACGCAAGTCATAACTTTGCGTTTAGCGCGATTTTTGTGATTAACGCAAGTTTGCCAATCATCTTCGCGATTTACGCAAGTCTCAATGGCTTCGCGTCTCTCGCTAAGCTCAGTCCTATCCTCGCGTGGAGAATCTTCACACGCTGGCTTTATGAGAAGTTTATCCTCGCGATTAACGCAAGTGTCAGAAATCTTGTGGTTAACGTAAGTCTTACTGGCTTTGCATCTCTCACTAAGCTCAGTATTAGCCTCGCATGGATAACCTTCACACGCTGGCTCTATCAACACTTTACCCTCGCGATTAACGCGAGCTTCTCTTGTTCCAAGTCCAGATAGCATAGCCTCGCGTGGAGAATCACACGCTGGCTTGTCCTTACGATTAACGCAAGTTGCAGCTTTGCGTTAATCGCGATATTGACTGGTCTTGTGATTGACGCAAGCTAGTTTGCGAGGGACTGTAGCCTCGCGTTCTGCTGCGAAGTTAGCCTCGCATTTAACGCGGGCTTTGAGGGCCTTTCGCCTAACTCTCCGATTTCTATTTCGGAGTTGGGTTCTGGTCAATCCAATTCCCGAGTTTTCTTTGGCAGTAAAGAGGCCATCCTCTGCTAGGGTTTTCTGTCCAAACGACGGCTCTATGGCTGCGGTCTCCAAGGGTCCCCGATTAACAGTGGATTCCTGATTACCCGATTCTCGGGTATTGGAGCGTACGCGACGATAGCGTCGCGTTTCAGTCAGATTACCTGATTTAGAGAAGAGATACTCCTCGTACTTCTGCTGGTCGATCTCTACGACTAGCATGTTCATGTCAAATCCGATCCTCCCGACGTCAGATTGCGCCACTGTGGTTACCAGTTTGTTCGCAGTAGAATTTTGCTTTCCTTCCATTGAATACAACTTAGATTATAACGAAAGTGAACAAGAAAAGAACAAAGGAGAGGATTTATAATCTATCACTCTCTTTTACAAAATATCGTGGGATTCTCGTAGCGATGGGATCTATCAAGTTGCTTCTTTGGACGATCTGACGACGATGATCTTCTTTCTTGAAGATGACGGTCGACTCTTCTTGATCTTCTCTGATCTTGATTCGTTCAAAACTCTCACGCGTAACTCAAACTTCTTTTATACTTCAAAAAGATCCTTAAGGTTTCTTCAAGGGGGTATTTATAGCCTTGGGCCAATGCGAGTTTCTATTTAAATAGAATTGTGCTCATCAAGGATTCCAATCAAATATCTTAGTTTTTATTTAAATCTCCTGATTTAGAATTCTGATTGGATTCAATTTGGGTATTGATAATGCCCAAATCTCAATCTCAATCAATTTATGATTCTGGTTATCTGCTCACGCGGAGCTAATTGCGTTAAAACGCGGAGGTAAGAAACCAGAACGCGGAGCTATTGATTAGCTCCACGTTTTACTCAAACGCGAGGCTAAATAGCCAGGCGCGGAGCTGTTAGCTCCGCGTTCTGTATGGAAAACTTCTTTTACCTAGAAATTTTCACTACCAACACAAGATCGCTTGCCCGTCCGCTTGACCACAGTGCTAAGATTGCTCGCACGCCCACTCAGAATGCTCACCTGCCCAGATCGCTCGCCCGCCCGCCCACGCCAAGATCTCCTGCCCATCTGCCTAGATTGGTCGCGAGGCTTATCAGGTTTGGTCGCCGCGATTTCGTTTCCTCAAATCAACAGATTTCGCGAATACCTTTACCTTAACTTACATAAGGGTAATCAAGTAATTTGATATATATATATTCAAAAATTAAATTATGAACCATGGTTTATTTGAACTCAATAGCTAATGCAGGGAGTGAACTGGAGTAACTTAAATGTCTTTGGAAAATAATATCAAAATATAAAGTTTTAGGGATCTATATTATATTATTGAAGAATTAAGGGATCGGTCTGCAAAAACTCCATGATTTTAATTTTTAGTGCCACACCTCCCTGGTCCTCCTCTATGATGTTTTCTTTTTCTTAATTATAGTCATGGTAGGCCTCAGAGTGACTTTTATATCAAAATTTTATTGAACCAATTCTACTTGCCGGTAAATGCAGAAGCTCATAATATTGCTTTTCTGATTTGGCTGCATGATAAATAGTCTTTTTTCGCTTGCTTCACCACCTGTCGATATTAAGCTGCATTTTTGGGAATAATATTCACTATTCCATGCCCATCAGATGTACCCCGCCTTAATAGTTTTTGTCCACCAGTACCAAACATCAGATTCTGGGATGTATGAGAGTTATAGATGATTCATTACGTAAAACATATGAAAATATGGTATTCCGGTTGTTTAAAATTTCAAGCAATCCCATGAATTGTTTCCAATTTGCCGTTTTCCATTCGCAACAAGCAACTCTACAGAGTTTTGAATTTGAATGAGCGAACACAAAGAATTTACAAGATCCATCCAAAATATTTTGTTCAATAAATACTTTTTAACAATAGCAGGTATATAACCGTTGATGATTCTAAATTTATCATGCAACTTTTAAGATATGGAGTAAATTAGGAAGCCTTACAATCGACTTCTGCCTCATTAAGACAAGTTCGAGAGACATTTCTGTCATAGTGATCAAATAATATCCGCAAGAGTCATGTCAAAATTAAGAAATCTATGGAAATTATCATTTATACTTTTCATTGTGTTGTATAAAAGTGCCTAAAAAGTATATCCATATAAATAGATTTTTTAACACAATTTCTTAAGACACTTTCTGGTTTATCAACGATCTTGCTAACAAGTAGAAATTACCACTTGAAATTAAACTGCTCGCTGTATATTTATTATACATTAAATCTCGAAAGTCAGTTCTGATTGAAAGAATTTTGCCTACGTCCTAACAATACAACAAGTTAGAAAGTATAGCTTCCTGCATAACATTATCGTCATATATGATGATAGATATGGTTCCTTCTAACATATCACAATTTTTAACATTTTAAATAACTAAAAATAACTGGCATTCATTTCATTTGAAGCTACTTTGCACCAAAAGATTGATCTTCTACGCTGGTGATTTGTGCCAAGAAATACTATCAATGGCATGCTATATTTATTTGTCCAATGAGTGCTAACAGACACAAGAACATCCTCGACCACCACAGAATCAATTCTTGACGGAGAATCTATTCAAAATAAATATGTCAAATTACCTTATTTATTTTCTTCAAATAAAAGAAATTAACATCCTTCTGCTTTCATTCTTTCATCATGTTCAGGACAGTTTGTGTATCCTCTTCATGTATATGTTCTCATTTTTTATATTCTACACAATTTATTCTAGGTATATTTTCTAATAAAAACCATCTTTTCATACCCTCCATCGACTTTACTTGTTATAATCCAGTCTTGTATTTAGGAATACCACATTGTGGGAGTACCTTGATCTCTTGCATTTTACCTCGTCAATGTTCCACCAATAAAAGAGAGTATGCATCACAAACGAAAAGGATGACTATATCCAGGATGCCAGCTCAGTACAGGAGCGGATGAACACTTAAGAGGAGGACAGATTAAAAGAGTCAAGAAGTTTATGTAAGATGTGGATCAAATGGCCAGTGATGTAATTTTCCTTTTCTTTTATATCTGATTGAGACTGCTGTATTGTACGGACATAAGCCCATGACTGTGTTGCTAATGGGCTCCATTAGCAACAATCCTGAGATAATGTAGTTACTGGTTTTGCATTATCCATGTTGAATCTCTCCAACACCTTTTTGATGTACCCCTCCTGAGATAACCACAATTTCTTATTTTTCTTATCTCGGGTAATTTGCATTCCAAGAAGTTGTTTAGCCTCACCCATGCCCTTCATAGAGAATCTCCCCACCAACTTTCTTTTCAGATCATTAATTTTCTTCATGCATGTACCTGCCACAATCATATCATCTACATACAAAGTAAAGTTACAATCCTTAAACTTTTGTAGATATACACAATGATCTGAATTGCTTCTGGCAAAACCCGAATCCAACATAAACTTGTCGAATTTCAAGTACCATTGCCTCGACGCTTGTTTCAACCCATACAAGCTCTTTTTCAGTCGACATATCCAATTCTCCTTTCCTTTAACTTCATATCCCTTCGGCTGTTCCATGTATATTTCCTCCTCCAATCACCATGAAGGAAAGCAGTCTTTACATCGAGCTGCTCTAAATACAATCTTTTCAAAACCACAATACTTAGTATTGTTCTGATAGAAGTCATCTTGACAATATGTGCAAATATTTCATTGAAGTCAATACCTTTTCTCTGACCGTATCCCTTCACCACAAGTCTAGCCTTGAACCTTTGTGTCCCTCCTGCCTCATGTTTCACCCTGTATACCCACTTGTTATGCAATACTTTTATCTTTTCCGATCGCTTCACCAATTCCCATGTGTGATTCTCCTCCAAATAAGACATCTCATCACACATGGCTTGCTCCCACTTAAGACGAAATTTATCCTGCATAACCTCTTTGTAACTCTCTGGTTCACCTGCATCAGTATACAAAACATGATATAATGGAAGACAAAGTTTTTGGGTTGGCTTCCTTATCCTCGTGCTCCTCCTCAAAGTGGTAACACTCTTTGATGAAGTACTGGAACCATCTACTTCAGTCAGTGGCTCTCTCTCCTATTCGGTCTCATCTAAAACTTGTGTATTCTCATGTGTAGTCATTTCTTCTCCTTCAGATGTAGGTATTTCTTTATTTCTTTTATCCATTGGATCTATCCCATCCTGTGGCTCATCCAGCTCCAAGTGCTCTTTCTCCATTGTATTGTCACTCTTACTTTCCATTCGGTTTTTATACATAAAACCCTCATTAAATACTACATCTCTGCTACGAATTACCTTGTTATGCTCATAATTCTATAAGCGATAACCATATTCGTCGCCACCGTATCCAATGAATGCACACTTCTGAGATTTAGAATCAAGCATCTTTCTCATTTCATGATTCACATGTGCATATGCTATACAACCGAAGACTTTTAAGAATGAATAATTCATAGTCTTACCAGACCACACCTCCTCTAGAATTCCTCTATCTAAAACACTAGCTGGACTCCTGTTGATCAGATAGACTGCCGTATCTATAGCGACTCCCCAAAGTTGCAAAGGCAAACCTACTTGTAGTCTCATACTCCGAGCTCGCTCCAAAATGGGTCTATTCATCATCTCAGCCACGCCATTCTGCTGCGGTGTTCTCGGTACAGTCTTTACTCTCCTAATCCCGTGGTAGAGCAATAGTCATCGAACTCCCTATTACAAAATTCCCCACCATTGTCTGACAACAGACATTTTACCTTCAAACCTGTTTCATTCTCAACAAGAGCTTTCCATACCTTGAAGATCTTGAAGACATCGGATTTCTGCTTAAGTGCAAACACCCATATTTTCCTACTTGCATCATCTATGAAAGTGACAAAATAAGAATTACCTCCAAAAGACTTCGCCGAAGAAGGCCCCCATACATCTGTATATACCAACTCCAATCTCTCGGCTTTCTTCTCCTTGCCATCCTTCATAAAACTAACGCTTTTCTGCTTTCCAAACACACAGTTCTCACAGAAATCAAAGTTAGCATCTTTCATATCTGTCAACATATCTCTGGATTGCAATACTCTCATGCCGCTCTCGCTCAAGTGACCAAGCTTCTGATGCTATAAGGTAGCTTTCTCATTCTTCACAGTGTCCAAAGAAACAACGTGATCTACCGAGCTTGAAAGTAAATATAGAGTTTCCACTCTTTCACCCTTGACCACTACCATTGCTCCTTTGCTGATCTTCCACTGTTTCCTCTGAAATGAGATTTGATAACCTTCGTCATCCAACTTGCTAACAGATATCAAATTCTTCTTCAAATCTGCTATGTGCCTGACCTCTTGTGAAAGCAACTTTACACCATTGTGCAACTTTAACTGAATTGTCCCTTTACCGATAATCTGACATTTCTGCCCATTACCAATAGTCACATGCCCAAAATCACCTTGGACAAAATTCTCAAACCATTCTCTGCGAGCAGTGCAATTGATCGAAGCCCCTGAATCCACAAACCACAGATCTGACTTTGATTCTGTATGAGCATATAAGCATAAGTCATCATACTCCTCACTTGGATTCACCACATTCGCTCCTTGCTTGTCTTTGTTTGGACAATCTTTCTTCATATGACCCTCTGTCTTACATTTCCAACACACAAACTTTTTCTTGAACTTCCCCTTAGATTTTGATCTCCCTCTTTACTTCGACTCCCTGCTTAAACTTCTACCTCTTTCCTTTCTTCTGTTATTATCAACAGACAGAGCAGTACTTGTAGAAACTGTGCTCTCACCCATGCTCTTTTTCATCAATTCATCATTCATGATTGTACTCACAACATCATTAAATTTAAGAGCAGTATTGGAAGAATTGCTGATGGCCATAACAACATTACTCCAACTATCCGGTAACGAACACATAAACATCAAAGCTTTAATGTCATCAGCAAAGACAAAATCTAAGGATTCAAGTTATGCCCATAATGTGTTAAATTCGTTCAAATGATTAACAACTGAACTATCAGAAGGCATCCTCAAGTTGAACAACTTTTTCATTAGAAACAGTCTATTTGAAGCAGACGGCTTCTCATGAAATTTAGCCAATGCTGACATCTTGAACACAACCTGCTTTGTCAGGCACAATCGAATCTGCGCCAAAGCCCTCCTATCCAACAATTTTCACTCCTCCATCTGTCATCTTTTCTGGCTTTTCTCCAAACAGTGGTTGATGTAAATTCTTTTGATATAAATAATCTTCCATCTGCAATTTTCACCATTGGAAATCTGTCCCATCAAATTTTTCAATCTTTTCCTTCCTATCTTCCGCCATAACTCCCATTGAAAATCAACACCGATCTGAGTGAAATCTGACCCGAACCAGGGCTCTGATACCAATTGTTAGCAAAAGATAGCGGAATAATACTAATGCAACAACTAGCGGAATCAAATAGTTAACCGAAGAGAAAAATAACAGAGACAGAGAACACGCAGATTTAACATGGTTTGACAATATGCTTACGTTCACGGGGACACGATCGAAAAACCTCCACTATATCAAAAGTTGATTACAACTTTTTAGTTCTCAGCCACAAGAGAAATCACAAAGAAATCACACAAGATTTTGAGATCAAATCCTAACTTCTTTTTGCATTGATTTACCTCTTTGCTTTGGCCACCAAAAAAATCCTAAAAGAATTGCCAAAGGAAGCCGCCTGTATTTTCCCTTTTGATTCCCTTGCTTCGGCCAAGAAAATAAAATTTTGCAGCTACCTCACTTTTTGATTCAGCCACCACCAACGATTTTTCAACAGCAGCAGCCCACAAAAATTCTCTTGCTTTCGGCTTCAAATAATTTCAACAGCAGGGAGAAGAAAACCCTAGCCAACCTTTTTTCCGGCTCACTTTTTTCGGCTCACCCAAAACCCTAGCACCACATCCCATATTTATATTATATCATAATGGATTTGGGCCAGTTTTGGACCCGTTTTGGTTAACCGAAACCCGTTACGATAATGGGCTCCATTAGCAATAATCTCCCACTTGGAGACCTATTGCTAAAACTGTAATCTCTATACATGATAATCCCAGTGTCCAAAGTTTTTACCTCGATCGTTTAAAGTCCCAATTTCAGCATTCAATACAAACGCACCAAAGTTGAGCAATAGCTCAACTTTTTCCCATCAACCGGCTTTGTCAACATATCTGCAGGATTCTTACTGCCCTCAATCTTCTCCAACTTCAATTGGTCATTCTCTAACAAGGATCTAATGAAGTGATATCTGCTATGATACCATTTGTTGGGAATCAAATCCCCCATCGAGATTGTAGATACGAAGAAAACAATACAACACAAGAAGAACACAATTAACGTGGTTCGGCCGACCAAGTTCGACCTACGTCCACGGGAACAACGAGAGAAATATTCACTATGAGAAAAAATAGGTTACAAGAAGAGATCCAAGTATCTCTCTACCTCTCGCATCTCTCATAATAACAGAAGTATATCTCTCAGCCAATTGCTCTCCAATTGCTCTACTATCTCGTATTACATACAAGAGATATATATAGTGTTCATATCCTAATCTCATTAGAATAGCACTATCACCATCTAATTGGTGTTCCAATCTAATTAAAACTCTGGTCTTTTAACCCAAGTCCAACTGGGACTCCTGTGATTCTTAATCGCATCTGGATACTCAACGAATGCGAGACACAAACCCAACAATCTCCACCTTGGCTCGTATCCGATGAGCCATGCATCTTGGAGAAACTCCGTTGTTCTCGTCGTCTACTTCGCAGACATCCACCGCACGATCACTATGCTCCACCAACTGGGAACAAGTTGTATAATCATCACCGCCTCTATACTTGAGCATTCATGATCACTAAACCATGCTTTCCTCCGAGCACTCATGATCACTAAACCATACTCTTTGAACACTCACGATTACTACACTACACTCTTCACCAAGCGCTCATAATCACTACACCGTGCTCCACCTCAGTCAAAACACCTGGACCTTCTGAGCACTCACAATCACTTATTATGTTGTGTACCATACAAAAGAGATCGATATACTGTACTCCACCTGATCCAAAAACTATGACCAACTCTAAAGACATAGACGATTATACATTACCATGTGATTCAACATGTCACGAAGTAACCATATCCATCAACATAAAGTACCATGGCGTACCTCATCATCGTCGATCATTGCTGGTCTGCACAAATTCTGCTATAAACAATGGATTTGGCCCAATCCGCATCCACTACTAAATCCGGAATGCTGAAAAACATAGGATTCGACTCTTGGATCACCTTAATCGGAGACCGATTATTCGATCCACGCTTCAATCAACCATAACCGTCGATCTGGGCCTCAGAATCCATCTCAGTTATCAGCCACTCCTTTTGGTGCATATTGCTAGAACCTCCGGTTGTGTACATTACCAGTTGTATCTGGTTATTTTTTTCTTCTTCTTCTTATTGTATTTTGCCTTGATACCTCCGCCAACATTCTTGTTGACTCGACATCAAATCCACCATCTCGCAATCTCGATTCCGGATCCATAACTCCGACTCTGATACCATTTGTTGGGGATTGAAGTCCCCCATCGAGATCGTAGAGACGAAGAAAATAATACAACACAAGAAGAACACAAGATTTAACGTGGTTCGGCCGACCAAGTTCGACCTACGGAGCAACGAGAGAAATATCCACTATGAAAAAAATAGGTTACAAGAAGAGATCTAAGTATCTCTCTACCTCTCGCATCTCTCATACTAACAGAAGCATATCTCTCAGCCAATTGTTCTCCAATTGCTCTACTCTCTCGTATTACATACAAGAGATATATATAGTGTTTCTATCCTAATCCCATTAGAATAGCACTATCAATTGGTGTTCCAATCTAATTAGAACTCTGGTCTTCTAACCCAAGTCCAACTGGGACTCATGTGATTCTTGATCGCATCTGGATACTCAACGAATGCGAGACACAAACCCAACAGACTGTGTTGTTTCTTTTATTTTCATTTCGGTACTAGTTTTATAATATATCGTTAATAGAACATGGAGGGGTAAATCCGCCGTTTTCACTCAAAAAAAAAAAAAAAATGTTCCACCAATAAATTATGTAGAATGTCAAAAATAATTTGTACAGTTTTATTCTTTTTTTTGATATTCTACGCAAGTGTGATCCAAATAAATGCTCCCGTTTAATGTGAGATGAAATAAATTTGGTACAACTTTGAAATTCACAAAACATGAACATGTTTTAGGACAACTACCATGCGCCTAATCAACTTGGCGTCTGTAAATGTTACTTCCTCTTTCGTTATTTAGGGAACTATCCAGTGTGTTTTTCTTGTCACACTCTTTCTATTGTTTGTCTCGTGATGCTGCAGGCCAAAATGTCCAGATCACTTGAACTCAATATTCCCTATAAAGGATGAAAGGAGACTCCCGATGCTTAAACCATCCAACATTCACCGTTTCGCTTCTACTTTGCTAAATCATAACTAATCCATCGTGTGCCCTAGTTTTGGGCCCAACCCTGCAAACATCAAATTGCTACTTACATGCATTTTTTTCCTACAAATCCCCGCAGGTCCCACTTACGTTGACGTCAGTCTGACGGAAAATCCCAGAAGAATGAGATCATCATCATGATAATGACATCACCAACTCACCCACCGCATGGGCATTTAAACACAGAGAAGAATCAATCACTTTCATATGCAAAATTAAGCTCCCGTATTTATCCTCTCCTATCTTTCTAAATTTCATGATCTTAATCTTGTTTTTCCCACGTGATTTTATGACAAGGTTAATAATGAAATGGACAAATTGATGCTACATGTAGGTCCCTCTCAACTTCAACGGGGGCACATTTTGTGGTCCCAAGCACGTACGAATTAGGCAATGAGTTCCAAGTAGCCAAGAACAAGACAAAATCACTGAAATTAGAGCGTGAAAACACAAAGCCTGAGCAAATGAGGAACAGAGAATGATCATATGTAGAACAGTACGGGAAGACTGTATGAAAGTTACTCTATGCTGTATTTGAGAGTAATGCCAAGTTGCTGAGAATGCAAGATAATGACTTACCAGGTGTGTGCATCTTTCAAATAATAGATAACATTGAGTGAGCTGGATAGCTGTTGAATAGTAAACTTAATTCAATGTTTTGAGATTTTCAAAATTCAAATATATATAATGAGTCACCATGGAAAGTGGTGATTCATGAATTTGGATTTCCTATGTCTTTAGTTAATATGTGTGTTTAATTAGTTCATGTATTTGGATTTTTTATGAGCATTTAATGTGGTTCATGTATGGAGGATATACATGTATTCTAGAGTCCTATAAATACCTATGTAAGTGTTGAGTTTTGTAAGAGGCAAGAGCCAAAAGTAAATAGAAAAATTTTAGCCTCAAATCTCTTCATAGTTTTTCCTCTCTATAAGCCTCTCATATATTTCTTACAAATTGGTATAAGAGCCCAAGTTTCGTGATCCTGGAAATGGCCAATTCTAGTTTTACATTTCAATTTTTCCGACTTATAAAAGAGAATTATGAGAATTGGTGCATCCGTATGAAGGTTTTGCGTAGTTTTCAAGATGTATGGGAGATCATGGATAGAGACTATGATGAGTCTCGCAAGGAAGCTACATTGACTCCTATGCAGAGGGAGGCTTTGCAAAAGATGCGAAAGAAAAATCAACAAGCTCTCACTCTTATCCATCAATGTTTGGATGAAGTCATGTTCGAGAGAGTGACTAATGTGACCACCACCAAGTAAGCATGAGAGATCTTACAAAATTCCAATCAAGCGGTTGATAAATTTAAGAAAGTGCGCCTTCAATTATTTGGAGGAGAATTTGAAGGTCTACAGATGCAAGATTCTACAGATGCAAGATTCCGAATCTATCGCGAATTTTTTTTCAAGAGTATCGGTCATAGTCAACAAAATAATGCGGTATGGAGAAAGATTGGAAGAAGTCCGGATTATTGAGAAGATTCTTCGTTCGTTGATTTCAAAGTTCGATCATGTCGTTATCGCCATTGGAGTGTCCAAAGATTTGGAGACTATGACAGTTGATCATCTTACGGGTTCTCTACAAGTTCATGAAGAGAGAATAAATAAGAAGAAAGATTAGCCGATCGAGCAAGTTCTAACCACTAAGCTCTCGGTGAAAGAGAAAGAAGATGATCATGAGAAAAGTCAACAAGGAAGAGGACGTGAACATGGACAAGACCGAGTGAGAGGAGGAAGAGGAAGAGGTGGACATGATAACCAAAACTCCAACAATAATAAAAAAAAGAAAGCAAATCCTCAAGAGGACGTGGTAGAGGAAATTACTCATGGCAAGATAGGTCCAAAATTCGATACTACAATTGCCAAAAAAATGGTCGCTATACTAAGGAGTGTTGGAGTGCACATAGTAATGATAAAGAGAAGGCCAACTATGTTGAGAACAAAGAAGAGGAGGCCACTTTATTGCTAGCCTACAAAAGAGAAGGAAAAACAAAAGAGGATGTGTGGTATCGTAACAATGCAGCAAGCAATCATATGTTTGGAGATAAAAGCAAATTTATGGAGCTTGATGATTCGGTGACCGGATTTGTCACTTTTGGGGATAAATCTAAAGTTCCAATTTGAGGCAACAGTACGATTTTAATTCGTATGAAGAATGGTAGCCATCAATTTATAAGTAGGATATATTATGATCCAAATATGAAAGGTAATATTTTGAGTTTGGAACAACTTTTGGAGAAGAACTATGAGATTCATATAAAGAATCGTAGTCACTTTGTTTGCCAAAAAAATTGTAAATGACGGTTTATTGAGATTTTTCAATAAAGAATTACAATCCAACGGTTTTTCGTTTACAGAAGATGAGGAAAATGGATTTCCTCTTTGTTTAAAACTGGGTTCTGAGGAGTTGTGGAGGACGATCCAGCTCTGCATTGACACTCCACGCAAACTCTTTCAATTGGCAGAAAAAGAAGGCTGTGGACTCTTACTTACAAGGAGTAATTCAAGAAGAAGATGTCTTTCGTTCTCCCGCCTTTTATAGGGGTTCTTGGGCAACGTCTCTGTCTCATTCGTTCGACCGTTACCCCAACTACTCGCGAAGTGCCGTCATACTCGTAAGGTAGTTACTCCCACGATCGAAGTAATATCACTGCATTCGTTTGGCAGTTAGATCCACGATCTGAGATGACAACTCTCTTGTTCGGGTCGGGTGATTTTGTATTAAACCCATCCCCGGAAGCTATGGGTAGTATCGCGAATATCAATTTTAGATTCGCAAACATGTTCTGTCGTCACTGGGTCGCGAACCTTAATCTTTAGGTTCACGGATTTGCTGAGTTGCGAATCTCTAACCCTAAATTCGCGGATCTATTTTGTTTTCCAGAATTTTTTGCCGACAAAATTCCCTCCAAAGTTTGTAAAACTCTCATGATTCTTTGAGAAGTTTTGGAATACTTTGGATATATCATTCTATATTAGAATCTTCATTTTTCATATTTCTAAGACTACAATTTTGTATTAGAACTTTCTTAAATTGACGGCAGCATGACTCTGTCTCAATATCTCGAACACCCATTTTGAAAGGAACACGACTCTGTATTAGCGCCTTGAATTTACTGCTTTTGAAGGAAAAATGCAACTCTGTATTAGCGCCACAATTTGCTGCTTTTGAAGAAAAATGAGACTCTATATTAGCTCCACAATTTTCAACTCTTGAAACATACGACTCTGCGTTAGGGTCGCGAATTTGCATTTTAGAAGGAAATGTGACTTTGTATTAGGGTCGCGAACTTTCATTTTGCAAGGGGAACACGACTCTGTATTAGGGTCGCAACCTTCATTTCGGAGGAGAAGACGACTCTGTGTTAGGGTCGCAAACTTTCATTCTGGAGAAGAAGACGACTCTGTGTTAAGGTCGTAAACATTCATTCTTTCACTTTTGGAAGGGGAACGCGACTCTGTATTAGAGCCGTGACCTTTCATTTTGGAGAGAACGTGACTCTATATTAGGATCGTGACCTTTTCCTTTTTGGTTGCGGAAAAGCAGCATGTTGTTGCTTTCTACGGCGTAGGAATTGAGACGTTCTCTGAGCCGCATTAAATGAAAAGGTACGAATGAGATTTGCGCCAGAGATCACGTCTATCCGAAGATCTCGGCCGTCAAATCATATGCTATATAACCTCGATTTCATGAAAGAGATCATTTCTATCTCAAGAAATTTGAACTCCAAATTTCTTCTTTTAGGGTTCTTAAGACTTCTCATCTTCACCCTCCTTTAGCTTCCGATTCTTCTCGTGAGGAATTTCCTGAATCTGCAAAAGATGCCGAAGAAATATTTTTCCTCCGATACTGCTGCCAGTGATCATCAAGACCCTCAAGCAACCTCCAGGTTGATGGTGGTTCGGCAGGAACCTTTGATTGGAGGTAATAATAATAACTTTCGAAACACAATCCCTTTCTTAATTTTTTTTGTCTTGAATCTGAATGTCTGTTTTTGCAGTTGATTATGCTTTGACTCCTTAGCCTGAGGACCATTGCTAAGAAAGAGTTCAGATTTGGTCAAGTTTTCCCGCATTGTACAACATCTGATAGCCGAGAGAGGGAAAATAAAATTCTTCATCCTACTCGCTCAATATTGCGAGAACTGATGACCAATACATCTTTTGAAGGAGATGATCGATCCTTGCTACACAGATCAGCCTTTTTGTTCGAGGACCATGTTTCGGTTCCCGATAGCGGTTTGGAAGATGGAGATTACAAGTGGCTTCGTCAAGTTGAGGGTCGCTACTTGTTTCTCCCCAACATGGAGAGGTCCTACCCATTCTTATTCCTCCAATCCCTTTCTGTGCCCAGACGAATAGACTGATACATAAACAGGCCGCAGGACGACATCTTATTGGGAAGATTTAACTCTTAAGGTGCTTTTCCCCGTACTACTGGGAAACACTTTTGTGGATTGCTCCCGGAGCTGCTTAAACATGACTTTCCTAGAGGTGAAACACCCATGGTCGCACATACTTTCTTGCACCGATTCGCCAATGCACAAGGAGAGTTTTCTGTTCAAGATTTTCGTCCCCCTGGATGGGTTCACTTCTCTTCCAAAGGAGAGTGGGCAGTCTTTACTGACTTCTTTCTGAAAACCTTCAGAGACCAGCTTCATCATGCGAAGCTATATCGCGCTATCAGGGTTGTTCAGCACGGTATTCCTACTAGCAGGTTCCATTTTTTTTGCTTTACTGGACTGTACAATCCTGATACTTGTTCAATCTTTTACCCTCGCGGCGAATTGGGTTTCGCCCTTCACGAGATGTATGAAATTTCGGGACTGCCCATAAGAGACATCTCGTATGAAGAGTACATCCCAACTGGGGAAGAACTCTATCTGCTAAAGACCCAGGACCCTTTTGTCTATAATACTTATTGGGAGCTACTCTGCCACTATCATATTAGCACCCACATGTCCAGCACTCGCAATTTGAAGCCGAAGAATTGGTTGCAATATCTTTTGCCCAACTTTTCCAAGAGTAATTTTAATTTCACTCGCCTTCCTCCAGCTTCTGAAAAGTAGGTTGAGAGAAGAATTGCGAGTTTCGGAATAGACGCTTGCGTCGCTGAATCTGATGAGGATGTTTTCAAGACTGGAACGACCTTTGAAAGTTTTCACTATCAGGCCCTCCAACCTTCATCTGATCCTACCTTCTTAGCGGGCTATTTGATGGTATGGTTGAAGAAGTGTGTTATTTCTTCGGAGGAAAACATACCCGTTAGGGTCGTATAACCAGCCGTCCTACTTGCATTTGGTAGGCGACTCAGTCTGCTGCCCACGATGGTGTGCAGCATCAAAAGCAGACTGAGGAGATTGGCTGATAAATTCTGTAATGTGAAGAAGGAATAGAGGAAGAAAGGAGAACCAATTGTTAAGACTCCTAATCCGCTTGTAGACTCCCTTATACTTATTTGATGGCTTGGCTAGTTTTATATTGCCCCACTTTGATGAGTCCTGCCGATTCGCAGATTGATTTGAATGCTCCCAAAGTGCAGCACTATGAGAGGTTGCAATGGAGAGGGGGCTACATGGCCGCGATCCACAAGATTCTTCATCACTTCGCGAACTTTAAACTATTTCGATGTTTTCCGTACTTTCCAAATGCTGGGTACAGGGAGGAATTCACGGACATTGCTGGTGCTGATAAATTCACTGTTCTGTCTCTGGGGTGCTTCTGGTGGTTGATAAACATCCGTCCAGAATATTTGGTTCTCCATTTGGGGAATCATTGCTATATAGAGCCTTACTACCCGAGCCGTTTCGCTCGACAGTTCGGGTATGATCTACTCTATGTTGGTAATCCCAATAGGAAAATGAGTTGTGTTGGGAATGCCTTTGAAGGAGCTCGAGCTTGGTTTCATTTCGTCGTAGGTGGAACCCAAGCTAGATTTGATCTTCCACTCAAGACCCCGAACTCGAATATGAGTTTCAATTTCTGTAAGTGGTTCGCGGATGCTAATTTCGCTCCCCAGAACTTCAGTGTAAACCATACCTGTCTGAGAGAGATCAGAGCTTGGTATGCCCAGAAAAAAGAAGGCTGGCAGCACGAAAGTAGCGGGGATGGAAGATTTCGGGGCAGAAAGTGCCTTTGATGAGTCGGAACCGGCGACTCAATAAGGGGAGGAGGATAATAATGCACCGGCTTTATCAACTCAGCCTGCCTCTCTTAATGCTTCTCCTCTCCCAACTTTGAAGAAAACTTCTCCTCAACCGCAGTCTCCTCCGAAGAAGATTTCGCATAAGCGGAAGAGACTAAGGCACCTCAATGACTTACCTATCAATCTACAGGGCGTTGATCCACAGAACACCCCATCTGGAGCTGGCACTGCGGTACCCAGTTTAGTTTCTGAGACCCTTGCGGAGGAGCCTAAGGAAGATGAGAATGACTCATTTTTAACTCTCCACTCCCTTAAGAGGCATCGGAGTCAAAGACCTGTTTTTCGCAGTGATCCTACTCCTGCCACTCAAGAGGATCCTGCGACTCTTACCCACCAAGCCACTGTTGAAGTAGGTGCTTCTCCTACTGTACAAGAGGGTTTTGCAACCCCTGTTCATCAAGATATTGCAGATGATGAAGTACAAATCATTGGAGAGATTCGTGCATCAAGTCCCCCAAAAGTAGCACCTCCTTCGGAAGATCAAGATGAATGGGGTGATGACGACGATGTCAGTAGTGGCAATCTTCACTCTTCCACCCCTCCATCAGACCATGGTAAGTACGTCTATTTGAGCGAAGACATTTGGATCGAAGTATATGGGCCTGAGGTATTCGGACCTAAGGTGTACGGACCTGGATGTCAGCAGTGGCAATCTTCACTCTTCCACCCCTCCATCAGACCATGGTAAGTACGTCTATTTGAGCGAAGATGTTCGGATAGAAGTATATAGGCCTGAGGTATTCGGACCTGAGGTGTATAGACCTGGAGAATCCAGTGTTCAACCTTCAGGTTCTCATCTTTTTTTTTAAGTATTCTATTATTATTAAATGATATTGTGACATTCAACTGTCAACTTTCACCTTTGCCAGCTCCAGTTTTGACTCCAAATCTAGAGTGCATGGGTGCGAAGGTGACTCCGCTAGATGATACCATCGCGGAAGCTGACGCTAATGAGGTGACCGAGGTTACCACTTCTGTTTTTGATACTACAGAGGTAATAATTCCCGAGACTACTATGTCCACGGTCTCGGTCGTAGCTGCTCCGACCGATATTTTGGTTCAGGATGTTGCAGCTGGTAGCTCTGCAGAAGCCTCCAGAGGTTCTGTTCCTCTTGATATTGGCATTGTTGCCTCTGTGCAGCAGAGTACGGCTCAAACCGTCTCTGCCCCAGCCAATGTTGATCCCTCTCATGCAGAGGTTGATGTTTTTGAGGTTGATTTATTGAAGGATACGGTGGGAACTTTCCTCCACTTCCTTGATCGTTGTATTGACAAGATACTGAAGGGGTCTTATTTTACTTCGCTTGCCAATGTTCTCAATATTTATTTGACTGGTATTGTCAGCATTGGCGGAGAAGAAAAGTTGCTCCTTTTAGGCTTATGATAGCTCAACTTCAAAAGCATGTCGAATTCTTATCGAAGACCAGAAGTGCCGACAAATCTGAAGCAGTTGAGGCCATTTTCCAGAAGCTGAAAGATGAACAACTTAGGTTCTAGAAGGAGACCCAGGAGAAAGCCAACGCTTGCAAAGCCTCCTTAGAAAAGGGTCAATCAGACCATCAGTCTCTAGTTCTTCAAGTGAAGGCCGTTGCTTCAATTGTCAAGGACCATGACTAGGCTATTGTCAGGACCCAAGAGTCTATCACCAAAACTCAAGATTTCTTGGCCAAGATCACCAAGGAACGTGATGAGTTAATGAGGAATCTCACCAACTTATCGTGAAAGCGGGACAATACAACCAGAGATCTTCAGGCGGTACAAGCTGAATTGGGTATGCTAGAGGCTGCTGCAGCGCAGAATGTCGTCGCCAGTGACGAGGAATTGCATCTCCAAGCCACTATCCAAGCTTATGAGGTCATTCTGCAAGACATTGACGATGCTGAGGAGAAAATAAAATCTCTTTTGAATCATTGAACTGTAAAAGCTTATTCTTTTTGTGGTTCTTTGTTGCTCCTTCTTTTTGTAATAGTTTCCCTGACATTTATTGTGCATGGTATGACTCCTTTCTTATGTAGAGAACTTGATTTTGTATTTCTAAGGTATGACATTGCATTTGTCTTCGAAGATTTGCAACAAACCCGCCATCTTATGTCTGAAATTTGCAAGTCTTCGTAAAACTCTGGTATCTATGTATCTGTCACGTGACTTTCATGAGTCTTTATCAGATTTGCGACTTTACATCTGGAAGTTCGCGGATTAACAAAATTCATACAAAATTCGCGATCTTGACTTCCGAGGATTGCTAGTTTAAGTTCGCGATGTTGTGCCCGAAAGTTCGCAGGATGACCCAAAACTCCTCAGAATTTGTAGAGACTTCTACGAGCCTTGGGATGAAGCCGTCGGGTGCGGAATCCCAAGCGTTATATGTCTTTATTAATGACGAGATCTCTAGGCTGCAAGATCTAAACGTTCCATGCAACAGTAATAAATTCTGTTGAGATATGAACCGAAAATCTTAACCGAAGATTTCGGCTTTATCTTTTCCCAACCAGACCGTATATATAAGATGCATGGCTTCTTCTATGGAAGATCATTCTAACGAGAGATCTCCCTTATCTTCTCTTCCTTTCTTTTGGAGTTGATTTATTCGTGCAGCCATATTTTCTTTTCTTCCAACCGAAGCGATGGATAGGCATGTTACAAGACCTCCAGATTGCATCAATCTAGTGGGGTGTTCCACCGAAAAGGTTTTTCTGACCGTAGTCATTTTCTTTAATTAAGGTAAACTTCTTCTTCTGATTAATATCATCATCTTTCTTCTTTTCTACCTTTTTAATAGGGATTTGACTTGGCTGCAGGAGATAACTGTAGTCATTCTCCTTAACAATGACCCAGACCCGATGGGCTCGTAATTGCTAACAATACCTTTAGGGTCTTGGAAGGTCTCATATATTTTTCATGAGAGAAAAGATTTCGGGTCTGTGGCATTGTTTTATTTCTTTCCTAGCATCCCACAAGTTTGGGGTGCTAATGACCAGGGCCTTGAATTTGTGCAACCCCTCACGTTGTACGTTTGGGTGTGTGCACTTGGTATGCCCAATTTTGAACTAATCAAGTCACTGGCATCATTATTGGGGGAACCAACTAGGAGGTCCCTGATTATGGGCGGAAGAAGAAACAAGTCTGTACCCTTAAGCCGTCCTTGAAGAGGAGGCTATAAGAGCAATTTGGAAGTGGAGGCTATGGGAGCAAACTTTTTGATCTGAGCAATGCTGAAAGAGAAGGCTACAGAAACAAGTTTGTCATTCCAGAAGAAGAGCCTGTAGGAGCAGGCTACTGCCTTTTAAGCCGTCCTTGGAAGGGGAGACTACAGAAGCAAACTTTTTTCTTTTTTTTTTCACATCAGTGATTTGTATTCATTCTTATTGACTGTATAGTGCTAGAGAATTCTCTGTAATTTTGATATGATAATGAATAAAGAAACACTTTTTTTTTTTACATAACTAAGAGTGACTGATGGATGATTCTGATATTGATTACCAGAGGTAACTATTAACTTGATAATCTTAAAAACAATCAAAATTTTCCAAGCACCCAAAATTGTTGTGAATGAAATAACTTTTTTGACCAGATTGAAACTCGCACTGTCTAGTATAAAGAGTTTGATTCGCCAAAGGTATTTTATAACTTGGCAAGTTTGAAAGAAAGAAATTTGATTCGCTAGAGATTTTTTTAACTTGGCAAATTTTGAAAGAAATTTTGATTTGCCAGAGGTATTTTTTAACTTGGCAAATTTGGAAAGAAATTTTGATTCACTAGAGGTATTTTTTTAACTTGGCAAATTTGAAAGAAGGAAATTTGATTTGCCAGAGGTATTTTTTTAACTTGGCAAATTTGAAAGAAGGAAATTTGATTCGCCAGTGGTATTTTTTAACTTAGCAAATTTGAAAGAAGGAAATTTGATTTGCCAGGGGTATTTTTTTAACTTGGCAAATAAGAAAGAAAAATGTGATTCGCGACTTAAAAATCTTTAGTCCAGAGCCACGAATCTTTATCAATGAACTTCTGATTACAAACAAGATTTTGTTCATCATTTGCATTGAACTACCAAGATCACATTACAACTGGTGTTCCGCAATTTTACTAAGAATAATATTTCTTCAGAAATTTGCCATTAATTGGATTCATGATCTTATCACCATTCGGTTTTGCCAACCGATATGCACCGTTGGAGTAAACTGTATCAATGACAAAAGGTCCCTCCCGCTTCGGCTGGAACTTTCCTCTAGGCTTTTTACTAGTTATGATCGGTCTTCTGACTGACAGGACCAGATCACCTTTCTTGAAAGTTCTTCGTTTGGTCTTTTTGTTAAAAGTTATGGAGATCTGCGCCTGGTATAGTTCAATATTCTGTTGAGCTTCTAAGCGCTTATTGTCTAAGGCTTCTAATTCTTGGAGTCTTTACTGATGTCTTTCTTCTTGCATCATTATAGTTGTTAACGCGACTCGTAATGATGGAATTTGAATTTCCAAAAGCAAGACTGCTTCTGACCCATATACCAAAGAAAAGGGCATGGCATTAGTGGGGGTTCGGACTGTGGTGCGATATGCCCACAGAAATTCTCTGAGCTTCTCATCCCAATCAGTTTGATTGGATGACACAAA
The DNA here is from genome assembly GCA_036321105.1 of Dracaena cambodiana. Taxonomy (NCBI): domain Eukaryota; kingdom Viridiplantae; phylum Streptophyta; class Magnoliopsida; order Asparagales; family Asparagaceae; genus Dracaena; species Dracaena cambodiana. The sequence continues at coordinate 12,837,249 of JAYEPQ010000015.1, forward strand.
TTTTTTGAGAAGTTTTACAATGGTCTTATTGAAAGTTTCTGCTAGACCATTGACTATAGGGTAATATGGTGACGAAGCTACATTTTCGATCCTGTACTTGTTGCAGAATCTAAAAAATACTTGGCTCATGAACTAAGGCCTATTTTCATGAATGATTCTTTTGGGTACCCCAAAGCAATAAAGCACATGGTGTTTGATAAATTTGATAACATCTGATGACTTTACTTCGATCAGGGAAACGGCTTCAGTCCATTTCGAAAAGTAATCCGTTATGGCTAAAATGAACTGGTGTCCTCTTGTTGATGGCGGAGAAATTGGCCCGACAATGTCCATACCCCATTGTTCAAACGGCCACGATGTAGCTGTTGGGTGGAGATATTTTGGAGCTTGATGTATAAAGTCTGCATGTATTTGGTAGACCCTACACTTTATGGCGTAGTTAACCGCTTCTGTCATCATCTTAGGCCAGTAATAACCCATCCTTTGGATTCTATCCTAGAGTTTTGGTCCTGGCTGGTGTGCTCCGCAAATGCCAGCATGAGCTTCTTCGAGTACTTTTTGAGTTTCGCGGTTAGAGAAACAGCGAAGTAAAATTCCATCATAAGATTTCCTGTACAATGTTTGGAGCTCAGCATTGTAGTAGAATCGGACAGCCCTTCTTTGAATTGCCTTGACTTCTTTTGGATCTTCGGGTAATAAACCGTAAAGGACATAGTCTATATAAGGAATACGCCAATCCCTCGGTTCTAGATTTGACTCGAAAATATCAGCTTCGTCTTCCTGTGGTTCCCTCATTTTCTCTTTGAGTTCGTCCTTTGGACAAAATAATTATCTGCTCCCTAATACAATTTGCTTTCTAGCATGCTTAGGCAAGGCTAATGTAGCAGCTAAGGAAACTAGTGAAGCTGCATAACTATATCAGTGGCGCTTTACGTGGCTAACATAGAAACCATCGAAACCATCGACTATCTTGATCACCGCACGATAATACGGCAAAAGGTCTTCATATTTGACCTCATACTCCTCTTTTACTTGATTTACAACAAGTTGAGAATCTCCATATGCCTCCAAATATTTGACCCCCAGTTGTTTAGCTATTTTTAAGATGATTAGGAGAGCGTTATACACCGCGACATTGTTGGAGCATGGACTTGTTAATGAGTAAGCTCGAGGAATGATGTGGTTGTGAAGAGAGACGAAAATAACTCCTACCCCGCTGTCATTCTTCCCTCGGATCCCATTCGGGAGGCACCATCGAAGAAAAGTTGTCATACACCTTTCGTCACTGTATTTGCCTCCGGAGACTCTTGCGAGCCATCTTCTTCTGGAATCGGGCTCCATTCTTCCAACTCTCCAGGGATTTGTTTGTATAACTTCGAGAATACCAGGACTGGATATTCAGCTAGGAAGTCAGCCACGGCCTGTCCTTTAACAGACTTTTGCAGGACAAAATGCATATCGTATTGTGATAGTAAAATAGCCCAATTGGATAGTCTTGAATTCAACGATCCGAGTTTAGTCATTAATATTCTCAGGGGGTTAACTCTCGATACAACGTGGATGGTTTATCCAACTAAATAGTGTCGCATTTTCTGCACTGCAAACACTAAAGCTAAACATTCTTTCTCCACTGGGTTATATCGGTGTTCCGCCCCGATCATCATTCTACTAAGGTAATAAATAGCTTGTTCATGACCCAACTCATTCTTCTGCACTAACAAGGCTCTCAAAGAGTTGTCCATAGCCCTTATGTATAGCAGGAAAGGTACTCCCGAGACTGGAGCTACGAGCACTGGTGGTTTCATATGGTATTGTTTGACTTCTTCAAAAGCCTTTTGGTATATGTCATCCCAAACAAATGACACTCCTTTCCTCATCAATCTAGTAAATGGCTGATATTTACTGGACAAATTTGATATAAACCTGCAGATGTATGCCAGCCTACCTTGCAGTCCCCTTAATGCTTTGAGGTTACGGGGAGGTGGCATATCTTAGATAGCCTTAACCTTTTCTGGATCGAGATAAATCCCTTTCGACATTATGACAAAACTAAGGAATTTTCCACTGGAAACCCCTAGAAAAGACTTAGTTGGGTTCATCTTGAGCTGGTGTTTCCTCATGAGGTTGAACACTGTCTTCAAATCTTTCAAGTGATCGCCCTTATCGTTGCTTTTAATTGCTAGATCATCTACGTAGTATACCACTGTCTTCCCCAGATACTCTTGGAATATCACGTTCATGGCATGTTGATACGTGGCACAGCATTCTTTAGGCCGAAGGGCATAACGATATAATAGTATACCCCGAGTGGTGTTCTAAAAGACGTATGCTTCTCATCATCAGGGTACATTTTTATTTGATTATACCCTGAGAAACCATCCATGAACGTCATACGCTCGTATCCACAAGTATTATCTATCATAACATCTGTGATGGGTAATGAGAATTCATCTTTAGGGCAGACTTTATTCAAATCCCTAAAGTCAATGCAAATCCGGATTTTTCCATTCTTATTGGTCACAGGAACTACATTCGCGACCCAATTAGGGTGTTGTTCCTCGCGAATAAAGCCTGACTCAATCAACTTTTTTATTTCGACTTCAATGGCCTCCATGATCTCTGGATGAAATCTTCGTTGCTGTTGATTTATTGGTTTAGCATTTGGCCGGATGTTTAGCTTATGAATCACGACACTTGGGTCTAACCGTGGCATCTCCTCATAACTTCAGGTGAAAATATCGATGTACTCGCGAATGAGGGATATTAATCCTTCTCTCTCTTCCGAGGATAGGTTTTCACTTATAAATATAGGTTTAGGATTCTTTTCATCTCCCATATTTATTTGGATTACTTTATCTTCGGTCGGAGGCTCACGTTGTTCAAATTGAATCTCCCACTTTGCATTAAGATGCTTGGCCCAGGGGTCATCTTTTATCGGTGGAGCTTCCTCTAAGTCTTCGTCTTCTTGGATTGCGGAGGTCATGTTCGCGGACACCTCACGGAAAATCATGCCAATACTGACATCTGAATCCCAGCAGAATGATTCTGACGAATGATCAAACTGCTTTTCCTCGGTTCTCTCTCCAAAGGAACCTTCAGGAGTGGTGACGTGTCCTAACGCCCTGCCGGTTTTTTAATAAAAATCTGGCATTTTCTCTTCTGGGACAAAGGGTTGAAGAATTGTTCTTCTTCCTTTTCCAAAGTTCACCCCCTACCTTTGGCCAGATTATATCCCATTTTCTTTATTAATCTATGAGAATTTTCATCGTAATGGAAGAACTCGGAATTTTTCTATTCTTCCTCAGAATCTAAGCATTTCTTTTTGTTCTTGTGACTTGGCCTTCCAAATACTATGGCTTTCTGGGTTCCGTCCTTGAGAAGAACCTCAAAAATGACCTTGTTAGCACTTTCAATGTCATCACTTAATTTGTGTAAGGATGATCGGATAGGTACTTGGAAGGAAGTCAAAGAACATATCTCATTCAAACAATCGCTGAATGCATTAGTGCTAGTGCTTGAGGGCTGAGAATCAACACCAGAAGAATAAGCAAGCTCTAAATTTTTATTTATCATCCATTCACCATCAGAGTGAACGATGTTATTTACATCAAGGCCTTCGAGGCTTATCACAATGAGCTCACCGTCCCAAATTACAGTCTCGGATTCCGAATCTTCGGATCTTGATTCTGTGTCAGCTTCCTCGCCACTATCAGAGTCATCTAGAATAGGCTGATCTGAACATCGAATGCATTTTGATACAGCAACGTGTCAGTAAAGTAGTTTTCAACTCCTTTAAAGGGTTGCTTTTCTGCGACCAGCGTTCTTACACTCCCGTCTTTGTCCACGTACTTCATACATTGATGTAACGTGGATGGGACAATGAAGTTGCTATGGATCCAGGATCTCCCTAATAGCAGGTTGCACGATGTGTCTGCATCTATCATGTAGCACATGACTTTCATCTTCAGCTCGTTGATTTGGCACTTAAACTTTATCTTACCTAACGGTCTACTACCATTAGCATTGAATCCGAAGATAGTAGTGTTGGTCGCTGCTAATCTGTTCATTGGAACTTCAAGGTATCGTAGCATCCTCCGTGGCATGATGCTCAAGGCCAAGCCTGGATCAACTTGAATGCAATCAATCTCTGTAGACCCTATGTATCCCTTGTAATAAAAAGGGCATTGACGCTTATTGCTCCTAACTTGCATGTCTTCCGGAGAGAAAGTAATGTAGGGGACGTTCTTACCAGAGACCTGATGACACGTCATGCAAAGAGATTCTTTTTTCTCAATCATCTCTGGTATCTGTGCCAAGAATACCTCCAAATCTTGCAGAGCTTCTCTTAAAACTTCTCTAATAGATTTAAAAAGTTTCAGGAGCTCGGACAAGGTTATCCTCGCGGGACTATTGGCTAACTGCGTTAAGATGTCGAACTGAAACGACTTCTGTAAATCTTCTGTAGGCTCTTTTCCCTTCTTCTTCAAAACTTTATCAAATTTAAACTCTTTTGGTTTGGTCTTCTCTATAGATGGTCGAGATTCTGTGGCCTGACCATAGTTCTTTAAATAATCTTTTCCCGAACGAGTCCCCGAGGTAAGGGGATCTGCGTCAGCCACCAAAGAGTCTCCAATTTCTTCTTTCAAATCTATTAGAGTAGGAATGCCTCCGTCATCTTCGGAAATTATGGAGACGACATTGGAAGTAAAGATCCTCCCTTTTCGCCTTCTTCTAGATGAGTTGGAAGTCCCAATTTTCATCATTAAGGAGATCTGGATGTACCCACATTATCTCCCCTATCAGTTTTGAAGAGGGACAATCCTTTCTCCTGCTGTTGATGCGGATCAAAATTCACGACCTGCATCGTGCCTCTAGGAATGGGTTGCAGTCCGTTTTGAACTGTTGACTCTATCCAGTCGGGCACTTTACCGAACTTGACAGTCACCATGCTCGCGATCACCTTTTTCTGGTGTTCTTGGAGCTTGATGACATTGGCATCCACTAAGAATTGAATCTTATCCTTAAGGATGCAACAATTTTGGGTAGGGTGATTAATAATTTTATGATAGACATCCGGACGTTTAGATTCTGGCAGCTTCAGCATCTTCTTACTCATGAGAAGGTTGAAGATGGTTTTCTTATGCTCATCCTTGAAGGAATATTTTTTTTGAGGCAAACGTGTCTGAGGATGGAGCTTCGGAGAAGACTTTACGAGTTGCAGAGTATCAACCACCATTGTCTCTTTCCCCTTATATCCTCGGAATCGGGACCTATGGTTGTTATCGTTATTTCACTTTTATTTCTCCTCGCCACCTTCTTCTTGGAGCCTTTGCGCGATCTCCTCAACCTCCTCAGCTTGTAGGACAAGATCCTTCCAAGTCGAGGACTTCACTGCTTCCATCCTGACTAGAACCTTAGTTGACAAATTATGTCGACAGGTTTCTACCAAGGTCTTTTCTGGCATCCCATGCGAGCATTTTAGAGAATCATTTCAGAATCTTTTAATGAAGTCCCGGGCCCACTCCCCTTTATTCTGCTTAATAGCTAGAAGCGCTGGTATTGACACCTCCATGTCATCTTCATAGAACCTAGTCAGGAAAGTTTTTTCCATGTCGTTCTATGAATTGATGGTCCCTGGTTCTAGCCTCCGGAACTACTCAAATGCTAGTCCTTCCAAGGTAATAACAAATATCTGTGTAATGATGGGGTCGTTTCCGACTAAATGCCCAATTTGCGACTTAAAATAGTAAAGGTACTGATTTGGTGATCCTTTACCATAAAAAAATTTGAGCTTCAAAAGTTTGTAGCTTTTCGGGAACGGCATACTTTCCCATTCCACGGGATATGGCCTTGCAACACCGAACTCTTGCAGGTCACTCTTATGCATGAGGGCATTCAGTTGATTTTGAAGGCTTTCTATCCAGACAGCATTCACGTTTCCCTCCAGATGCATGGAGCAATTGTCATCATCTTCATGATGTTCTGCTTCTTCTTCATTATTGCGAGGACCATGACCTTCTTCTTCCGCCTTCTTTCCCTTGTCGGTTTTCGGGTCATGAGGTGGCGTCTGTAAAGATGTATCCTTCAACCTAGTCTTCTCTAGCTCCAACAGAACATGCAGCATATCTTTAAATTCACTAATAGCATTCTGTTGTTGTTGGATATTTTTGTCTTGTTCATCCATTCTTCACATGAACTCCTATGGAGTACTGTTTTGGGCCATGTATGCAGAGGCGGAGGAGTATTCTAGGAACGAATCAGACGTTTGCGACTCGGCCATAACAAACTTGGTGGTGTCTTCCTCATCAGAGGAGACTCCCGCCATTTGTCTATAATTCATTGGGATTTCCATCCCACTTTTGAGTCGAGTGTTTTGGAAAACTCCTCGCTCTTCATTGAGTATGTCCTTCAGGCCCGAAGAGAGCTCTGAGTCGGAAGCACCTCCTTCGAAGACTTTCTTCGTCTTCTTTTTCTTCTTCTTTTCCCTGACACTTAACCTATTGGATGACACCTCGGGATATTCGGGTTCAGAAAACTCGAGCCTGTTTCGTCATCTCCTCTTTGCTAGTTGGGATGAGGATGTTGATGGAGCCGATAGTCGATGGAACACCGATGGTGTAGTATGGGCTGAACAATGACAATAAAATAGTACTGCATTGATGTCATTCGCAATGGCAATGAGATGTGTGGGATTCATCCCTCTTTCTATGTAGAAGTTCTTGAAGATCTCTTGCATTGGAATTCTTAGTGACGGCGTCACTTGTGAAAGATAGCCTTGGGACCGGCATCCCTCTTTCGTCGAAGGCTCTTCGAGCAGGTCTCACTCTTGCTGGGACAGTGAGTGAGATAGTCTTAGCCTTAGAGATAAGCGCACGTCTTCCGCGAACTTGAGGTTCACAGGCTTCTTCAATTGTGTGATCATGCTTCCCCCTGGAACACGAGGGACGTGGATAAATGCTCTGCGTTTGTAGTCATCGATAACTTTGGTGGATTTACTCCATTTTCTGTAAGAAACGCGAGTAAATCCTTCCACGTCTTGATCTTCTGCAACCTCACATTTTGGCCTCCATACTTGTACAGTAGGCCTTTGCGATGATGAGTTGGCAGTTTCCTTTTGCTGCGTGGTCCTGCGAAGGGCACGAGTTTTGCTTCTTCTTAGGTTCCTTCTCGTTGTTCGAGTGAGAGGAACCTCCTTCTCTGCGTCATAGACTTGCGGAGTAGGTAGTGGTCGTTTCCCATTGTTGAAGTGGGGACCTCGATCCACTTTGCTCGAGATATTAGGAGTCTTAGCCGAAAATGGCTTAGAGCCCAATGTTGGTGAAGAAGAGAATTTCAGACCAGTTTGGTCCACTGACTCCCTCGGTTGAGTTATTGCTCTTGGAGCCTCCTTGGAGATTGACCCCTTGGATACTTTACGATATCTCCGTAGGGAGGTAGGCTTCTTGGAGCCTGAAGAAAGGAATTCTTCATACCTTCCTTGTCAACCTGAATGGTGAGCGAGTTGACCAGTCTGCTAACTGGAATGTTGTCGGATTGAGCTACTACCAGATCACCGGAGATGATGGCAGTCCCCAGCAGAGTTGCCAATCTTCTGTTCGCCATAAAAATTGTGAATGACGCTCTATTGAGATTTTTTAATAAAGGATTACAATCCAACGGTTTCCCATTTACAGAAGATGAGGAAAATAAATTTCCTCTTTGTTTAAAATTGGGTTCTGAGGTAGCTGTGGTGGACGATCCTGCTTTTCGTTGACACTCCGCACAAACTCTTTCAATTGGCAGAAAAAGAAGGCTTTGGACTCTTGATCACAAGGGGTAATTCAAGAAGAAGATGATCGATCCCTTCTCTTTCATTCTCCCGCCTTTTATAAGGGTTCTAGGGTAACGTCTCCGTCTCATTCATTCGACCATTAGCCCCACTACTCGAGAAGTGCCGTCATACTCATAAGGTAGTTATCCCACGATCGAAGTAATACTGTTGCATTCGTTTGGCAGTTAGCTCCATGATCCGAGGTGACAACTCTCTTATTCGGGTCGGGTGACTTTGTATTAAACCCCTCTCCGAAAGCTATGGGTAGTATCGTGAATCTCAATTTAGATTCACGAACCTATTCTGTCGTCACTGGGTCGTGAACCTTGATCTTTAGGTTCGCAGATCTGTCGAGTTGCGGATCTCCAACCTTAAATTCGCAGATCTGCTTTGTTTTCCAGAATTTTTTGCCGACACTCTTATTTCAAGATGACTAGGAGAATGTGATTGTTAAAGTGCTTATGACAAAGAATATGATATTTTTGCTTGATATCCAATCTGATACTGGTCAATGTCTCAAATTTTGTATTAAATATGCTTCTTGGGCTTGGCATTTAAGGCTTGGGCATGTGAACTTTGGAGGTTTGAAACTGTTGGCTCAAAAGGAGATAATAAAAGGATTGTCGTCCATTAACCAACCAGATCAACTATGTGAAGGGTGTCTCGTTGGTAAGCAATTTCGGAAGAGTTTTCCAAAAGAAACTACTTCAAGAGCATGTAAACCACTTCAACTTTTTCATGTCGATTTTTGTGGACTAATCAAGCCATCTTCGGTAAAAATCAGTATTTTCTACTCTTCATTGATGATTTTAGTAGGAAAACTTGGGTTTATTTCTTGAAAGAAAAATCTGAAGTATTTGGTATTTTCAAAAAATTCAAAGCTCTTATAGAAAAACAAAATAGTTATTATATTAAGTCCTTGAGAGCTGATAGAGGAGGCGAGTTTACTTTTAACTAGTTCAATGAGTTTTGTAAAGTAAATGACATCAAACAATTCTTGATCGTACCAAGATCTCCTCAACAAAATGACATTGTTGAAAGAAAGAATAGGAGGATTCTCAATATGACTCGAAGTATGTTAACGACAAAGAAGATGCCAAAAGTGTTTTGGGTAGAAGTAGTTGATTGTGCGTGTATTTATGCAATCGGTGTCCAATAAGAAGCCTATTAGACAAGACTCCTCATGAAGCATGGAGTGTACGAAAGCAAAGTGCATCTCAATTGAGAGTCTTTGGAAGCATTGGTTATGTTCATGTACCCGATCAAGAAAGGTTGAAGCTTGAAGATAAAAGTAAGAAGTATATCTTCATTGGGTATAATCAACATTCCAATGGTTACAAACTTTACAATCTAAATATTTGTAAGATAATCATTAGTAGAGATGTTGAGTTTGATGAAGAAGATGCATGGAATTGGAGCATTAAGGATAAAAAGAGGTATGATTTCTTTCCATTTCTTAATGAGGAGGAGTAAAGGGAAGAAGTTCATCAAGAGCTAATGACACCTCCTCAATCATCAATCAATCCAAGTGCATTTTCTACATCTTCTTCAAGTGTATCATCTTCATCAAGTGGTAACTCGGATGAAAGGCAACCAAGAATGAGAAGTTTTCAAGATCTTTATGAGGTAATAGAAAATTTAAGTGAAGATCTAACACTTTTTGTCACTTTGTCGATTGTGATTCTACAGTATTTGAAGAAGCGGTGAAGGATGAGAAGTGGAGAATTGTTATGGATGAAGAGGTCAAGTCATTTGAGAAAAATGATACTTGGGAGTTGGCAACCATGCAGGAAGGTGACAAGGCTATTGGTGTGAAGTGGGTTTTCAAGAGGAAGAAGAATGCTAAAGGAGAAGTGGAGAGACAAGGCAAGGTTGATAGTCAAAGGTTATAGCCAACGTCCTGAAATTGACTATGGTGACGTCTGTACACCCGTTGCTCAGTGAGAGGCCATTCGAATGATAGTCTCACTTGCGGTTCAAAAGAAATGGGAGATTTATCAAATGGATATAAAGTCAGTTTTTTAAAATAGCATTCTTGAAGAAGAGATTTATGTTGAATAATCTCTAGGCTATGTGATCAAAGGCCATGAAGACAAAGTACTGAATTTGAAGAAAACTTTGTATGGTTTGAAGCAAGCACTACAAGCATGAGTCAGATTGACAAGTATTTACAAGAGAATAGATTTACCAAGTACCCATTTGAATATGCTCTCTATGCCAAGGTGCGTGAAAATGGAGACATTTTATTTATTTGCATATATGTTGATGATTTAATTTTTCACGGGTAATATTCCAAGTATGCTTGGAGAATTTAAGCAAGTAATGAGTAGGGAGTTTGAAATGACTAATATTAATTTCATGCCTTATTATCTTGGCATTGAGATCAAGCAATCAGATGATGGGATTTTCATTTCACAAGAAGGATTTGCCAAGGAGATCCTTAGAAGTTTAAAATGAAAAATTATCAATCCGTGAGCACCCCAATTGAATGTGGACTTAAATTGTATAAGAATGAAGAAAGTGAGCAAGTAAACTCCATGACTTTCAAGAGTCTAGTTAGAAGTTTTTGATACTTGACTTGCATACAATTGGATATACTTTTTGGAGTTAGCTTTATTAGTTGGTTTATGGAGAAACTAACCACGACAAACTTCAAAGTGGCAAAACGGATTTTTCGGTACATCAAAGGTACGATTGATTATGCTTTGCTTTATTCATTTTCTAATTAATTTAAACTTGTGCGATATAGTGATAGTGATTGGGCCAAAAATGTAGATGACCGGAAAAGTACTACTGGTTTTGTTTTCTATATGGGGAATATGGCTTTCACTTAGAGTTTAAAGAAGCAACTAATTGTGACACTTTCTACATGTGAAGCCGAGTATGTTGCCGCTACACTTTGTGTTTGTCATGCAGTTTGGTTGAGAAGATCATTGAGAGAGCTCAAATGCCACAAAAGGAGCCTACAGAGATTTTTGTGGACAACAGGTCGGCTATTGCATTGGCCAAAAATCCGGTGTTCCATGATAGAAGCAAGGACATTAATACAAGATATCATTTTCTTCGTGGTTGTGTTGCAAAGAACGAGGTAAAGTAAGGGAAGATCCATGACCAAGTTGCAAATATCTTTACGAAGCCTCTTAAGTATGATAGTTTTACTATGATACTCGGAGTTACATAGAATTAAGTTTAAGGAAGAGTATTGAAAATTAAACTTAATTCAATGTTTTGGGGTTTCCAAAATTCATGTATGTGCGAAGGTTCACTTTGGAAAGTAGTGATTTATGATTTTGGATTTTCTATGTCTTTAGTTAATGTGTGTATTTAATTAGTTCATGTATTTGGATTTTTTATGAGCATTTAATGTGGCTCATGTATGAGGGATATACATGTATCTTACAGTCCTATAAATACTTATGTAAATGTTGTGTTTTGCAAGAGGCAAGAGCTAAGAGTAAATAGAAAAATTTCAGGCTCAAATCTCTTCATAATTTTTCCTCTCTATAAACCTCTCCTATATTTCTTACGGTAGCAGTATATGTATACTAGAGTTGAATATGTATGTGTGACAATTTCACCTTTGTTTATACTGGCTTATCTTCGTATTCATGCCTGAGTAGAGTCATGGAGTTGTCCACATATTGCATGGAGGAGGTGTTATTGCAAAAACTATTTGAATTAAGCCCAAGTAACAAAGTCTATATATTATCTATATGGAAACTGGAATATAGGCTTGAATGTCTTGTCTCCGACCGATATGATCCAGAATCAAGTCAAACTTCTATCATATTATTCAGGAAAATGAAAGTGAATCTAGGTGAGAAAGCCGAACCTTTTTGAAACATGAAAACTCGTGAATTCAAGATCAACTAAAACTTCAAATTCTTAATCAATTCTCGACAATAAATAACTGTCCATTCAATAAAAAAGGAGGATGATACTTTCTCAAGTCAAGAAAATCATAAGCATGCTAAAGAGAGGCAAATAGATTAAAGAGAGATTATAATTCTGCTATCTTCTTGAATAATGATTGCACCAAAGGGCACTTTCTCCCGCAAATATACTCCTGAATTATATCTCAACCGAACCACGTTACCCTCTATAATCGACTATCTTCAGTTTACTCGCCTAATAACACATCTCATGCCTAATCTATCTTGAGCAATATAACTGGACAAATTTTATCACAAATAGATGGTAGTTAGTTAGTCGATTGATTAACAGAATCCAGTCTAGATGCGGTTTTGACCCGGATCTATTTTTTCATCATTTTGTATTGAATTTCTTTGGGATTAAGATGTAGGATATCTGTGCTAAAGTATCCTACTATCCCTATGCGAAATCACTGTAAAGGAGGTTTAAGGAAAGGCAGTGAATGCATAAGAGGTTGTTGGAGAAAGTAGTTAACTAAAAGAACCAATAAAGAGAAACTTCAAGATTTGGATTTGGGTAACAACTTGTATGACCTTGGATGTATTATGTAGTCTAGAGAGAAGGTCTATTATCTTTTTTAATTCCCATTAAAACCGATGATATCTCTCAATCTCTTTATAAACTAGGAAAATTTTGAATAATATAAAATTGTTATTGTTATGAAATAATTAAAACCAGCCAATCTATTTATTATGAGTCAAGAGATACATATATATTTATATGTGTCTCAGCACCATACAAATAATGCAACAGGCGAATTGGGACTAAAACTAAACTAAACTCAAATACAAAATAATTTTCTAATCTAATACTCCTGCTCAAGTTGAAGTATATATATCAATTATACCCAACTTGTTACACTGATTAGAAAACACTGTCTCTCTCTCTCTCTCTCTCTTCAATACTACATAATAACTTGAAGTGGATGAGGAACAACAGTAGCAGTAATAGTAGTAAATAAATCACTTGAGTCATTAGAGCACACATGTCACCACCATAGCAGGCTTTTATCATATTATCAAAAGTTGAAAAGTAACAGATAAACTTCTTTCTTAGGAGTAGTAGTAGGTAACAAATAAACTTATTTCTTAAACACAGTAGTAAGCAACAGATGAACTTTTTGTTATAAACAGTAATAGACAGAAAATAAACTTTTTCTTAGAAACTATAGTAGGCGACAGATAAATTTTTTCTTAGAAGTAGTTGTAGGCAGCAGATAAATTTCTTCCTAAGAAACAGTAGTAGACAGTAGATAAACATTTTTTTAGAAACAGTAATATGTATAAGATAAACTTCTTACTAAAATATAGTAGTAGTCAGTAGATAAACATTTTTCTTAGAAGTAGTAGTAGGTAGCAGATAAACTTATTTTTTATAAGCAGTAGTAGGTAGCAAATAAACTTCTTTTTAAAAGTAGTAGTAGGCAGCATATAAACTTCTTTTTTAAAATAGTAGTTAGCAGATAAACTTATTTTTTAGAAGCAGTAATAGGCAGCATATAAGTTTCTTTTTTTGAAATAGTAGTAAGAAGAAGATAAGTCTCTTTCATTGAAGAAGACGTGAAACAAAGTGCAGAAATAGAAACGAAGCAATTACAGAGTCGGAATTGGAATTGGAGTTGACATTGGAATCAAATTAGTGATACGATTGTGAAGTCGGAGTTGGAATCGAAATCATAGTCGATATCGAATTGGTGATACGACTGCGAAGTTGGTATCATAATCGAATCGGAATCAAAATCTAAATTAGAGTCGGTCATTAATTAAGATGGTTGAGATTGATAACTGAGATTTATTTCATGATGCATTTTGATATCATATTATGGAATAATTAGAACTAGTGAATCTGTTTATTATAGTCAAGATATTCATATATTTATTGGTGTCTCAATATCATACAAACAATGCAATAGGCGATATGGGGCTACAACTAAACTAAACCGAAATACAAGGTTGTTTTCTAATCTAACAGTTATGAATCATGTCAATATATAGATGATTTACTCTTTCGGGTACCTCGTAGGTTTTCACCTCGCCGCTAGAATATTTGTCTTTGCTTTAAACTTATGGTTCTTAGCATGGGACCAATATTTTTTACAATTGGAATGGGAGCAACTTGTCTTGTATAACCAAGGGATCTTTGCAGGTACAAAATTTGAGTAGAATGATGCGATGGAAATGAAAACTTCAGTTTATGAGAAAGAAGAAGTTAATTAGTATACTTTTTCAATAAGGATTACAGGACTGGACACTAAACTAACAAACTACTCTTAACAAATATTTTATGCTTCTCATAACAAGTGATCCCTAACGCATCGCAAGCAAGCTTGGTCAAAATATTTTAAACTCTGTATAGGTGAAACATTATCAGATCTCAGTTAGTGCTATTGCTAATGGAGCCCATTGCTGCAGTGGATTTCGGTACACCGAAACGGGTCCAAAATCGGTCCAAACCCGTTATGATATAATATATATATGGGGTGTGGTGCTAGGGTTTTGATTGAGCTGAAAGAAGCCAAAAAAAAGCCGAAGAAAGAAAAAACAAAAAGGTTTGGGCGGCTGAAACAATAAAAGGGTTGGCTCAAATTAATTTTGGCCAAGACAAATAATTGTGTTGCCGAAAGTGATTAATGGCCGAAAATTCCTTTTATTGAGGTTGTGGCTGCTCTGCTGCTGTGTGTTTCGGCCGAAGAACAAGCAAGGGCTTCTTTGTGTATTCGGCTGAAGGTTTGGCCGAAGGCAAAGGAAGGAGCAATTTTCTTTGGGATTTTTTGGCGGTCAAAGCAAAGAGAAAAATCACTGCAACAAGATGTTAGGATTTGATCTCAAAATCTTGTGTGATTTTTTTATTAATTCTCTTGTGGTTGAGAACTAGAAAGTTGTAATCCTCTTTTGATATAGTGGAAGTTTTTCGATCGTGTCCCCGTGGACGTAGGCATATTACCGAACCACATTAAAATCTGCGTGTTCTCTATCTCTCCTATTTTTCTCTTTGGTTAACTATTTGATTCCGCTGGTTGTTGCATTAGTATTATTCCGCTATCTTTTGCTAATAATTGGTATAAGAGCCCTGGTTCGGATCAGATTTCACTCAGATCGGTGTTGATTTTGAGTGGGAGTTATGGCGGAAGATAGGAAGGGAAAGATTGAAAAATTTGATGGGAAAGATTTCCAATGGTGGAAGTTGCAGATGGAAAATTATTTATATCAAAAGAAATTACATCAACCACCGTTTGGAGAAAAGCCACAAAAGATGACAGATGAGAAGTGGGAATCGTTGGATACGAGGGTTTTGGGGCAGATTCGATTGTGCCTGACAAAGCAGGTTGTGTTCAATGTCTCCAAGGAGAAAACCACTTCAGATTTGATGTCAACGTTGGCTAAATTTTATGAGAAGCCGTCTGCTTCGAATAGACTGTTTCTATTGAAAAAGTTGTTCAACTTGAGAATGCCTTCTGATAGCTCAGTTGTTAATCATTTGAACGAACTTAACACATTATGGGCACAATTTGAATCCATAGATTTTGTCTTTGCTGATGACATTAAAGTTTTGATGTTTATGTGTTCGTTACCGGATAGTTGGAGTAATATTGTTATGGCCATCAGCAATACTTCCAATACTGCTCTTAAATTTGATGATGTTGTGAGTACAATCATGAATGATGAATTGATGAAAAGAGCATGGATGAGAGCACAGTTTTTACAAGTACTGCTTTGTCGGTTGATAACGACAGAAGAAAGGAAAGGGGTAGAAGTTTAAGCAGGAAGTCGAAGCAAAGAGGGAGATCAAAATCTAAGGGAAAGTTCAAAAAAAAATTTAGTGCGTTGGAAATGTAAGACAGAGGGTCATATGAAGAAGGATTGTCCAAATAAAGATAAGGAAGGAGCGAATGTGGTGAATCCAAATAAAGAGTATGATAATTTGTGTTTGTCTGCTCATACAAAATCAAGGTCAGATATGTGGTTTGTGGATTTAGGGGCTTCGTTCTATTACACTGCTCGCAGAGAATGGTTTAAGAATTATGTCCAAGGTGATTTTGGACCTGTGATTATTGGTAATGAACAGGAATGTCAGATTGTCGGTAAAGGGATAATTCAGTTAAAGTTGCACAATGGTGTAAAGTTACTTTTACAAGAGGTCAGGCACATAGCAGATTTGAAGAAGAATTTGATATCTGTTAGCAAGTTGGATGGCGAAGGTTATCAAATCTCATTTCAGAGGAAACAGTGGAAGATCAGCAAAGGAGCAATGGTAGTGGTCAAGGGTGAAAGAGTGGGAACTCTATATTTACTCTCAAGCTCGGTAGATCACATTGTTTCTTTGGCCACTGTGAAGAATGAGAAAGCTACCTTATGGCATCAGAAGCTTGGTCACTTGAGCGAAAGCGACATGAGAGTATTACAATCCAGAGGTATGTTGGCAGATATGAAAGATGCTAACTTTGATTTTTATGAGAACTGTGTGTTTGGAAAGCAGAAAAGAGTTAGTTTTATGAAGGATGACAAGGAGAAGAAAACCGAGAGATTGAAGTTGGTATGTACCGAGGACACCGCAGCAAAGCTCTTGTTGAAAATGAAACAGGTTTGAAGGTGAAATGTCTGTTGTCAGACAATGGTGGGGAATTTTGCAATAGAGAGTTCGATGACTATTGCTTTACCTACGAGATCAAAAGAGTAAAGACTATACCGAGGATACCGCAGCAAAATAGCATGGCTGAGAGGATGAATAAAACCATTTTGGAGTGAGCTTGGAGTATGAGACTACATGCAGGTTTGCCTTTGCAACTTTGGGGAGCTGCTGTAGTTACGGCAGTCTATCTGATCAACAGAAGTCCAGCTAGTAATTTAGATGGAGGAATTCCAGAAGAGGTGTGGTCTGGTATGACTGTAAATTATTCATTCTTAAAAGTGTTCGGTTGTATAACATATGCACACGTGGATCATGAAATGAGAAAGAAGTTTGATTCTAAATCTCAGAAGTGTGCATTCATTGGATATGGTGGCTTGTGGGATTATGAGCATAATAAGGTGATTCGTAGCAGAGATGTAGTATTCAATGAGAGCTGTATGTATAAAGACCGAATGGAAAGTAACAGTGACAATGTAGTGGAAAAAGAGCACTTGGAGCTGGATGAGCCACAAGATGGGATAGATCCCATAGATAAAGAAAGGAATAAATACCTACATCTGAAGGAGAAGAAATAGCTACACCTGAGAATACACAAGTTTCAGATGAGACCGAACAGGAAAGAGAGTCATTGACTTAAGTAGATGGTTCCAGTACTTCATCAGAGAGTGTTCCCACTTTGAAGAGGAGCACGAGGATAACGAAGCCAACCCAAAAACTTTGTATTCCATTATATCATGTTTTGTATACTGATGCAGGTGAACCAGAGAGTTACCAAGAGGCTATGCAGGATAAATTTCGTCTTAAGTGAGAGCAAACCATGCGTGATGAGATGTCTTTTTTGGAGGAGAATCACACATGGAAATTGGAAAAGCGACCGGAAAAGATGAAAATATTGCATAATAAGTAGGTATACAAGGTAAAACATGAGGCAGGAGGGACACAAAGATTCAAGGTTAGACTTGTGGTGAAGGGATACGGTCAGAGAAAAGGTATTGACTTCAATGAAATATTTGCACATGTTGTCAAAATGACTTCTATCAGAGCAATATTAAGTATTGTGGCTGTGAAAGGATTGTATTTAGAGCAGCTCGATGTGAAGACTACTTTTCTTCATGGTGATTTGGAGGAGGAAATATACATGGAACAGCTGGAGGGATATAAAGTTAAAGGAAAGGAGAATTGGGTATGTCGACTGAAAATGAGCTTGTATGAGTTGAAACAATCACCGAGGCAATGGTACTTGAAGTTCGACAAGTTTATGTTGGATTCGGATTTTGCAAGATACAATTCAAATCATTGTGTATATCTACAAAAGTTTAAAGATGGTAACTTTATTATACTTTCTTTGTATGTAGATGATATGCTTGTGGCAGGTATATGCATGAAGAAAATCAATGATCTGAAGAGGAAATTGGCAGGAAGATTCTCTATGAAGAATATGGGTGAGGCTAAACAACTTCTTGGAATGCAAATTACCCGAAATAAGAAAAATAAGAAATTGTGCTTATCTCAAAAGGGATACATCAAGAAGGTGTTGGAGAGATTCAATATGGATAATACAAAACCAGTAACTACAGCTCTTGGTGGTTAGTTCAAACTGTCAAAAGAGTAAGGTGCTAAGATAGATGAGGAGACAAGACACTCGGAGAATGTGCCTTATTCATCGGCCGTTGGGAGTCTCATATATGCAATGGTGAGTACAAGACCAGACATTACACATGTAGTGGGAGTAGTGAGTAGATTTATGAAGAACCCTGGGAAGGAACATTGGTAAGCAGTGAAGTGGATTTTCATGTATTTGAAAGAAACTTCAAAGTATTGTTTATGTTTTGGAGGTGATAACATTGATGTGTAAGGTTTTGTGGATTCGGATCATGCGGGTGATAGAGACAATAGCAAGAGCACCACTGGTTATGTCTTTACTGTGGAGGGACAATAGTAAGTTGGATTTCAAGATTACAATCAATTGTTGCTTTATTTTCGACAGAAGCTGAGTATGTTGCAGCTGCATAAGCAAGTAAGGAGTTTATTTGGTTGCAGCGATTGATGAGTGAGTTGGGATTTGATGGAATGGATTACAGGTTATTCAGTGACAGGCAAAATGCAATTCATCTTGCTAAGAACTCGGCGTATCATTCACGGACTAAATATATTCATTTGAGATATCACTTCATTAGATCTTTGTTAGATGATGGCCAATTGAAGTTGGAGAAGATTGAGAGCATAAAGAATCCTGCAGATATGTTGATAAAGCCAGTTGATGTGAAAAAGTTGAGATATTGGTCAACTTTGGTGCATTTGTGTTGAATGCTGAAATCAGGACTTTAAGCGATCGAAGTAAAAACTTTGGACACTAGGATTATCATGTATAGAGATTACAATTTTTGCAATAGGTCTCCAAGTGGGAGATTGTTACTAATGGAGCCCATTGCCGCAGCGGGTTTCGGTACACCAAAACTGGTCCAAAACCGACCCAAACCCGTTATGATATAATATATATATGGAGTGTGGTGCTAGGGTTTTGATTGAGCCGAAAAAAAGCCGAAGAAAAAAAGAAAGGTTTGGGCGATTGAAACAATAAAAGGGTTGGCTCAAATTAATTTTGGCCAAGACAAATAATTGTGCTACCGAAAGTGATTAATGGCCGAAAATTCCTTTTATTGAGGTTGTGGTTGCTCTGCTGCTGTGTGTTTCGGCCGAAGAACAAGCAAGGGCTTCTTTGTGTATTCGGCTGAAGGTTTGGCCAAAGGCAAAGGAAGGTGCAGTTTTCTTTGGAATTTTTCGGCTGCCGAAACAAAGAGGAAAATCACTATAATAAGAGGTTAGGATTTGATCTCAAAATCTTGTGTGATTTCTTTGTCAATTCTCTTGTGGTTGAGAACTAGAAAGTTGTAATCCTTTTTTGATATAGTGGAAGTTTTTCGATCATGTCCCCGTGGACGTAGGCATATTGCCGAACCACGTTAAAATCTGCGTGTTCTCTGTCTCTACTATTTTTCTTTTCGGTTAACTATTTGATTCCGAGTTATTGCATTAGTATTATTCCGCTATGTTTTGCTAACAAGTGTAACAGCATGCTTAATTCGTAGGCCATATAAAGGCATGTGTAGCCCTCAACATCAACAAATTTGTTCTTTTTGGGCTGGGAGGGCCACCAGGCGCGTTTGATCAAAGAAATAAGTGAACAAAATCTCAAATGACAGGACAAGGATGAAAAATAATTCATGTTCTTTTTTTTTTCCCCCAAACTAGCGTTTGAATATGTAAGAGGATACGAAAATCTACGAAACTCATGATATCAGTTATTTTCATTCTGAATAAAAATTTGAAATTTCATGGTTACCTCTCACACGTGTATAGTTTTATTTCTATTTTATCTTCATGATTTTCAAGCCAAAGTTTGGATATATTGATTCAAACTATAACCAGTTCAAACCTGGAAAACTATAAGGGACTACTAAGCAATTGGATTGACAAAGGTGTTCGGAACTCATGACGGTCTGTACTGTTGAATTCATTCACTAATTTGAACCTTTTGTTAAGCCAATTCACTAGTTCAAATTAAATGAATTAAGTGAATTGAAATTGGTTTCAAAAGTTGAGTACATAGCAAAGGAACAAAAAGGAAAGATGAAAAGATAGTCCCATATGGGATAGGGGAATGTAACGATGTGGGTTTAAATATGATAGCTTGCTCCTTTACTTTGCTTATGTAAGAAGAGAAAAACCTTGAGTACCACGGGTGGTGCTACGCACCGCTCGCACGCGCACGTGCGAGGGCGAATGGGCGTTTAGGGCGCTTTAGAGGCGCACTTTGCACTTTTGCGACTGTTGAAAACCTATAAATAGGGTCTGGGTCAGTGTTTCAAACTACACGTTTTTCTTTTCTCTTCTCTTTCTTCTTCTGTAGACAGAAGTTCCAGAATTTCTGTCTACAGAAGAACTCTGTTCATCATTTTCAATAAGTCCAGTCCTGCATAACATAAACCAGAGAGAACCTTTATCAGATTCGCCAGAGCAGAGGGATTGCGGCTTCCTTCCCTCTGCAGATCGATCGTTGTATCCTGGGAGATCGATGTCCAAGAAATCCAGAAGCGAACAGTGGAGGACGAATCGATTTTAAGGAGATAGTGTCCAATACTAGTCTCGATCTTCATCCAATCTACTTCCTGTCATCTTCCAGTCTTCCTGCAAGCTTCTGAACCAGGTTTTTCATAATCCAGTTTCTTATTTTTCTGATTAGGATAGTATACTAGATAAAGAAGAACAGTTTGATGATTTTTTCTTTAAACAGTCTTCTTCTACTTCAAAACTGGAAATATATATAGACATAAACCTAATTACAGATAACAGTATCAATTCTGTGTATCTGCCCTCTTGTGTTAATTTAAAACATATCTGTATGCTTCAATCTACAAACACAGAATTAGTAACCTCCACTTTACATATACTGTCATAATATATTAGAAGAATTAAAAATACCAACAATCTTAAAATCGATTATTGCATGTTTTAGATTAACTTTTTAAGAATACAGTTTAAACATTTTTGTTTAGAACCAACATTCTTAAAACTGATTTTTGGAATTCTGTCACAATACCATCAATTAAGAGTACTGTTATCAATTAGAACTCTGTTATAATAGTATTTAATCTTTAAACTGATATTTTGCTTTAGATTAAAATACTGTCATAATAGTAATCAATCACTAGTAATCTTAATTGCTTTTAGAGAAGACTAATTAATTCTGTTTTGTGTTTGGAGTTAGAATTATTTTTCAGTTTTAGTTAAAATTTATTACAAGACATTAAGATAGATAAATTTTAATATTTGTAGATGGTTACTACATCTGATATGTCCACTGTGATAACTCCTGTCATGGTTACTCCAACTGTGCCTTCAAGCCAGTACGAGAAACCAGAGAAGTTCAGTGGCTCAGATTTTAAGAGATGGCAACAGAAAATGTTGTTCTATCTCACTACAATGAATCTGACCAAGTACTTGAAGGAGACTGTGCCTACTCTTGTTGAAGATGATCAACAATCAGTGAAGACGATTGAAGCATGGAAACATGCGGACTTCTTGAGTAAGAACTATATCCTCAATGGTTTGGACAATATACTGTATAATGTATATAGTTCAGTTGCTACTGCTAAGGAACTCTGGGAGTCCTTAGACAAGAAATATAATACAGAAGATGCCGGCTCTAAGAACTATGTAGTCGGTAAGTTTCTGGATTATAAAATGGTTGATTCTAAAAATGTAATCAACCAAGTACAGGATCTTCAAATGATCATTCATGAAATTCATGCTGAAGGTATGACTATCAGTGAATCTTTTCAAGTGGCTGCAATAATTGAAAAATTGCCACCATCTTGGAAAGAATTTAGATATTACCTAAAGTATAAACAAAAAGAAATGACACTTGAAGATCTAATTGTACAATTGAGGATTGAAGAAGATAACCGCCTTTCTGAAAAGAAAATTGAAAATCCATACAATGTTTCTAAAGCTAATGTTATGGAAAATTCCAATAAGTCTAATGACAGGAAGAGAAAGCACAATGGTGAAGACTCTAAGAATGGTAACTCGAAGAGATTCAATGGCAAGTGCTACAACTGTGACAAGCCTGGACATCGTGCAAAGGACGGCCGTGTGCGAAAGGCACCAGATTCTTCGAAGAAGAAGAAGAAGCATCCTAATGCACATTTGGCCGAAGAAGAAAATCTTTGTGCAAATGTAGATGTAAATTGTACATCTGTTGTCTCAGAGGTAAACCTAGTTGGTGGCAATTCTAAGGAATGGTGGGTGGATACTGGGGCCACTCGCCACATCTGCGCCAACAAGTGGATGTTTTCCACATATGAATCTGTGGAAAGAGAACTACTCTACATGGGTAACTCTGCAACCTCCAAGGTTGAAGGACGAGGCAATATTGTACTGAAGATGACTTCGGGGAAAGAACTTACTCTTACTGATGTACTTCATGTACCAGATGTCCGCAAGAATCTAGTCTCTGGTTCAGTCTTGAGTAAGAAAGTCTTTAGGCTTGTGTTTGAGTCTGATAAGTTTATACTCACAAAGAATGGTGTATATGTAGGTAAGGGGTATATGACCAATGATCTGTTCAAAATAAATGTAATGACCATTGCCTCTAAGGTTATCAATAAAATTGATTCTTCTGTTTATATGACTGAGTCACCTTTTATTTGGCATGGTAGATTAGGACATGTTAATTATTATACTTTACAAAGATTAATAAATTTGAATATGTTGCCTAATTTCAATATAAACTTTGAAAATAAATGTGAAATATGTGTTGAATCAAAAATGACTAAGCTTCCATTTCACTCTATAGAACGTAGTACTGAACCTTTAGAATTAATTCATACAGATGTATGTGATTTAAAATCTATTCAAACTAGAGGTGGAAAGAAGTACTTTATTACGTTTATAGATGATTGTACTAGATATTGTTATGTATATCTACTTAGAACAAAAGATGAGGCAATTGAAATATTTATATAATACAAAAATGAAGTTGAGAATCAACTTAGCAAAAAGATAAAAATGTTAAGAAGTGATAGAGGTGGTGAATATGAGTCACCATTTGCACAAATTTGTGCAGAACATGGTATTATACATCAAACAACTGCTCCTTACACTCCACAGCAAAATGGAATTGCTGAGCGTAAGAACAGAACTTTAAAAGAAATGATGAATGCCATGTTAATAAGTTCTGGTTTACCCCAGAACATGTGGGGGGAAGCTCTGCTTTCTTCCAATTATATTCTCAACAAAATACCCCAAAAAAAACTTGAGAAAACACCTTATGAATTATGGACAGGTCGAGCACCTAGTTATAAATTCTTAAGAGTGTGGGGGTGTCTAGCTAAGGTTGCAATTCCTACTCCGAAAAGCACTAAAATTGGACCTAAAACTATTGATTGTATATTCATAGGATATGCGCATAATAGCAGTGCTTATCGTTTCTTTGTTTTTAACTCTGATCATCCAGAAATACATAAGTACTCTATTATTGAATCTAGGAATGTAGTATTTTTTGAAAATATGTTTCCTAGTAAAGAATATAATCCAAGTTCCTCTAAAAGGACTTGTGATGATATAATAAGAGAAACAGAGTCTGATTCTGGAAATAAAACCAATGAGGATGAATGTAGACGGAGCAAAAGGGCCAGAGTTACTAAAACATTTAGTCCGGATTTTCTAATATATATATTAGAAAAAGAACCTCAAACTTATAAAGAGGCTATGTCTACTCCTGAAGCTCCTTTTTGGAAAGAAGCTGTAAATAGTGAAATTGAATCAATTATTCAAAATCACACCTGGGAACTTGTGGATCTTCCTCCAGGAAGTAAACCATTAGGATATAAATGGATCTTTAAAAGAAAGATAAAACCTGATGGGTCTATAGATAAATACAAAGCTAGACTTGTAATAAAAGGCTATAGACAAAAAGAAGGTATTGACTATTTTGATACATATTCACCTGTAACAAGAATAACATCCATAAGATTAATAATTGCTTTTGCTGCATTATATAATCTTGAGCTTCATCAAATGGATGTAAAAACAGCATTTTTAAATGGTGAATTAGATGAAGAAATCTACATGGAACAATCTGAAGGGTTTGTAGTTTCAGGTAAAGAAAAGAAGGTGTGTAGACTTGTTAAGTCTCTTTATGGACTTAAACAAGCACCTAAACAATGGCATGAGAAGTTTGACCAAGTTATGTTGTCAAACGGATTTTGCTATAATGAATGCGATAAATGTGTATATGTAAAAGGGGATATGCACAACTATGTCATTGTATGTTTATATGTGGATGACATGATTATCACCGGTAGCACGGTGGCTCTAATTAAGGAAGTAAAAATCATGTTAACACGGAAATTTGATATGAAAGACTTAGGTATTGCAGATATTATTTTTGGTGTTAAAATATCCAAGACATCTGATGGATATACCTTATCCCAGTCACATTATATCGAGAAGATACTCAAAAAATTTGACAAGGGAAATACTGATATAGCTAAGACACCTGTAGATATGAGTCTATATCTTACAAAGAATATAGGTGCTAGTATATCACAGTTAGAATATTCTCAGATCATTGGCAGTCTTATGTATTTAATGAACCGCACAAGACCTGATATAGCATACTCAGTAAGCAAACTGAGTAGGTTTACAAGTAATCCAGAGGAGAACCACTGGAAAACAATAGTTAGAATACTCAAATATTTGAGGTACACTACTAACTATGGGTTGTACTATACTAGATATCCAGCAGTGATTGAAGGATACACTGATGCTAACTGGATTACCGATTCAAAAGATATCAAATCCACAAGTGGATATATCTTTACTAATGGAGGAGCAGCCATCTCTTGGAAATCTTCTAAACAAACATGTATAGCCAGATCCACTATGGAATCTGTGTTTATAGCTTTAGATAAAGCTGGAGAAGAAGCAGATGGCTTTGAAACTTTTTAGAAGATATTCCAATGTGGCCTAAACCTGTGTCAGCAATATGCATCCATTGCGATAATCAATCAGCAATTGGAAGGGCACAAAATGTATTATATAATGGAAAGTCACGACATATACGTCGTAGGCATGAAACTGTAAAACAGCTGCTTACAAACGGAATAATATCTCTTGATTATATAAAATCAAAAGATAATATTGCAGATCCATTAACAAAAGGCTTGACTAGAGATCAAGTATATAAATTGTCGAGGGGAATGGGATTACAGCCTACTAAAGAGTAACTCCATAATGGCAACCCAACCTAGCTGACTGGAGATTCCAAGATTTAGGTTCAAAGGGACAACCGAATTGTGGGGGAACTCGAAAGAATCACTGAGGAAAATATTTCCTATCTCATTTCTATGGTAAAATAGTGATTACCTGCAATGTGTTAGGATAAGCCAACTTTTAATGATCCTTATATCTTAGAAATCTAAGTGGAGTATGGCAGGATACTCTTGATAAGAGATCACCTATGTGAGTGAGAAGGGGCCGCTTCTATGAGAATGAGAAAGGCTAAAGTCTCTAAGAGCACTCACAGAATTACCAGGTTGTCCAAGGCCAAAATGGACACAACATAGAATCTGATAAAGTTGAAAGAAATCGTGTGAATATTATTGTCTTAGTTTACATCAAAAGCTGAACAGTTCAAAAACATCGTGTTCACTGGTTAGCAAGTAAACTCGATAATATTTCACTAGGGAAGGTTCAAAGCCAAAAGTCACCTCTCCCGATGCGGTAACTTTCTATTACACTCTCTGGTTATTTGCATTAGAGTCTAAGACATTTCATTCATGTGGGGGATTGTTGAATTCATTCACTAATTTGAACCTTTTGTTAAGCCAATTCACTAGTTCAAATTAAATGAATTAAGTGAATTGAAATTGGCTTCAAAAGTTGAGTACATAGCAAAGGAACAAAAAGGGAAGATGAAAAGATAGTCCCACATGGGATAGGGGAATGTATGGATGTGGGTTTAAATATGATAGCTTGCTCCTTTACTTTGCTTATGTAAGAAGAGGAAAGCCTTGAGCACCATGGGTGGTGCTACACACCGCCCGCACCCGCACGCGCACGCGCACGCGCATGTGCGAGGGCGAATGGACGTTTAGGGCGCATTGGGCGCTTTAGAGGCGCACTTTGCACTTCGCACGTACAAGTCCAACGGTCGGCGGTCCAACAGTCACCGGCCGCCGTCAACGGTTGCCGTTAAACAGTCACAACTGTTGAAACGGCCAACTGTTGCGACTGTTGAAATCTCAACCGATGCGACTGTTGAAAACCTATAAATAGGGTCTGGGTCAGTGTTTCAAACTACACGTTTTTCTTTTCTCTTCTCTTTCTTCTTCTGCAGACAGAAGTTCCAGAATTTCTGTCTACAGAAGAATTCTGTTCATCATTTTCAATAAGTCCAGTCCTGCATAACATAAACCAGAGAGAACGTTTATCAGATTCGCCAGAGCAGAGGGATTGCGGCTTCCTTCCCTCTGCAGATCGATCGTTGTATCCTGGGACATCGACGTCCAAGAAATCCAGAAGCGAACAGTGGAGGACGAATCGATTTTAAGGAGATAGTATCCAACACTAGCCTCGATCTTCATCCAATCTACTTCCTGTCATCTTCCAGTCTTCCTGCAAGCTTCTGAACCAGGTTTTTCATAATCCAATTTCTTATTTTTCTGATTAGGATAGTATACTAGATAAAGAAGAACAGTTTGATGATTTTTTCTTTAAACAGTCTTCTTCTACTTCAAAACTGGAAATATATATAGACATAAACCTAATTACAGATAAAAGTATCAATTCTGTGTATCTGCCCTCTTGTGTTAATCTAAAACATATCTGTATGCTTCAATCTGCAACCACAGAATTAGTAACCTCCACTTTACATATACTGTCATAATATATTAGAAGAATTAAAAATACCAACATGTACAAGGTCAACACAATTCAATAACGATATCTGAATCGTCAGGAGCCACCTACATGACAACTCAAACAAACCATGAACAACCGGGACTATCCGATTACAAATTTCCTCAACGAATGGAAACCCTGAAGATTCCTAATTCTATGAAGATGATGATCGATTATCGATCCCAAAAACTACAAATATGCCCCTCCGTCCCAGAAGAGAGAGAAGCCCGGATCAACTTCTACCCAATATAAGAGCTTGTAACATAGAGAGGAGAGATTATATTTCCTAAGGTCGTGTACTCACATTATACAATTAATATACCGTCAACCCATAGACATGCTCTTGAGGACTAGGCTTGGCAACTAACCAAGTTAAACCTCATTGTATATGTGAGCATTTTTCTCTTTGTTTCCTTTATTTTTCCCGCTAATCAATTCTTTTCCAGCTTTTGTTTTTTCAGAATCCCTATCATATCAAGTTCGTGTCATGATCTCAGTTACTTCTATTTTATCTTATCTATATGGAAATCAGTTTAAAAATAGCAGGTATATAATAAATTTGTTGTGCAATTTTTGAGATATGGAGTAAATTGCGAAGTCTCAGTCATCTTTTGCCTCATTAAGGCAAGTTCGAAAGACATACCTGCCATGGTAAAGAAACATGTTCACAAGAGTCATGTCAAAATTATGAATAATAATGGGCACTAACACAAACAAATTTTGATCCGTCACCGATTTTGGTCTGTTATAATCAAAACTTTAAATTAAAAATAAAATTATTATTTTTCTAATTCAGAATTTTAAATAGTAGAGATAAAAAATTAACCCTTAGATATGCCTATTCCCATTCCTAGTAAAAATGAAGATATCTATGCAAGTTAGCATCAAACTATTCATTGTTTTGCATGACTTTAATGCCTGAAAATGCCTAAAAAGTACATCCATGTAAATAGATTTTTTCCCACAAATATTTTTTATCATGCAATTTCCCACTTATTTGGTTTGTCAATGGTCTTGCTAACCAGTAGCCTTTTCCACTTGAACTTAAACTATTAAACTGTGAATTTATTAGAAATTAAATCTTGAAAACCAGCTCAGATCAAATTTTACTTATGGAGTTTTTACATATCTGTTCCTTACATTTTAAAAATTAGAATTTAGCCCCTCCAAATCTTAATATTTATAATTTAGTCCCCAAATCTTTTAAATTACCTCAGTTTAGTCCCCCAGTCATATAACAGTAAATAAATAAAGTGAGGTAAATTAAAAGATTTGAGAAACTAAATTATAAATATGAAGATTTGGAGGACTAAATTCTAATTTTTAAAGATGTAAGGGACATATATATAAAAACCCCTTATTTATATGCTAACAATGCAACAAGTTAGAAAGTATATCTTTTCATAGTGCTCTATCACCATCTATGATGAGATATGGTTCCTTCTGATACATCACAATCTTTAACTTGTTTATTAGCCAAGTATAATTGGTAGTCATTCCATTTGAAACTATTCACACCTAAAGATTGATGCTCTGCGATGGTAATTTGTGCCATTAATTAAATGGTACCAACGGCATAACTTATTTATTTGTCCAAGAATTTCTATCAAACAAAAGAACATCCTCGAAAACATAGAATCAATTCTTGATTGAGAATCCGTTCAAAATAAATGGGTCAAATGACCTTCCTTGTATATTTTCTTCAAATAAACAAAATCAATATCCTCCTGCTTTCTTTCCTCCATCATGTTTAAGACAGTCTGTGCATCCCCTTCTTTTATTCTCATTTTTGATATTCTACACTATTTATTGTAGATAGCTTTTCTAATAAAACCCACTTTTCTTATTCTCCTTTTACTCATTATAGTTCATAGTTTTGTGCTTAGTAATGCCACATTGTAGGAGTATCAGAATCTCTTCCGTTTTACGTTATCAATGTTTTCCCAATAAATTGTGTACAACAACAACAGCTAAGCCTTTTACTATAAGTACTTGGGGTAAACTATATAAACCAAAAGAGAATCATGGATCGATCACATTAATAATTCTTCTTCAATCATTCCTATAGAGTAATTTGTCCTCATTTAAACCTCTAACATTTATATCTTTTCGTATCATCTACATTTATATTTTCTTCAATCTTTTTTTCGTTCTTTTAACTTGTCTTACATTGATAAGCTCTTGTCGTTGAGTTGGCGCATTTATAGATTTATGTCTCGTCTGACTAACTATCGTAGTCAATTTTCTCACATTTTTCTTAAACGGATGTTACGCCTAGCTTAACGCAAATATTTTCATTTATTATTTTATCTTTCATAGTGTTGCCGTATATCTAATGAAGCATGCGTATTTCTACTACACTTATTTTTAATGAATGATATTTTTTATAGCCTAACACTCCGTGCCATATAATAAAACTGGCCTAATAGCAGTTCTATAAAATTCCATTTTAGCCTTAACAGAATGTTATGGTAATATAAAACTTCAATTGTACTTCTCTCTTTCAGCCTAATTGATTGCTCATTTGTATCTTTTATTCATCTAGTGTTACAGCACTATAGTTTAGGTTCCGTCTGCCAATTTATTGCCCCTCCATCAATAAATTGTGTAGAATATCTAAAATAATTTGTACACTTTTATTCTCATTTTTGACATTCTACGCAAACTATACATGCCTCGCGGGTGTGACACAAATAAATGCTTCCATTCAATAGGACACGAAACAAATTTAGTATAGTTTCGAAATTCACATAATACGAACATGTGCACCAAAATTTTTTAGGACCATGGCCGAGTGCCTCATGTACTTGGTGTCTGTGAATGTTGCTTCGACTTTTGTTGTTTACGAAACTATCCAGTGCATTTTTTCTAGTCACTGTCTTTCTATTTTTTGTCTCGTGATGCTGCGGGCAAAATGTCCAGATCACTTGAACTAAATATTCCATATAAAGGATGAAAGGAGATTACCGATGCTTAAACCATCCAACATTCACTGTTTCGCTTCTACTTTGTGTTGCTAATGGAGCCCATTGCCGTAGCGGGTTTCGGTCTATCGAAACGGGTCCAAAACCGGCTCAAACCCATTATGATATAATATATATATGGGGTGTGGTGCTAGGGTTTTGAATAAGCTGAAAAATCAGAAAAGAAAAGGGGCGGCTGCAAATTGAAGAAGACCTGAATTTTTGAGCAGCTGCTCTCTTCGGCCAAAACAAAAGAAAAGGGCGTTTTTTTCTTTTGTTGGGTGCTGGCCGAAATCAAAGGAGTGGCTGCATCAAAGGATTATTTGGCTCTGGCCGAAATCAAAGGAGTGGCTGCATCAAAGGATTATTTGGCTCTGGCCGAAATCAAAGGAGTGGCTGCATCAAGGATTATTTGGCCGCCTAAAGCAAATAATTAGGCCGCAAATAATTGGTGGCTGCTGTTGTGTCTGTGTTCGGCTCGGCAGAACAGGAAAACAAAAGGGTTTTCTTTGGCTTTTTTCTTTTGGAATTTCGGCGGCAAAAACAAAGAGGTAAATCACTGCAACAAGAGCTTAGAGTTTGATCTCAAAATCTTGTGTGATTTCTTTGTGCTTTCTCTTGTGGTTGAGAACTAGAAAATTGTAATCCTCTTTTGATATAGTGGAAGTTTTTCGATCGTGTTCCCGTGGACGTAGGCATATTGCCGAACCACGTTAAATCTGCGTGTTCTCTGTCTCTGTTATTTTTCTCTTCGGTTAACTATTTGATTCAGCTGGTTGTTGCATTATTATTATTCCGCTATCTTTTGCTAACAATTGGTATCAGAGCCCTGATTCGGGTCAGATTTTACTCAGATCGGTGTTGATTTTGAGTGGGAGTTATGGCGGAAGATAGGAAGAGAGAAATTGAAAAATTTGATGGGACAGATTTCCAATGGTGGAAGTTGCAGATGGAAGATTATTTATATCAAAAGAATTTACATCAACCACTGATTGGAGAAAAGTCAGAAAAGATGACTGATGAGGAGTGGGCATTGTTGGACAGGAGGGCTTTGGCACAGATTTGATTATGCCTGAGAAAGCAGGTTGTGTTCAACATCTCCAAGGAGAAGACCACTTCAGGTTTGATGTCAGCGTTGGCTAAATTTTATGAGAAGCCGTTCAAATAGACTGTTTCTAATGAAAAAGTTGTTCAACTTGAGAATGCCTTCTGATAGTTCAGTTGTTAACCATTTGAACGAATTTAACACATTATGGGCACAACTTGAATCTTTAGATTTTTGTCATTGCTGATGACATTAAAACTTTGATGTTTATGTGTTCGTTACCGGATAGTTGGAGTAATGCTGTTATGGCCATCAGCAATTCTTCCAATACTGCTCTTAAATTCAATGATGTTGTGAGTATAATCATGAATGATGAATTGATGAAAAAGAGCATGGGTAAGACCATGGTTTCTACAAGTACTGCTCTGTCGGTTGATAATGACAGAAAGAAGAAAAGGGGTAGAAGTTTAAGCAGGGAGTCAAAGCAAAGAGGGAGATCAAAATCTAAGGGGAAGTTCAAGAAAAAGTTAGTGTGTTGGAAATGTAAGTCAGAGGGTCATATGAAGAAGGATTGTCCAAATAAAGACAAGGAAGGAGCGAATGTGGTGAATCCAAGTGAGAAGTATGATGACTTGTGCTTGTCTGTTTATACAGAATCGAGGTCAGATCTGTGGTTTGTGGATTCAGGGGCTTCGTTCCATTGCACTGCTCGCAGAGAATGGTTTGATAATTATATCCAAGGTGATTTTGGGCATGTGACTGCTGGTAATGGGCATGAATGCAAAATTGTCGGTAAGAGAACAATTCAGCTAAAGTTGCACAATGGCGGAAAGTTACTTTTACAAGAGGTCAGGCACATACCAGATTTGAAGAAGAATTTAATATCTATTAGCAAACTGGATGGTGAAGGTTATCAAATCTCATTTGAGAAGAAACAGTGGAAGATCAGTAAAGGAGCAATGGTAGTGGTAAAGGGTGAGAGAGTGGGAACTCTATATTTACTCTCAAGCTCGGTGGATCACGTTGTTTCTTTGGCCACCGTGAAGAATGAGAAGGCTACCTTATGGTATCAGCGGCTCGGTCACTTGAGCGAAAACGGCATGAGGGTATTGCAATCCAGAGGTGTGTTGACAGATATGAAAGATGCTAATTTTGATTTCTGTGAGAACTGTGTGTTTGGAAAGCAGAAAAGAGTTAGCTTTATGAAGGATGGCAAGGAGAAGAAAACCGAAAGATTGGAGTTGGTGCATACAGATGTATAGGGGCCTTCTTCGGCGAAGTCTCTTAGTGGTAATTTTTATTTTGTCACTTTCATAGATGATGCAAGTAGGAAAACATGGGTGTTTGCACTTAAGCAGAAATCCGATGTTTTCAAGATTTTCAAGGTATGGAAAGCTCTTATTGAGAATGAAACAGGTTTGAAGGTAAAATATCTGTTGTCAGACAATGGTGGGGAATTTTGCAATAGAGAGTTCGATGACTATTGCTCTACCCACGGGATCAGGAGAGTGAAGACTGTACCGAGGACACCACAGCAAAATGGCATAGCTGAGAGGATGAATATAACCATTTTGGAGCGAGCTCGGAGTATGAGACTACAAGCAACTTTGCCTTTGCAACTTTGGGGAGCCGCTGTGGATACGGCAGTCTATCTGATCAACAGGAGTCCAGCTAGTGCTTTAGATGGAGGAATTCCAGAGGAGGTGTGGTCTGGTAAGACTGTGAATTATTCATTCTTAAAAATGTTTGGTTGTATAGCATATGCACATGTGGATCATGAGATGAGAAAGAAGCTTGATTCTAAATCTCAGAAGTGTGCATTCATTGGATACGGTGGCGACGAATATGGTTATCGCTTATGGGATTATGAGCATAACAAGGTAATTCGTAGCAGAGATGTAGTATTCAATAAGGGTTGTATGTATAAAGACCGAACGGAAAGTAAGAGTGAGAATGCAGTGAAAAAAGAGCGCTTGGAGCTGGATGAGCCACAAGATGGGATGGATCCCATGGATAAAAAAAATGAAGAAATACCTACATCTGAAGGAGAAGAAATGGCTACACCTGAGAATACACAAGCTTCAGATGAGACCGAACAGGAAAGAGAGCCATTGACTGAAATAGATGGTTCCAGTACTTCATCAGAGAGTGTTCCCACTTTGAGGAGGAGCACGAGGATAAGGAAGCCAACCCAAAAATTTTGTCTTCCATTATATCATATTTTGTATACTGATGCAGGTGAACCAGAAAGTTACCAAGAGACTATGCAGGATTAACTTCATCTTAAGTGGGAGCAAGCCATGCGTGATGAGATGTCTTCTTAGGAGGAGAATCACACATGGGAATTAGTGAAGCGATCGGAAAAGAAGAAAGTATTGCATAACAAGTGGGTATACAGGGTAAAACATGAGGTAGGAGGGACACAAAGGTTCAAGGCTAGACTTGTGGTGAAGGGATACGGTCAGAGAAAAGGTATTGACTTCGATGAAATATTTGCACCTGTTGTCAAGATGATTTCTATCAGAGCAATACTGAGTATTGTGGCTGTGAAAGGATTGTATTTAGAGCAACTCGATGTGAAGATTGCTTTCCTTTATGGTGATTTGGAGGAGGAAATATACATGGAACAGCCGGAAGTTGAAGGAAAAGAGAATTGGGTATGTCGACTGAAAAGGAGCTTGTATGAGTTGAAACAAGCGCCAAGACAATGGTACTTGAAGTTCGACAAGTTTATGTTGGATTCGGGTTTTGCCAGAAGCAATTCAGATCATTGTGTATATCTACAAAAGTTTAAGGATGGTAACTTTATTATACTTACTTTGTATGTAGATGATATGCTTATGGCAGGTACATGCATGAAGAAAATCAATGATCTGAAAAGGAAGTTGGCAGGGAGATTCTCAATGAAGGACATGGGTAAGGCTAAACAACTTCTTGGGATGCAAATTATCCGAGATAAGAAAAACAAAAAATTGTGGTTATCTCAGGAGGGATACATCAAGAAGGTGTTGGAGAGATTCAACATGGATAATGCAAAACCGGTAACTACAGCTCTTGGTAGTCAGTTCAAACTGTCAAAAGAGTAAGGTACTAAGACAGATGAGGAGAAGAGACACATGGAGAATGTGCCTTATTCATCGGCCGTTGGGAGTTTCATGTACGCAATAGTGAGTACAAGACCAGATATTGCACATGCAGTGGGAGTAGTGAGTAGATTCATGAAGAACCCTGGAAAGGAACATTGGCAAGCGGTGAAGTGGATTTTCAGGTATTTGAAATGTACTTCAAATTATTGTTTATGTTTTGGGGGTGATAACATTGATGTGCAAGGTTTTGTGGATTCGGACCATGTGGGTGATAGAGACAAAGGCAGGAGCACTACAGGTTATGTCTTTATTGTAGGAGAGACAGCGGTAAGCTGGGTTTCAAGATTACAATCAATTGTTGCTTTATCTTCGATAGAAGCTGAGTATGTTGCAGCTGCAGAAGCAAGTAAGGAGTTTATTTGGTTGCAGCGATTGATGAGTGAGTTGGGTTTTGATGGAGTGGATTGCAGGTTATTCAGTGACAGTCAGAGTGCAATTCATCTTGTTAAGAACTCGGCGTATCATTCACGGACTAAACATATTCACTTGAGATATTACTTCATTAGATGCTTGTTAGAGGATGGTCAATTGAAGTTGGAGAAGATTGAGTGCCGAAAAAATCCTGCAGATATATTGGCAAAGCCGGTTGATGGGAAAAAGTTGAGCTATTGCTCAACTTTGGTGCATTTGTGTTGAATGCTGAAATTGGGACTTTAAACGATCGAGGTAAAAACTTTGGACACTAGGATTATCATGTATAGAGATTGCATTTTTAGCAATGGTCTCCAAGTGGGATATTGTTGCTAATGGAGCCCATTGCCGTAGCGGGTTTCGGTCTACTGAAACAGGTCCAAAACCGAGCCAAACCCATTATGATATAATATATATATGGGGTGTGGTGCTAGGGTTTTGAATAAGCTGAAAAATCAGAAAAGAAAAGGGGCGGCTGCAAATTGAAGAAGACCTAAATTTTTGAGCAGCTGCTCTCTTCGGCCAAAACAAAAGAAAAGGGCGTTTTTTTCTTTTGTTGGGTGCTGGCCGAAATCAAAGGAGTGGCTGCATCAAAGGATTATTTGGCTCTGGCCGAAATCAAAGGAGTGGCTGCATCAAGGATTATTTGGCCGCCTAAAGTAAATAATTAGGCCGCAAATAATTGGTGGCTGCTGTTGTGTCTGTGTTCGGCTCGGCAGAACAGGAAAACAAAAGGGTTTTCTTTGGCTTTTTTCTTTTGGAATTTCGGCGGCAGAAATAAAGAGGTAAATCACTGCAACAAGAGGTTAGAGTTTGATCTCAAAATCTTATGTGATTTCTTAGTATTTTCTCTTGTGGTTGAGAACTAGAAAAGTTGTAATCCTATTTTGATATAGTGGAAGTTTTTCGATCGTGTTCCCATGGACGTAGGCATATTGCCGAACCACGTTAAATCTGCGTGTTCTCTGACTCTGTTATTTTTCTCTTCAGTTAACTATTTGATTCCGCTGGTTGTTGCATTAGTATTATTCCGCTATCTTTTGCTAACACTTTGCTTGTTCATAACTAATCCACCGTGTGCCCCCTAGTTTTGGGCCAAACCCTGCAAACATCAAATTGCTACTTATACGCATTTTTTCCAACAAATGTTCAGCATCCCCGCAGGTCCCTAGCTACTTACGTTCACCTCAGTCTGACCGAAAATCCCGGAAAAATGAGATCATGATCATGATCACGACATCACCAACTCACCCACCACGTGGGCATTTAAACGGAGAGAAGAATCAATCACTTTCATATGCAAAATTAAGCTCCCGTATTTATCCTCTCCTAACATTCTACATTTCATGATCTTAATCTTGTTTTTCCCACGTGATTTTATGACAAGGTTGGCCTGGGGATAATAATGAAATGGACAAATTGATGCTCCATGTAGGTCCCTCGCAACTTCAACAGAACATATTTTGTCGTCACAAGCACGTACGAGCTATGCAATGAGCTCCAAGTAGCAAAGAGCAAGACAAAATCACCGTAATTAGAACGTGAAAACACAAAGCCTGAGCAAATGAGGAACAGAGAATGATCATATGGAGAACAGTACGCAAAGACCATATATGATAGTTTAAGCTGTACTTGAGAGTAATGCCAAGTTGCTGAGAATGCAAGATAAAGACTTGTCTGGTGTGCATACTAGAGCTGCGTATGTATACTAGAGTTGAGTATGAATGTGTGACAATTTCACCTCGACTATTTCGTGTGCAGGTGAGGATTACAAACAAATCACACAAGAATTACAGTACTCTAATCTCAACCACAAGAGAACTTACAAACAAATCACACAAGAATTAAGATTAAACCTCAACCTTCTTGTTACAGTGATTTTCCTCTGCTTTGTTTACTTCGGCTGCAACAACAACCAAAGCAACAGAAGCGGCAACCTTCAACAGCAGCAGCGGCTGCCTTCAACCGCAGCGGCAACAACACCTCTGTAGCAACTGACTCCTTTATTGCCTTGCTTCAGCCGAAAGTAAAAAAAAAAAGAAGTCCAGCCGCCTCAATTATTTTGTGACAGCCTCAATTATTTGCTACAATTGCAAATAATTTATTCTTTTCTCTTACTACAGAAGAAAACCACTCTTGTTTTCTTTTTGAGAGCCGCACTTTTTCACCTTTTCTTTTATTTCGGCTGATGCAAACCCTAGCCTCACAACTCCATATTTATATTATATCATAACGGGTTTGGGTCGGTTTTGAACCCGTTTCGGTGGACTGAAACCCGCTGCAGTAATAGGGCACCATTAGCAACAAGTTCCCACTTGGAGACCTATTGCAAAAATTGTAATCACTATACATGATAATTCTAGTATCCAAAACTTTTATCTCGATCGTTTAAAGTCCCAATTTCAGCATTCAACACAAATGCACCAAAGTTGAGTAATAGCTCAGCTTTTTCTCATCAACTAGTTTTGTCAATATATCTGCAGGATTCTTACTGCTCTCAATTTTCTCCAACTTCAATTAGCCATCCTCTAACAAGAATCTAATGAAGTGATATATCAAGTAAATATGTTTAGTCCGTAAAAGATATGTTGAGTTCTTAGTAAGATGAATTGCACTCTGACTATCACTGAACAACCTGCAATCCACTCCATCAAAACCCAACTCACTCATCAGTTGCTTCAACCAAATAAACTCCTTACTTATTTCTGTAGCTGCAACATACTCAGCTTCTGTCGAAAATAAAGTAACAATTGATTGTAATATTGAAATCCAGCTTACCGTTGTTCCTCCTACAGTAAAGGCATACGCTGTGGTGCTGCTGCCATTGTCTCTATCACCCGAATGGTCCGAATCCACAAAATCTTGCTTATCAATGTTATCACTCCCAAAATATAAACAATATTTTGAAGTACCTATCAAATACATGAAAATCCAATTCACTGCTTGCCAATGTTCCTTCCCAGGGTTCTTCATGAATCTACTCACTACTCCCACTGTATGTGCAATATCTGGTTTTGTACTCACCATTGCATACTTGAGACTCCCAACGACTGATGAATAAGGCACATTCTCCATGTGTCTGGTCTCCTAATCTTTCTAGCACATTACTCTTTTAACAGTTTAAACTAACTATCAAAAGCTGTAGTTACCGGTTTTGCATTATCCATATTGAATCTCTCCAACACCTTTTGTTGGCAGTGAAAATTTCTAAGTTAAAAGGATTTTCCACAACAGAACGCGGAGCTAATTCAATAGCCCCGCGTTTGGTTACATTAACCCTGCGTTTGAATAAAACGCGGAGATGTTTAATAGCTCCGCGTTGATTCCGCAGTCTGGCTTATATTAGCCTTGCGTTTCAGTAAAATGCGAAGATGATCAATAGCTCCGCGTTAGCTCGCGTTTTGGTTATTTAGCGCCGCGTTTTGATGCAATTATAGCTCCGCGTAAGCAGATAACCAGAATCTCGAATTGATTGAGATTATGATTCTGGGCTTATCCAAATACCCGAATCAAGTCTAATCAGAATTCCATCAAAACTAAGATATTTGATTGGAATCCTTGATGAATGCGAGTTCTATTTAGATAGAAACTCTTGCATTAACCTGGGGCTATAAATACCTTCTTGGTGAAACCCTAAAGGATCTTTTGGAAGTTTTGGTAAAATTCAAGTACGCGCGAGAGCCTTGAACTAATCAAAACCAGAGATCAGAGGTCGTCTTCTTCTTCTTTTTGGCATCGGAAGCCTCCTATTGATCCTTTGGCAATTCAAGTACGCGAGAGAGCCTTGAAGCCTTTGCTGATCATCTTCTGAGATCTTGGAGAATTCAAGTTACGCACAGAGCCTTGAGTTCGTGAAGATCAGAGAAAATCACCATCTTCTTTCTGGAGTTCTTGAGAAGTTCGAGTTACGCGAGAGAGCCTTGAACGAATCAAAACCAGAGAAGATCGTCTATATTCAGCCGATATCTTTAAAAGAGAAGATTTCAACGTACCGATCGTCCAAAGGAACTACTATAGATCCCATCGCCACAGATCCCACACTATTGTAAAAGAGAGAGATTGAAATATAAAATCCTCTCGTTTGTTCTTTTTTATATCTTGTTCGCTTTCATTGTAATCTAAGATGTATTCAATGGAAGGAAGCGAAGCAACTTTTGCGACGAACAAACTGGCGACCACAGTGGGAGCCATCTCTTTCACTGATGAAGAGATTGTGGCGCAATCGGACGTTGACTTGATCGGATCCGAAGTAGACACGCTGGTCGTTGAAATCGACCAGCAGAAGTATGAGGAGTTCCTCTCCTCCGGATCAGGTGACCTGGATGAGACACGGCACTATCGCCGTATGTACTCCAATGCCCGAGTGACGGGTAGAAAGGTATCCACCGAGAGACGGGGATCCTTGGAGACTACGGTTATAGCTCCGGAGTCCACACAAGAAATCCTAGCCGAGGAAGAGCTTCCGATTGCCGAAGAAGACGTGGGAACTGGACTAACCAGGACCCAACTCCGGAACATGAACCGGAGAGCGAGGCGTAGAGCCCTCAAAGCCCGCCTTGGACGCGGAGCTAACTCTAGAGGACGCGAGGCTATGGTCCCTCGCAAATTGGCTCGCGCTACCCGCGAGACCAATCTCTACCGCGTTAAACGCGAAGATACAACTTGCCTTAAAAGCAAGGAAAAGCCAGCGTGTGATTTTCCACGCGAGGCTGGTAATACTGGCGAGTTACGCAAAATTCCTGACACTCGCGAGTTACGCGAGTATAAAAATTATTCCAAGCCAGCGTGTGATTCTCCACGCGAGGCTATTACTGTGCCTAGCGAGAGACGCAAAGCCAGTAAGGGTTGCGCTAGTCGCAGAATACCCAACACTCGCGAGTTACGCGAGTATAAAAATTATTCCAAGCCAGCGTGTGATTCTCCACGCGAGGCTATTACTGTGCCTAGCGAGAGACGCGAAGCCAGTAAGGGTTGCGCTAGTCGCAGAATACCCAACACTCGCGAGTTACGCGAGTATAAAAATTATTCAAAGCCGGCGTGTGATTTTTCACGCGGGGCTATTATTCCAGAAGCTCAACTTCCAAGAACACACCAAGCCAGCGAGAAACGCGAGGCTAGTGTGGATAAGCACGGAGCTATTCTTCAGGTCCGCAATGTGAAACGCGAGGCTATTCCTAAGCCACGTGAGGATCAGTCCGACCCCAGAGCCAGGGTTGATCAATCAAAGAAGCTTCAGTGGATTCCTAAACACTCTCAAGAGTTGAATGGACCTCTTGATTTCATGTCTAGAGGCACTGACCTCAGGGAGCATCTTCATAAGAAGAGAGGCATAGACCAACTTCAAGTTGAACATAGTTTCCATTGCCAGCAACTCATGACGACAGTATCAGCCGTGATGAATAACTGTGGCTGCAGCAAGAACATGATATCTGTGTTCAACCGATTAAATGAGTCAAACCAGAATCCTGCTAAGAAGACAAGAACCACTCCCCTGAAACAAGGGAGAGCTGTAACTTCCAACATGGTAGGAAAAGGGAAGAAAATTGCAGAGACGGATGATGATTCAGAATCGAGCGATGATGAACTTCATCATGTTACTCGACTAAGATCAGGAGCCGTCCCGCCCCGAAATTATAAAAAGCTCGCAGGGGTTTCTTACGACGAGGACAGCGATAATTCCGCTATAGCCTCGCCTCCATCCTCTACATCATCTCGACTGCAGAAGTCAGCGTCGCACATGGCAGATAAATCTGGTGATATCAATCAGAGATTTGAAGCTCAAGAAAGAATGATTCGAGAGCAACAGAAAACGATTGAAGACCTTAAGATGCTACTTTTAAAAGTTGTTGAAGATAATGCTAAACAGGGCAAGAAGACTCCAAATGAAGAAGAACAGGAGGAGAAAGCCCACTCGATGCATGAGGAAAAAGATAGATTTTCTTTCCATGATCCGCATGAAGAAAAGCTTGAAAAGTTACAGAATCAACTCGAAACCTTGATGCGTAAAAAAGAGTTGAAGGAGTCAGGAGTCTCTAGACCATATCCAGCAGAATGGGATGTGGTACCCTATCCTCCAAAGTATAAGCCGCTCAAGTTGGAGCCCTATGACGGGAAGGGATCGCCCAGTCAGCACATCTATTATTTCTTGTCCCAAGCAGGACACTTAATGGGTAATGATCCCATCATGACCAAAGTATTTGCAAGTACTTTGCGAGGGCCTGCCTTTACTTGGTTCATGCAGCTGCCCCCAGGTACTATTAATACCTGGTAAGACGTTGAGAAATCATTTCTCTCACGTTTCTTCGAGGATGACACCGAGATAACGGTTCATTCGCTCCTTGCAACTAGGCAAGGGGAACAAGAAGCGGTTAAAGATTTCATAGAAAGGTTCCGGGAGAAGTCCGTACATTGTAAACACGGAATGATCCAGGAAACTCTAGTCGAGACCTGTCAACACAACCTTAAGACCAATGTGCTCCTCAAAATGGGGACCGTAGAATCTAAGACGTGGAGGGACCTGCTCAAACAAGGAGAGCAAGCTGAAGACTTGATTCGCCGAGTTGAAGAGTCCCGCGGGCCAAGAAGTGCTCGGGGTAGTAAATCATATACCCAAAACAACAGCAACAAGAATAAAGGGAAAGCAGTAATGTCATCAGAAACTGCTCCTCAGAAAACCAGTCCTCTGCCAGAGCCGAAATCTCAAGGTCAACGAGGGTCAAGGCAAATTAGACCGCAGCAAGAAAGGAATTACACTTTCAAAGCTGAACAGACACCAGTCCTCTTTCACCTGCTCCAAAAGAAGGGAATGCTAAAACTTCTGGAGAATAAGAAGCCAGAAGATGCGGGTAAGACTAAAGACCCAAATTACTGTCTTTATCACCGGAATGTTGGGCACCCTACCAGGGATTGTTTTCTCCTTAAGAACAGAATCCAAGCACTAATAGAGGCTGGAGTTTTGACGCTTAAGGAAGAGCAGAAGAAAGTCACTGCCAATATGGCAACCATAGTGGTTGGAACCCACGAGTTCCCCGCAGGAGTGACCCCAATCCCAAAGGGTGAGGCAGTTACAAAGAATCTTGATCCTTACAACAAAGCCCAAGAAGGACTTGTCCCCATAACAACCCAAAGAGGGGAAATTATGTGGGTTCACCCTGATTTGCTGGAAGATGAACAATGGACTACTTCAAGAGGTCCAGAGAAGAAGCGGGCTGTCAATGCCATTTCTGCGGATATAAAAGGAGAATATATAGCTTCGAAGGTCTTCACAGATTCTGAAGAAGAACCCGAAACTATGGCCGCCCATCAAGATGGGGCAGGCCCTTCCGGTACTCGATCTGGAAAGACATATCTTAAGGACTACACCAGAGTGGATCCAAAAGATATCTATTCATACTGAACTCGCAAAGCCTGCGAAGCAGAAAAGACTTCGTTTCTAGAAGAATTCTACCAGAGATGAAGGAGCCAAAGAAACTCCCTTCGAATTTGACATAATCGCGCAGTTGGCTAATATCCC
This sequence comes from Dracaena cambodiana, assembly GCA_036321105.1. Classification (NCBI taxonomy): domain Eukaryota; kingdom Viridiplantae; phylum Streptophyta; class Magnoliopsida; order Asparagales; family Asparagaceae; genus Dracaena; species Dracaena cambodiana. Next base: position 12,879,166 of record JAYEPQ010000015.1, read on the forward strand.
AGCGCGAGTGACGCTTTACGAATTGTTGAGATTATCAAAATCAACACGTGAAGCTCTAAGAGAGGCCTTGGCAGACTCTGAGTCGTTCCTAGCTCAGATTGTTGAGCCGGCCATCGAAGAGCGGGATTCTTGCCCCCACTGTCATCAAGTGAGGAGGCAGGTCCCACAAATTATCTTCTCTCCAGAAGACATGTAGGTGAGGAATATAAAGCATAATAGGCCTTTATATTTCACTGGATATATCGGATCCACAAAAGTGGACCGAATTCAGATTGACCCAGGTTCTGCACTCAGCATCGTGCCCAGTAGATTGATGCAGCTGTTGGGGATTTCCCTTCATCGCTTGACACCTACACACACTACCATCTATGGATTCAACGCTAATAATAGCCATCCTCTTGGTAAGATCCGATTGCGATGTCAAATTGGAGACTTGAAAACGGAGGTTACATGCTACGTAATTGATGCTGATACCTCCTACAATATTTTATTGGGGCGATCTTGGATTCACTCTCATATGATAGTTCCGTCGACTCTTCACCAGTGCATGAAATATTGCGATGAGGAAGGAGAGGTCCGGACACTAATTGCTGACAAGCAGCCATTCAAAGGGTTGGAAAATTACTTCACAGATGCTGCACTCTACAAGCCAGCACATGAAGCCTCCAATGACGGTCTTAGCAAGTCTCCAAAGCCCGACGACAGTGGCAATGAAACCGACACTGAGTACGAGCTCCTTGGAGAAGATTACAGGGGTGATTATGAAATCAACCCTCACCTAGATCTTAGCTTAGGTCTTGATAATATAGTAGATGTAATAGAAAGTGAATGGGTTATTAATGAAAGTGTAAAGTTAGTCTACGAGCATGCAGTAGCTACTGAGTCTGAGCCCTCTTGTACCTCCACCGAAGCGGATGGCCTGACCGAACTTGAAGTTCTGGCGGCATACCATTTGCCCCTCAGGTCTTCCCTCCTCTCTCAATTAAAAATAACCGAGGATCAAGGGCATTTATTTAAAGTGCCTCCCCGACAGAAGTCCCAAAGGCCGATCATGTTCGGCAAAGTGGCCACGTCGCCTCGACAGAGGCAAAGTAGTGAAAGTGATGAACAAACATCACCTCAATTTCACTTATATGAGCAAAGGTCCCGACAGATGATGGAGAAAATGGGATATAATTTTACCCAGAAGCCGGGATTAAACTTCGGAAAAGGGCGGCGGAATCTCATACCCTCGTTTAGACCGAGAGGAAAGAGTCCTGATTATTATCAGAAGACCCGCAGGGGGTTGGGTTATATATCTACCCCACCTTCTTCACCATTAAAAGATGAAGAGAGTTCTTCGGCCAAAGAAGAAACATCTTCACCCGATCATGATTCGGATATAAGTACCGGTGCTTGGTTTCAATCTTTGACAGCCAATATGGTTTCATCCGCGCCAGAAAGCGACGAGGAACCAATTAACGTTCAAGATGATGCTTGGGCTAAGCATATGGACACTCTCTGGGATGTCCGCTTTGAACAGCGTGACCCGCCCACAGAAGACAAATTAATACAGGTTAACATGGGAACGGAAGAAAATCCGAAACCCATTTTCATAAGCGACACACTAACTCCTTTAGAAAAGGAGGAACTTATATCTCTTATCAAAGAGTATATAGATGTGTTCGCATGGAGTTATGAAGATATGCCTGGGCTTGACCCTCAAATTGCCACACACCGGTTAAATATAAAAGAAGATGTCAAACCTGTTAAACAGCAACAGAGGCGTTTTCGACCGGAATTGATGGAGGCAATAGTTGCTGAGGTCAATAAGCTTATACAATCCGGGTTCATCCGTGAAGAACAGCATCCTGACTGGGTGGCAAACATAGTGCCAGTTCGCAAAAAGAATGGCAAAATCCAGATATGCATTGACTTTCGAGATCTGAATGCTGCATGTCCCAAGGATGAATTTCCACTCCCCATCACCGACGTGATGATCGATAATACTTGCGGTTATGAGAGGATGTCCTTTATGGATGGCTTCTCAGGTTATAACCAAATCAAGATGCACCCGGATGATGAAAAGCATACAGCTTTCAGAACGCCACATGGGGTATACTGTTATACGGTGATGCCATTCGGATTAAAGAATGCAGGTGCCACTTACCAACGCGCAATGAGCGCCATATTTAAAGAACACCTACGCAGAACAGTGGAGTGCTATGTGGATGATTTAGCCGTTAAAAGCAAAGACAAAGAAGATCATCTTCATGATTTAAGAGTGGTCTTCGATCTTATGCGGAAACATCACTTGAAGATGAATCCTACCAAGTCGTTCATGGGGGTATCCAGCGGGAAGTTTCTAGGGTTCGTAATAACTTCAAAAGGAATTTTCCTCGACCCTGAAAAAGTAAAAGCGATTAGCGAAATGCCGCCTCCCCGCAATCTTAAGGAATTAAGGGGATTACAAGGAAAACTCGCTTATATTCGGCGCTTCATATCCAACTTATCTGGACGATGCCAACCATTCTCCAAACTTATGAAGAAGGGAGTGTCTTTCATATGGGATGAGGCATGTCAGCAGGCATTTGATGACCTCAAGGAGTACCTTACTAAGCCTCCTGTACTAATGGCACCAGCCCCGGGGCAGCCCTTCCTTATATATGTAAGGGCCATGGATAATGCTTTAGGAGCATTACTTGCTCAATATAATGAGCACGGCCATGAACATGCCCTCTACTATTTAAGTAGAACAATGATTGGGACCGAACAACGATATACCCCGATTGAAAAAGAATGTTTAGCCCTAGTGTTTGCTGTTCAGAAAATGCGACACTACCTTTCGGGGCAAACAATTCATGTCATATCACGGGTTAATCCCCTGAAGATTCTGATGACAAAACCGGGATCCTTGAATGGCCGATTGGCAAAATGGGCGCTCTTACTGTCGCCCTATGACATACATTTTGTCCCTCAAAAGGCCATGAAGGGACATGCAATCGCTGATTTCCTTGCAGACCATCCAATTTGGTCCAAATTAAAGCAGACATCAGAAGTCAACACAGTTACCGGAGAAAAACCTTGGCAAATGTTCTTTGATGGTGCCGCGAGACGATCTGCTGCTGGAGTGGGGGTTGTACTAATATCTCCACATAAACATATATTGCCTAACGGTTACTCATTAACAGAACCGTGCACTAATAATGTAGCGGAGTACAACGCGCTCATTATCGGCTTAAAAATAGCTCTGCAACTGGGGGTGAACCATCTAGAGGCATATGGAGATTCTAAGCTCATTGTCAATCAGATGACAGGTGAGTATGAAGTCAGACATGAAGCCCTCATCCCCTATCATCAGCTAGCTATTGAGCTAGCAGGATATTTTGAACAATTCTACATATATCACGTATCTCGAAACGAGAACATTTATGCAGATGCTCTTGCCGCATTAGCAGCAACGCTGGCAATCCCGCCAGGTGAAGCTAAAAGCATCACCATTGGTAGCAGAGAACTCCTCCACCCAGATGTGGTATCTCAAACCGAAGAGGTATGCCAGATTGGCTTAAACTTAGAGCCCCGTGATTGGCGATTTCCGTTTGTAGATTATGCTTTGCATGGGATATTACCAGAAGATCCTAAGGAAGCCACCTCAATAAAGAGGAAGGCCCAAAGATTTTATTATGACCATAAACTTCAGACTTTGTATAGAAAGTCAAGAGATGGTCTATTGCTACGCTGCATATCGAAAGCAGAAGCGGAACAAGTGCTGAAAGAAACACATGATGGAATATGTGGAGCTCATCAGCCCGGTCCCAAACTTGGAGACCGTATAAGAAGGCTGGGGTACTACTGGCCGAGCATGGTTACGGAAGCAATGGCATACGCTAAACGATGTCATGCATGCCAAATACATGCCAATTTTATTCATCAACCCCAAGAATACTTGCACAATACCGTCGCAAGCTGGCCATTTGAAGCCTGGGGAATGGACATTGTGGGGCCAATAACTCCCCCGTCATCCAGAGGACATCAGTTTATTCTTGCAATAACCGATTATTTTTCAAAATGGGCCGAAGCCGTGCCCATGAAAGAGGTGAAGACGACAGATGTGATCAAGTTCGTCAAGCATCATGTCGTTTACCGATTTGGCGTCCCCCGACGGATTATTCATGATAATGGTCCGCAATTCATCAGTCAGGGATTCTCCAGATTCTGCAATAAATTCAGAATCAAAGATATCACTTCTACACCATATAACCCTGCGGCTAATGGGTTGGCCGAAGCTTTCAACAAGACGATCATCAAACTCCTTCGGAAGTTCGTCTCTTCCAATAAACGAGATTGGGATGAAAAGTTGGGAGAATGTTTGTGGGCCTATCGCACCACCGTTCGCACCCCGACTAAATCTACCCCGTTTTCTTTGGTTTATGGAAGTGAGGCTGTCTTGCCTCTTGAAATCCAGATACCATCATTAAGAGTGGCTTTAGCCACAAAGATGACGACAGAAGAACGCCATCAGCAAAGATTGCAAGAACTAGAGGCGTTAGATGAAAAACGTCTCAGGGCTCAACAACAAATTGTGTTGTATCAAGCCCGAATATCTCAAACGTTCAATAAGAACGTTAAACCAAGGACCTTTAAACAAGGAGACTTGGTTCTGGCTGTTAAAAGGCCAATGGTGCTAACCCACAAGACTAAGGGTAAGTTTGAACCCAAGTGGGAAGGACCGTTCATTGTGGAGACAGTCTACTCCAGTGGAGCTTATCGCTTAATAAATCAAGACGGCGATAGGATGATGATGCCGATCAATGGCAAATTTCTGAAGAAATACTATGCTTAATATCTCTGGAAGTATAAGCCTCCAATTTATCCAAGTTACGCAGATGAGTGCTTGGACTTCTTCTATTCTGGTGATTTTAACCCACTAAATCTGGCGTGTCTGGTTCTCAAGTTTGAACCACCTCCAGTCTTTTTCCTAGGCATGCGCAGTTTGGCGCCTCTGACCTAAACTCTGGCCTGTTTGGTTCTCAAGTTTGAACCACCATCAGTCTTTTTCCTAGGCATGCGCATTGTGCGCCTCTGACCTAAACCTGGCGTGTCTGGTTCTCAAGTTTGAACCACCTCCAGTCTTTTTCTAGGCATGCGCAGTTTGGCGCCTCTGACCTAAACTCTGTCCTGTTTGGTTCTCAAGTTTGAACCACCATCAGTCTTTTTCCTAGGCATGCGCATTGTGCGCCTCTGACCTAAACCTGGCGTGTCTGGTTCTCAAGTTTGAACCACCTCCAGTCTTTTTCTTAGGCATGCGCATTGTGCGCCTCTGACCTAAACCTGGTGTGTTTGGAGTGCCCAGTTCAAGTTACGCGAGAGAGCCTTGAACCACCTCCTGTTTGATTCTCAAGTTTGAACCACCATCAGTCTTTTTCTTGGGCATGCGCAATTTGGCGCCTCTGACCCAAAACCTGGTGTGCGTAGTTCTCAAGTTTGAACAGCCCCCAATCTTCTTTTAGGCATGTGTAATTAAGCGCCTCTGACCTAAACCTGGTGTGTTTGGAGTGCCCAGTTCAAGTTACGCGAGAGAGCCTTGAACCACCTCCTGTTTGGTTCTCAAGTTTGAACCACCATCAGTCTTTTTCTTGGGCATGCGCAATTTGGCGCCTCTGACCCAAAACCTGGTGTGCTTAGTTCTCAAGTTTGAACAGCCCCCAATCTTCTTTTAGGCATGTGTAATTAAGCGCCTCTGACCTAAAAGCATGAATTGCCCAACGCTAACTAGGCAATGGGAAGAGAACAAGTTTCTCGCCAACCCATCATACTGGGGTAAAAGTATTAATTGCCCAATACCGACTAGGCAATGGGAAGAGAACTAGTTTCTCGCCAACCCATCATGCTGGGGTAAAAGTATGAATTGCCCAATGCCGACTAGGCAATGGGAAGAGAACAAGTTTCTCGCCAACCCATCATGCTGGGGTAAAAGTATGAATTGCTCAACGCCGACTAGGCAATGGGAAGAGAACAAATTTCTCGCCAACCCATCATACTGGGGTAAAAGTATGAATTGCCCAATGCCAACTAGGCAATGGGAAGAGAACAAGTTTCTCGCCAACCCATCATGCTGGGGTAAAAGTATGAATTGCCCAACGCTTCTATAGCAATGGGAATAGGAGATTAAATTTCTCGCCAACCCATCATGCTGGGGTAAAAGTATGAATTGCCCAATGCCGACTAGGCAATGGGAAGAGAACAAGTTTCTCGCCAACCCATCATGCTGGGGGTAAAAGTATGAATTGCTCAACGCCGACTAGGCAATGGGAAGAGAACAAGTTTCTCGCCAACCCATCATACTGGGGTAAAAGTATGAATTGCCCAATACCAACTAGGCAATGGGAAGAGAACAAGTTTCTCGCCAACCCATCATGCTGGGGTAAAAGTATGAATTGCCCAACGCTTCTATAGCAATGGGAATAGGAGATTAAATTCCTCGCCAACCCATCATGCTGGGGTAAAAGTATGAATTGCCCAATGCCGACTAGGCAATGGGAAGAGAACTAGTTTCTCGCCAACCCATCATGCTGGGGTAAGAGTATGAATCGCCCAATACCGATAAAGTAAAGGGAAGAGGAAAAAAGTTTGGCATTTAAGCCCAAACGCAGTTCTCGACAACTCACCATGTTGAGAGAAATAATATGGCTAGCCCAACTCAAACGGTAGTTGGTAAAGGCTAATCAAATCCGTTAATAGCTGGGGGTTTGCTAAAAATCCCATATTAAACTTAATTTTTTATTTTCGGTTCAAGAAATCGAGCATAAACGATACCGAGATAAAACGTTTTGACGACATGTTATTTGTTAGGCAAGCAAATCTGTTTTGAAGCCGGCAAATAAAAGAGTCAAAAGAATCATTCTTATTAAGGTGAAGATACAAAAAGATTTCAAAGAAACATAGTAAAGATATCTCTCTCCTGTTTACAAAGTTCTTATTACAAGGAAGATAAAAGTGTAAAGAGAGATGAAACTATTGGCCTCCCAGAAGTCTCAATTGGTTTATTGTCTCGTCCAAATTTCTATGATGAGAAGCCTCCACGGTTTGCTGAGCTTGCCTACGCAACTCATCATCACTTATTGAAAGTTGTTGCTGACGAGATTCTTCTATGGCACGATTCGTGGCCATCTCTTCCTGCTGAATCTGCTCCTGCTGGACAAGCAACATCTCCCGTTTCTTGACAGATTCTCCTAATCGGAGTTCATTTTCTATCAAGGTGGCCCGAGCTCTCGCAATCGTCTCCTGGGCTTTAGAGATGGCCATCTGACTTTCCTCAATTCCAAAGTTTACCCTCTGCAGGTCACCAAGAACGGATTCCCGACTGGCCTGGAGCTCTGTCAGCTCCTGAGACCATCTCTCCTCCTGCTGCCTTAAAATATTTCTTCGAGATAAGGATTCTGCTCGAAGCCGCGCCAGCTCTATCTCAGTGATCGCCTCCACATCCGCCTGACGGAGTGTGTGTAGCGTGGTCACCTGCTCTTCTAAAGCTGCAAGGCGGGCCCAGTATGGACCTGCTCGATCTTGTCCACCGAATTCTTCGATATTTCCTAAATACCGGAGTAACAGTGGACGTGCGAAGTTGAAGGAATCATGGCCAGCAAGAACCATCTCGACACATCTTCTTAACAAATACATAAAATCCTCGACAGTGAAGCCAAAAAGTCTTTCAAGAGGATTTGCAGTGTCGGTAGGCAAAGTAGGCAATGCCAAAAGGGGTGTCGTGAGCAACAGAGCAGTAGTGGCTGGGATTGGAGAAGAAGAAGCCCGTCCCTGCATTAAATTCATGATCTGAGGGACCAGTAGAGCCAGTGCAGATCTGGAAGAACTGGAGACCCCAGACGAAGTACCGTCGGTACAGATCACTTGGGTACCCCCACCAACAGGAAGAGAAGATGGGACCACTTCGCCTGAAACTCCTTCGGTGGGAGAAGCATCTTCGAACGAGAATTTCAAATTATTCTCCTCCCCTACTGGAAGGCTTGGAGTCGGAAGAGTTGCAGGTATCTCAGCAGCCACGACAACAGACGACGTTAAAATCGCTGACTGAGAAGGCGCTCCAACGACCGTGAGAAATATCTCAGAAGAGCAAACGGGTGTTGGAGATGGCATGCTAGGAGAAGGTGTAGCCTCATTAGCAGCAGCTGCAATAATAATCTCAGTTCTCTCGTCACTTCCCAATTCGTCAATTGGGGGAATTGAAGAGGAAACAGAGGCAGGAGCCGGTGTGGAATAATCAGTCGCAAACTCACTAGCAAAGCTACCTACACCACCAACAGAGCCAGAATGGTCCATTCTATCGTCAGAATCTACTTGGGTAGTCGAGTGCATTGGCGAAAGAAGTTGATCACCTACATTTCAGAAGACCAGAAAAGCAGTGTTACGTTAAAATAATAACGGGCAAAAGATAAAATGCTTAAGGCCATACCAGGCGATACAAGTCCAGTTGTCGGACTTGAAGGGGGAGCCATTGTCGTTTCCAGCAATGTACCCGTCTCGCTACCCGTTAGTTGCGCCCCAGGTTCTGCTACAGGCTCTACGGCCGAAGGAGCTGAAATCTCAGCAACACTTGGAGCTTTGGCAGGTTCATCCTCCCTTGCCAACGCTGGGGGTACAGCTGAAGCCAACAAGTCGGAAGCAAGTTTGATAGCCACTTCTTGGGGGGCTATCAAGGTTTCTTGTGTCAGTTTTTGCTTCTTACCCGGCCTTTTCTTTAAAGTGCCACGGCGTTTGAGAGTTGGACTCAGGGAACGACTGACAATAGGCTGAGGAACTCCACCAGCACTAGCATCATCATCATCATCATCACCGGCATCATCGTCTGATTCGCTGATGTCCGAAGGCTCAGCCGCAGCGCCAAGGAATTCTTCCATTCCTTTTATCCTTACCCTAGAAGCACCCTGACGGCTAATATAGAGGGCTTCAATCTCTTTGCAACAACTGCGATTGAGAGAGAAGCCGGGCACGTCAGCATTCGCAATGTTGAACCAATTGCAGGAGCTGAGGGTCATGGCCAATTCTGGCACCTTCTGGGGCAAGGAGAATTCAGCTTCGGTCCCGCCCGCTGCAAAATGGAACCAGCCACGAGCACCTTCGTATAAATTCCCCTCGTAAGCAAGATCTTTATTTGGATTGCCCACATAAAGTTGAGAATATCCAAACTGGCGAGCAAAGCGACTCGGAGTATATGGCTCAATCTGACACCTGAGATCTTGACGATACACCAAGTGTCCGGGACGGATGTTGAGAAGCCACCAGAACGCTCCTGCAGATAAAGTAGTGAACTTATCTGCTCCCATGGCATCCTTTAGCCTCGTCCCATATCCCCCACCGGGAAAGTCAGGAAAACACCGGAAGATCTCGTAATTCTGAAAGCTACGAAGAGTCTTCCGAATCTGGGACATATAATTCTGCCTCCATGAAGAACGTTCATATAGTTCTACAAGGAAGCACTTTTCGCCCGAACGACGCTCTGGCGCACTCATTGAAGAGGGACAGTGAAAGACAAGCCACGCCATCAAATAGGTGTAGGGCATCTCCACCCTAGGATTTGGAGTTTTCAGTTGGGCAGTCTCTTTCGACTTGCCCTTTCCTTTCCCCTTGACCTTAATAGTGGGGAGGAAATCACGACAGAATACCCTCAGTCCATACTGCAAATTGCATATCATAGCGGGAAGGAGTCCAAGGGGTCGGCCGTATGCAAGAAGAACCGCTTGATATACCACGGTCACTGCAATCGCTTCCTTGGGCAATGACGGCACGACGCATCTTTTGAGCCACAGCATCAGAAACCCGGCAATGAGACCTCTGTTGGAGATCGAAAACTGGGCTTGATAGTGATAGCTCTTAAATGAAGTACCGGGACCGTATCCATTCTCATTGGATTCAGTGGTATAATATAACAGATGGCGGCCCTTAGCAATACGGTGATCAATCTCTGAGCCATAGATGGGTGGATGACCATGGATAGTGGCCGAGCTATCCTTAGAATTTAGGTTGGCAAAGAGGTATTCGGCCCACTTCTTGTGGCCAATACCATGATTACGTGCACCTGTCAGGTCAGCGCAAATATGATAATGGCACATCATCTCCCAGTATGTGGCATGAATGCGCTCGTCCCTCGCCAATAGCATGTTCAACTCATCGGTGGTGGGGATATACTCCTCGTAAGGGACTTCGCCCATCGAGAGCCCAGAAACCTCAAACATCTCGTGGAGAGCGAACCCTAGCTCACCCACTGGTGTAAAGAAAGTACAGATTTCAGGGTTATACATCTCCAAGAGGCAGTAAAAGTGATAAGCACTCTGGGGAAACCCGAATTGGACATTCCTGATGGCTTTATACAAGCCAATATCCTTTAAAATGGGCTCGTGGGAATCCAGCATGTACTGAACAAGGCGTGCCCACCACATATTGTTAGAAGAATGAACCCAGCCAGGCATCCTGAAGTCGCTAGCCGGGTACTGACCATCCTTCGCCAAGAACTCACTTAAGAAAGTTCGGGCACGAGATGGGACTTCTCCCACTGGAAGCTCCTTGCCAAATCGGCCTGGAAGCAAGCCAGTAATGCATCTTGGGGAACCATCTTGATAAACCCCTTTTGCACCAAATTTGCCTGTTGGGATGCCATCTTGCTCCTGAGTCAGTCCCCACTTTAATTCTCGAGGCATCGCTAGCCTCTGAAGATAGACCAGAGGATAGCTACGATCCATTCTAGGCAGAAACATCAGCATTTCGCCTGAGTTATATAACCAAACATGCTCTTCTTCAGAAAGGATCTTATCTGAGTGGTCCATCTGGTCTCCAAAGAGGAAGACGGGTTTCTCCATCGCCTTTCTGTTCACATCTTCAAAAGCTGCGTCAGTTATGATTTCTCGCGCAGTAGTAGGGTGGTACTTGATCAGCTTCTCCTTGCGTTCCTTTGGGTCTGGTTTGTATGAGGGCAGGATGGTAGTGAAACGGAATTGGCCGGAGGGATCAGAACCCCCAGCAAAGCCGAAGTAGTTCTTGTGGGGAAGAGATTCCATCGAATACCCTACTGCAAAAAGAAAGCAGAGTGAGAGAAGTTTCTATAAGACAGAAAAAATTCTCTAAGTATGGACGCGCGAAGCTAAAAATTAGAACGCGCGAAACTAAGAATAGCGCTGCGCGAAGCTAAAAATTAGACCGCGCAGAACTTAAAATAGCCTCGCGTTTTCAGCGCGACTGCAACTTAAAAGAGCCTCGCGTTTTCAGCGCGACTGCTACTCAAAATAGCCTCGCGTTTTCAGCGCGACTGCTACTTAAAAGAGTCTCGCGTTTTCAGCGCGACTGCTACTCAAAATAGCCTCGCGTTTTCAGCGCGACTGCTACTCAAAAGAGCCTCGCGTTTTCAGCGCGACTGCTACTCAAAATAGCCTCGCGTTTTCATCGCGACTGCTACTCAAAAGAGTCTCGCGTTTTCAGCGCGACTGCTACTCAAAATAGCCTCGCGTTTTCAGCGCGACTGCTACTTAAAATAGCCTCGCGCTTTAAAAGCGAGGATGACGCGATAACTTCGCGTAAGAAGGCAGTCAGAGACTTTTCTTCTTCTCCAAGCCTTACGGCAGGAGTACGGCGATCTCGCCGGTAAAGGAGTTGATTGATCAGTTAGATTTAAGCCAAATCACTCTAGAAATGTTCTAAAGAGTCTCGATGGAGAGATTCTTACCCCCGATAGGCGAAATGTGGGCTGGCGCGTCGCTGCCTTGGCCGCCACCACCACTGCTTGCGCCAGTCGCCGAAGATGGAGCCACTCGAGAAGTAGCACGAGTTTTGGGTGCCATTGCTGAGAAAGATCGACTGAAAATTTGGAGAAACTCGGTCGGAAGAAGATTGGGTCGTCTGAACTCTGATCGCCTGAATCTCTAAGTTTCTGAAAAATTCTCAAATAGAGTGAGAAGGATAAGAAATAGAGATTTCTTTTAAATCGAAGGAACCGCCTCTTGGAATTCGGCGCGAATTTCAGAGAAATTGACTGGTCAGTTACTCTCTAAAACGCGAAGCTATTAGCCTCGCGCGACTAAGAAAAAGAGAAGTTGATTAACTCCGCGCAACTATACAAAACGCGAGGATAGCCTGTGCCTTAGCTTCGCGTTTTCATTGAAAGACTTGGATTTTTGATGAGTGCAATTGAGCGCTTCCATCTAAGTTAAAGCGATTCTTATCCAATCATTTGGGTATTATCAATCTAACTTACGCAGAAGAGCCTTAGATTATTTTACCAAAATTATTGACCATCTGTTTGTTGAGCAAGCAAAATTCTTGAAGCTAACAGATAGAGAGGAAAATAATTTATCTTTATTCATGAAGCAAGAGATTACAAAGAGGGAGTTATAGCTCTCCCAAAAGCTTTTACATGATCAACTTGTCAATAACCAAACAGTAAGACTTCTCTACGGGGTGTTGAAGCTCAGTTCCCTGGTTCACATGCAAAAGAATTCAAGATTTCTCTACGGGGTATTGAAGCTCAGTTCCCTGGTTCACATACAAGAGATCTCCTCTGCAAATGTCAATTCGGATCTGTCATCTGAAATGAAGTACGAGAGGAAAGGAAAGTGCTGCACTGAAGCGCAATTCTGCACTGCAAGTGCTGCAGCTCCTTATTTACAGCCCCTTCTGGAGTTTATCTCTCGGAGCCAGAGCTTGAAACTTGCAACTATGTTGTAAAGCATATGCTTCTGACTTCCTTAGAGTCACTTCTGCTGATGAAGATCGATGGACCCACATACATTCCTCTTCAGAAAGGATTGAACTTACTGCAAAAGGAACAGAGTTTCCAAAAGAGTGAAAACGCGGAGCTAAGCTAACTCCGCGCACAGTTGAAGAAATAGCCTCGCGCTTTAAACGCAGAGGATGATGCGATAACTTCGCGTAAAGGGGGACAAGATTTCTTTCTGCTCTTTCCTTCTCTTTCGAATTCATCGCGACTGCTAATCAAAGATAGCCTCGCAATTCATCGCGACTGCTAATCAAGGATAGCCTCGCAATTCATAGCGACTGCTAATCAAAGATAGCCTCGCAATTCATAGCGACTGCTAATCAAGGATAGCCTCGCAATTCATCGCGACTGCTAATCAAAGATAGCCTCGCGGATTCATTGAGACTACTAGTAAAACCCCGCGTTTCAAGCGCAGGGACGACACAATAAAACGGCGATCTCGCCAACAAGACAAAGCAATCGTCCAGATTAAAATCAAGCCAAAATATCTCAGAATGGTTCTTAGAAAACTAGAAGATGAGGTTTTTACCTTCGGAAGATGCTGCATAGATTGGTTCGCCGTCGCGTCTACCTTCACGGCTGCTGCCATTAACGCCGGCCAACTTGCGAAAAGCCAAACTCCTCTGGAGAAACATCCTATGAAGAATTGAACGAAGATCAGTTGAAGATCATTCGTGAGTCACTCGAGTTCTCAGAAATTCTTCAGATGAGATGAAGAAGAAGACGAGCCGGGAGCTCTATTTAAACAGAAATTCCGTCGCTTGGTATTCGGCGTGGAAACTCGGGGTAATTAATGACATAATTACTCATTTCACTGAAAACGAAGTGAAGCTGATTAGCTCCGCGTAAGTGAGCGTAGCGTGAGATAGACTTGGTATTCTAACTCCGCGTTTCAGTTTAGATATCCAAAGTATTTCAAAATCTGCTGAAGTCTAAGCCATTTTGAAAACTTTGGAGGGGGTTCTGTTGGCAGTGAAAATTTCTAAGTTAAAAGGATTTTCCACAACAGAACGCGGAGCTAATTCAATAGCCCCACGTTTGGTTACATTAACCCTGCGTTTGAATAAAACGCGGAGATGTTTAATAGCTCCGCGTTGATTCCGCAGTCTGGCTTATATTAGCCTCGCGTTTCAGTAAAACGCGGAGATGATCAATAGCTCCGCGTTAGCTCGCGTTTTGGTTATTTAGCGCCGCGTTTTGATGCAATTAAAGCTCCGCGTAAGCAGATAACCAGAATCTCGAATTGATTGAGATTATGATTCTGGGCTTATCCAAATACCCGAATCAAGTCTAATCAGAATTCCATCAAAACTAAGATATTTGATTGGAATCCTTGATGAATGCGAGTTCTATTTAGATAGAAACTCTTGCATTAACCTGGGGCTATAAATACCTTCTTGGTGAAACCCTAAAGGATCTTTTGGAAGTTTTGGTAAAATTCAAGTACGCGCGAGAGCCTTGAACTAATCAAAACCAGAGATCAGAGGTCGTCTTCTTTTTCTTTTTGGCATCGGAAGCCTCCTATTGATCCTTTGGCAATTCAAGTACGTGAGAGAGCCTTGAAGCCTTTGCTGATCATCTTCTGAGATCTTGGAGAATTCAAGTTACGCACAGAGCCTTGAGTTCGTGAAGATCAGAGAAAATCACCATCTTCTTTCTGGAGTTCTTGAGAAGTTCGAGTTACGCGAGAGAGCCTTGAACGAATCAAAACCAGAGAAGATCGTCTATATTCGGCCGATATCTTTAAAAGAGAAGATTTCAACGTACCGATCGTCCAAAGGAACTACTATAGATCCCATCGCCACAGATCCCACACTATTGTAAAAGAGAGAGATTGAAATATAAAATCCTCTCGTTTGTTTTTTTTTATATCTTGTTCGCTTTCATTGTAATCTAAGATGTATTCAATGGAAGGAAGCGAAGCAACTTTTGCGACGAACACCTTCTTGATGTACCCCTCCTGAGATAACCACAGTTTCTTACTTTTCTTATCTTGACTAATTTGCATTCCAAGAAGTTGTTTAGCCTCACCCATGTTCTTCATAGAGAATCTCCTTTCCAACTTTCTCTTCTGATCATTGATTTTCTTCATGCATGTACCTGCCACAAGCATATCATCTACATACAAAGTAAGTACAATAAAGTTACCGTTCTTAAACTTTTGTAGATATATACAATGATCTGAATTGCTTCTGGCAAAACCTGAATCCAACATTAACTTATCGAATTTCAAGTACCATTGTCTCGACACCTGTTTCAACCTATACAAGCTCTTTTTCAGTCGACATATCCAATTCTCCTTTCCTTTAACTTCATATCCCTCCGGATATTCCATGTATATTTCTTCATCCAAATCACCATGAAGGAAAGCAGTCTTCACATCGAGCTGCTCTAAATACAATCATTTCACAATCACAATACTCAGTATTATTCTGATAGAAGTCATCTTGACAACATGTGCAAATATTTTATTGAAGTTAATACCTTTTTCTGACCATATAGCTTTACCACAAGTCTAGCCTTGAACCTTTGTATCCCTCCAGCCTCATGTTTTACCCTGTATACCCACTTATTATGTAATATTTTCATCTTTTCTAGTCGCTTCACCAATTCTTATGTTTGATTATCCTCCAAAGAAGACATCACACATGGCTTGCTCCCACTTAAGACGAAACTTATCCTGCATAGCCTCTTGGTAACTCGCTGGTTCACCTGCATTAGTATATAAAATATGATATAAAGGAAGACAAAGTTTTTTAGTTGGCTTCCTTATTCTCGTGCTCCTCCTCAAAGTGGGAACACTCTTTGATGAAGTACGAGAACCATCTACCTCAGTCAGTGGCTCTCTTTCCTGTTCGGTCTCATCTGAAACTTGTGTATTCTCAGATATAACCATTTCTTCCCCTTCAGATGTAGGCATTTCTTCTTTTCTTTTATCCATGGGATCCATCCCATTCTCTGGCTCATCCAGCTCCAAGTGCTCTTTCTCAACTGTTTTCTCACTCTTATTCTCCATTCGGTCTTTATACATACAGCCTTCATTAAATACTATATCTCTGCTACAAATCACCTTGTTATGCTCATAATCCCATAAGCGATAACCATATTTGTCGCCACCGTATCCAATGAATGCACACTTCTGAGATTTAGAATCAAACTTCTTTCTTATCTCTTGATCCACATGTGCATATGCTATACAACTGAATACCTTTAAGAATGAATAATTCAAAATTTTATCCAACCACACCTCTCTGGAATTCCTCCATCTAAAGCACTAGCTGGACTCCTGTTGATCAGATAGACTGCCGTATCTACAACGTCTCCCCAAAGTTGCAAAGGCAAACTTGCATGTAGTCTCATACTCCGAGCTCGCTCCAAATTGTTCTATTCATCTTCTCAGCCACGCCATTCTGCTGCGGTGTCCTCGATACAGTCTTTACACTCCTGATCCTGTGGGTAGAGTAATAGTCATCGAACTCTCTATTGCAAAATTCCCCACTATTGTCTGACAATAGATATTTTACCTTCAAACCTGTTTCATTCTCAACAAAAACTTTCCATACCTTAAAGATCTTGAAGACATCAGATTTCTGCTTAAGTGCAACATCAATATTTTCCTGCTTGCATCATCTATGAAAGTGACAAAATAAGAATTACCTCCAAGAGACTTCGCCGAAGAAGGCCCCCATATATCTGTATATACTAATTCTAATCTCTCGGTTTTCTTTTTCTTGCTATCCTTCATAAAACCAAACTCTTTTTTACTTTCCAAACATATAGTTCTCACAAATATTAAAGTTAGCATCTTTCATATTCGTCAACATACCTCTGAATTGCAATACCCTCATGCCGCTCTCGCTCAAGTGACCGAGCCTATGATATTATAAGGTAGCCTTCTCATTTTTCACGGTGGCCAAAGAAACATCATGATCCACCGAGCTTGAGAGTAAAAATAGAGTTCTCACTCTCTCACCTTTGACCACTACCATTGCTCATTTGCAAATCTGCCACTGTTTCTTCTCAAATGTGATTTGATAATCTTCGCCATCCAACTTGCTAACAGATATCAAATTCTTCTTTAAATCTGGCATATGTCTAACCTCTTGTAAAAGCAACTTTCCAGTATTGTGCAATTTTAACTGAATTGTCCCCTTACCGACAATCTTGCATTCCTGCCCATTACCAACAGTCACACGTCCAAAATCACCTTGGACATAATTCTCAAACCATTTTCTGCGAGCAGTGCAATGGAACGAAGCCCCTGAATCCACAAACTATAGATCTGACCTTGATTCTATATGAGCAGACAAGCACAATCTATCATACTCTTTACTTGAATTCACCACATTCGCTCCTTTCTTATTTTTGTTTGGACAATCCTTCTTCATATGACCCTCTGTTTTATATTTCCAACACACTTACTTTTTTTTTGAACTTCTCCTTAGATTTTGATCTTCCTCTTTACTTCGACTCCCTACTTAAACTTCTACCCCTTTCCTTTCTTCTGTCATTATCAACCGACATAGCAGTACTTGTAGAAACTATGCTCTCACTCATGCTCTTTTTTATCAATTTCTCATTCATGATTGTACTCACAACATCATCAAATTTAAGAGTAGTATTGGAAGTATTGCTAATGGCTATAACAACATTACTCCAACTATCTGGTAGCGAACATATAAACATCAAAATTTTAATGTCATCAGCACAGACAAAATCTATGGATTCAAGTTGTGCCCATAATGTATTAAATTCGTTCAAATGATTAATAACTGAACTATTAGAAGACATTCTCAAGTTGAACAATTTTTTCATTAGAAACAGTCTATTTGGAGTAGATGGTTTCTCATAAAATTTAGCCAACACTGATATCAAATATGAAGTGGTCTTCTTCTTAGAGACGTTGAACACAACCTGTTTTGTCAGGCAAAATCAAATCTGCGCCAAAGCCCTCCTGTCCAACAATTCCCACTCCTCATCTGTCATCTTTTCTGGTTTTTCTCCAAACAGTGGTTGATGTAAATTCTTTTGATATAAATAATCTTCCATCTGCAATTTCTACCATTGGAAATTTGTCCCATCAAAATTTTCAATCTTTCTTTTCCTATCTTCCGTCATAACTCCCACTCAAAATCAACACCGATCTGAGTGAAATCTGACTGAACCAGGGCTCTGATGCCAATTGTTAGCAAAAATAGCAGAAAATATTAATGCAACAACCAGCTGAATCCTATAGTTAACCGAAGAGAAAAAATAGTAGAGACAGAGAACACGCAGATTTAACGTGGTTCGACAATATGTCTACGTCCACGGGGACACGATCGAAAAACTTCCACTATATCAAAAGAGATTACAGTACTCTAGTCTCAACCACAAGAGAATATGTAAATAAATCACACAAGAATTAAGATCAAATCTCAATCTCTTTGTTACAGTGATTTTCCTATGCTTTGCTTCCTTCGGCTGCAACAACAACTAAAGCAACAGAAGCGGCAACCTTCAATAGTAGCAGCGGCAGCCTTCAACAGCAGCGGCAACAACACCTCTATGGTAACTGACTCCTTTACTGCCTTGCTTCAGCCGAATGCAAAAAAAAAGAAGTCCAGCCGCCTCAATTATTTGTGACAGGCTCAATTATTTGCTACAATCGCAAATAATTTATTCTTTTCTCCTACTGCAGAAGAAAACCACTCTTGTTTTCCTTTTGAGAGCTGCACTTTTTCACCTTTTCTTTTATTTTGGCTGATGCAAACCCTAACCTCACAATCCCATATTTATATTATATCATAACGGGTTTGGGTCGGTTTTGGACCCATTTCGGTGGACCGAAACCTGCTGCAGCAATATGGCTCCATTAGCAACAAAGGCCTGTCGCAATCGTGAAATGAGGTTTTGATCATGGAAAATTGTATAGATGCCGAACATGGCCTTTGTTTATGGTGGCTTATCTTTGGATACACGCCTGAGTTAATGAGTCATAGAGTCATCCACAGATTGCATGGAGGAGGTGTTATTGCATAAATTATTTGAATTAAGCCCAAGCGACAAATTCTATATCTTATCTATATGGAAACTAGGATATAGACTTGAATGCCTTATCTCCGACCAACATGAAAATATAGGATCAAGTCAGGCACCTAAAATATCATTTACGCTAATGAAAGAGATTAAAGCGAGATTGTAATATCTACTGTCATCTTGTCGGGAAAGCATCCACAAATAGGGTGAGAGGGTGATTTCCGGTGAACTCTCTGGTGAACATTCCGGCAAAGTAAAAAAAAAAAAAAAATAAATAAAGAAGAAGAAGAAAACTTTGTTGGAGAGGAATTCAGAGATCTCAGATTGTATTCTCATCACCGGTCTCGTTCACCGGGGGCAAGGAAGGAGGCCGTTAGCTGACCTACAACCCCTCACCAAGGCCGGCGATGGAGTTTGGTTGGAACTGGTTGGGGCGAAAGAAAAACAAAGAGGAAAGTAACAACGAAGAGGAAAAAAACTCGAAGCATAGAAGAAGGAGCTGGTCAGAAGTGGTTAAGGGGACGCCGGAGAGTGATAACTCCACTGCGGCGGTGATCCCAATCAAGCCTAATGCCACTTATACTGGAGAAGAGGTTTTGGAACTGCTTGCGGCGGCCAAGGAAGTGGCAGTAGAAGAATCGCTAAAACCCAAGGAGGCTGTATGGAAGACGGTCAAGTCGAAGACAACCATTAGGAAGGAGAAAATGGCAACCATGGCCATAGCAGGGACAGATGGGAGCAGAAAGAGAAAATTTTCTCCGGTGAGAAGGCCATTCTAGCGAAGTCCAGAGGCATGTTGGATCAGTGGGAAGAAGGGTCATTTTAAGGACAAATGTCCATTCATTCGTTGCAGATTTTGTAAGGGCCTCGGCCATAAGATTGGTAAATGTCTGATTGCTCCAGAGAGAATAGCTAAAGTGGGGGTCATGACCAAAGCCACACTCAACCCAAGATCAGTCGACCAGAAGAGGACGTAGCAAACAAAAGGAGCAAGCTATGTGGTATCTTACATCCCGATATCGGACCATGCGAAAGGGGAGCAACAGCGGCTGAACAAAGCATTAGGAGTACTGTACCCTGGACACGGAGCACCGTCGGCGGAGGACATGAAGGAAGGTTTGGCAATGCTGCTCAAAGATTTTCCATAGTCCAATTGGGTAATCCATGATGGGGGAAATAAGTTCTTCACATATTTTCCCACAGAAGAGGTGCTCTCAGTGGCAGCAGGTAGAATTTCGGTGCCATGCAGACCATAAAGCAGGTTTTAGGGTTTACAGGTGGAACGGAGAAGAAGATGACAGGTTCTTCACTTTTTCGACAGTGGCATGGCTGGAACTCAAATGGTTGCCATTCCACCACTGGAATAGAGTCGATATTAGCAAAGTATTGACAAAATTCGCACATGTCATTGACATAGATGAAGATACAATTCAGAAGCAAAAACTAGATTGTGCAAGAGTGAAGGTGGGGTGTGAAAACGTGACTGCATTACCGTCGGAATTCGCGGTGATCCTTGGTAGTCAGATGGTATCAATTAGAGTAAAAATTACACACAAACTCCAAAATAACTTGTCATCGGTGGGTACTGAGGGGGCCGCGGCAATTGGCAAGATCGGTGACTCCGATCGGCCGTTCATCGGGACCACAAGCCTCCCCGTCGGAAACAGGAGGAGCTACACATGAAAAAGAACTGACCGTACATCAGTGACAGAGATTGATTCCATGGCGAAGTCGGCTCTGGTCAGAAAGGAAAAGCCAGAGGACACCTTCGAACCTAGAAAGGAAAGTAACCCAAATAAAGGAAAAAGCAGGGTTGAGGATCCCCTGCCTCCGCTAGTAGGCATGCAGAAGCCCTCTTCCCAATCTTCCATAGCTAAGGCAAGTCAAAATCCAACCTTTCATTTGGAAGGAAGAAGTACAGCACAAGAAGGGGAAGTAGTGCGGTTGACAGAAGACCCTTTGGTCTTGGAAGAAGGAGGTTCCAATTTTAGAATTTTGATAAGAGATGAGGAAGGGAGACTTTACCTGGACACCAAAGCACTCAGAGACCTTACCCGATTGAGGAAGACGACATGTCTACCTGACGATGAGAGGGGGACCAGAGAGAGGAGCCCTGGCCTGAATTAGTTGGAGGTGACAGTACCTCGGGCAGGAGGGAGCGACGAAAGGAGGCAGGGAGAAGAACGGAGAGAGGTGGATTCCCAAGGAGGAAAGGAGAACAGCAGCGCAGACTTGAGGAAGAGGAGGGAGGTGAAAAGTCACCTCACCCTCTTGCTGGATGAGAGAGGGACGATGGGGGGGCCCCAGAAAAAGAAGAAGAAGGGGAGAGGGGGTTAGGTGAGAGAGGAAATTTATTAGGTAGGTCCCACATTTTTGAAAAGAATGGGGTTCTTTTGCGGGATGAGAGAGGGGCAGTGGGGACCCAAGGAAAAGTTGACTCTGGAGAGGGAAAGTTAGGTGAGAGGAAATTTGGTGAAAGAAGGAATTTTTTAGGTGGGACCCGCAATATTGAAGAGTGTGGGAATGCCTTTGAGGGGGTGCATACAGGGACACAATGTATAAATCCTGAGCTAGAGGGGGGGACCTGCGACATGGGTCCTTTTGTAAGAGACTATGCTACAAAGGAGATTTGGCATAAAGAACCAGTCATAATAGAGAATAAACAGAAGCAACTTATGAGCCTTGAGGAGATTAATAATTTTGCAAGCCCACAGAATAAAATTGCAACAACAGATGAAGGGTGTTCTAGAAGACTGCTGGATTTTGGACAACATAGCAAGAATATGGAATACACGAGATTGTTGACAATTTTAAATAATTTTGACAAAGAATTTACAAGGGACACCATGGCCAAGCTTCTTGAAAATATCATGACCAAAAATAATCAGAAGCATAGCAGACGTTTACAGAGAAGACAGCCGTCCAGATTACCTAAACGTATCAGGGAGGCAAGGAAGAATCTTGGTAAAGAAAGGCAGAAGACAATGATAGTAGAGAGTGATAAGGGGGGAACAACACAAGGGGAGAATGAGAATATGGCTGTAAACTAGACAAAGTCAATCAGATTTCAGAAAGATGATGAAGGGGAGACAAAAGAAAATGAAAGTCAATTAGAGACCGAGCGGGAGACTGACCTTGTGGGCCAGAACGGACAGACCACATCCCTCATCACACCTTCCAGAAGAAGCAAAAGACTGGAGGAGAAGAGAGATGGTCAGAACTATCAGTTAGGCCAAGCCGCGACAGCAGCAGCTAAGCGAAAGGCAGAACAGTCAGCTCCATTGCCAGGTACATCTAACCTACAGTTTAATATTCTTAATTATGTACCGGATGATGTATTAATAGATCTAGCCCATAAATGTGATATCAACTTGGGAGAAGGGTACATAGATCAAACACGTAATCTCACATTGATTAAGAATCATGATTTTGCACCCACAGGGGAGCAAGACGGGGTTAGGAAACCTGGAGAATAGGGGCAAGCCCACCAGTAGAGAGGTTTAATACATATTTTACAATGAATTGCATTTTTTGGAATGTCAGAGGGTTGGGAAACCCGGTTAAACGAAGAATGGTGGCGGAAATAATTCGCACCAATAAGCTTGACTTTATATGTCTTGAAGAAACTAAACTCTCATATCCTGATTCCCTAATTTTGGGCTCAATTGCCGCTAAGAGTTGTTACAATTTCTGTATTCTAAACGCAAAGAGGGCTTCTGGTGGGATACTAGTTGGAGTCCACAAAGACCATCAGGTTATTAACTCTTGGGAAGGGGAATTTTCTTTAACGGTCAGAACAAGGACAATATCGGATGGGTGGGTCCAGCTAGTGACTGCGGTGTATGGACCTAATGAAAAAAGGTTGCGTGTGCAATTTTGGAGGGAACTAACGACAATAAGGAACAGATGTGATGATCCATGGATCTTGGGAAGGGATTTCAACATCACTAGATTTGCAAACGAAAGGAAAGGGGAGGATAGATCTAGTAAGGATAGACATGAGTTTAATGACTATATTAGTCATTTAGACCTAATAGATTTGCCGTTATCAGATCAACTATTTACTTGGTCAAACATGAGACTCAACCCAATAATGGAAAAACTAGATAGGGTGCTGGTATTTGATAACTGGGAGTCCAAATTCCCACTAGCAGAAATTGGTTCCCTGCCCCGACCTACATCAGATCACATCCCAATTTTGCTTACATCTGGATAGAAGAAAAGAAATCCTCACAAGCGTTTTCATTTTGAAAAATGGTGGCTGGAATATTGAGAAGTACAGGAACTTGTTAAGGAGAGTTGGTCTCAGAATACAGGAGCTAGTGATGCAGCAGCAAACATGTGTATCAAGCTTCGCCGCCTACGAAAGGTTTTAGGGAGGTGGGAGAGGCATTTTAGAAGCGAAGGGAGGCATGATAAGGAGATCATTCTGAAGGAGATGGACACGTTAGAAAAAGTGGAAGAAACAAGGAATTTATCTTTAGACAAGAATAGCAGATTGCTGCGTCTGAGAAGAGACATGGAAGGAATATATAAAAGAGAGGAAATAAGATGGAAGGAGTGAGCGCATGCTCATTGGCTGAAAGAAGGGGAAGCGAACACTGCCTTCTTTCATAGATGGGCAAGTATGCGACATAGAATGAACAAGATACGACAACTAAAAGTGAAGGATGGACATGTAAAGGGAGATGCCATGGAGGAACACGTATACCAACACTTCAAACAATTGTTCGGTAGAAGAAAAACATCCCGTGTTCACTTGAAGGAGGACGCCTGGGAAAAGGAAGTGGATCTATCAGACTTGGATATGGAATTTCAGGAGGAGGAAATTAAAGCGGCCATATGGGAATTGGGTTAGGACAAAGCTTCGGGCCCGGATGGTTTTCCGATATTCTTCTATAAACACTTCTGGGAAGATATCAAAGGAGACGTAGCCTGGCTATTGGAAGAAGTTTTCCAAGGGACATGTAGATTGGATAGAATAAATTATTCGATCATTACTTTAATCCTGAAAAAGTGCTCATCGGAGGAGATTGGTGATTACAGACCCATTGCGCTTTTAAACAATACTATTAAAATAGTCTCCAAAATTTTGGCAAACAGACTGGCTCCGAAGTTGAAATTATTGGTAGAGGATTATCAAACGGGTTTTATTGCAGGCAGAAATATTTTGGAAGGGGTAGCCACTACGTACGAAGTCATACACCAGTGTAAGAGGTCCAACATAAATGGTTTCATGTTGAAATTAGACTTCGAAAAGGCATACGACATGGTAGATTGGGATTGCCTAATAGAAGTGCTCAGACTCAGGGGTTTTGGAGCAAAATAGAGAGTATGGATAGAGACCTGGCTAAATTCAGTTAAAACTCAGATATTATGCAACGGTAAATTGGGAAAAGAAATAGTCCTCAAGAGAAGTCTGAGACAAGGAGACTCCCTTTCACCGTTACTATTTGTTTTGGTGGCGGATGGTTTGAATTCCATGTTACAGAAGTTGAAGGAGAAAGAGGATATCGAAGGACTTCCTGGGGCCCATTACATGTCCTTTGTTAATCTACAATATGCAGATGACACACTCATTTTTGGTAGATGTAACATAAGAGAAGCAATAATTATCAAATGGGCTCTTTGTTGCTATGAGGCATGGTCGGGATTGAAAATAAACTTCTCCAAGAGCTCATTGGTGTGCCTTGGGACAAGAAACTTATCGTTACAAATCATCAGGGAGGTCTTTAGCTGTAAGGAGGAGCAGCTCCCCATCACATATTTGGGTATACAGGTAAATTCTGGAAAACCCTCGAAAAGAGATTGGCTTCCCCTGGTAGATTGCTTTGAAAGGAAACTGGAAGCTTGGAAAGGAAAATATCTGTCATTAGGAGGGAAGGTGATGATGCGCAATATGGTACTCTCCGCTCTACCGCTATATCTAATGTCCTTCTTTATAATGTCGAAATGGGTCAGGGACAAAATTGACAGGATTAGGAAAAGGTTCCTCTGGAATGGAGTAGAGAAATCATCCAAAAATACCATCTGGTTCCGTGGGGACAGGTGTGTAGACCGAAAGAGGCGGGGGGTTTGGGGGTGATGGATCTCAGAATCTTTAATCTATCATTAATGACTAAATGGTGGTGGCATTTAATCACCCGTAACCAGGGCTCATTCCAAAAATTAATAATTAATAAATATGGCCCTAAGGGAGGTACAATACATGGGGAAATAAGACAAGGACATAATATCTCAAGCTTCTGGAGGGGGATGCTAATGGTAAGACAGCTAACATGCCATAGTCTGATTTATAAACTGGGAATGGGGAATAAAATAGCCTTCTGGCATGGCAGGTGTTGTTCATAAATACCCCTGAAGATTTTATTTACAGATGTGTTTCAGAAAGCAAATAATAAAGATGCCAGGGTGTGTGACTATTGGGGACGCTCGAGATGGAGGTGGAACTCAACGGCATTGTCTGGACAAGATCTTGTCAAAATTAGAAGATTAAAAGCGTTCTTGAGTGACTTGGCACCCTTACCCTTAGTAGAGGATACACCTATGTGGAGATGGGAGAAAGAGGGAAATTTCACAGTGAAATCCACATATCAACATCTCATAGATGGGGGAGTGACCCCGCTAAATACTAAGTGGATTTGGATGGTAAAGTCACCTTAGAAGATAAGATTATTCATGTGGCTGGTGTGTAAGGAAGCTCTACTTACCTGGCCGAAACTGCAAAGAAGAGGTTGGAATGCTCCCAATATTTGCATTTTGTGCAAAAAGGAGGGGGAATCAACTGAGCACATCATGTGCAATTGCTCTTTTTCCAAAAATATATGGAATTCATGTACTTCGGCTTTAGGGCTAAACATCAATATTAAACTAGATTTTAATATTTGGAGAAGAATTACCAGGGGAGATAATGATAGCCACAAAGTTAGAATAGTTATTGCTGTTTTTTGTTGGAATATATGGCAAGAGAGAAATAATAGATTATTTAGTGATAAATATCATTCCATCCAGTACTGTATAAGACTTATTATTCATGATTTCATTATATGGACAGGAATCCGTTCGGATGAGGAGAGGCTTCATCTATCTGGTGGATATTCGGGAGAAGATATGGATACTAGTCCACTGGAGTAGGAGTAGAGGAACACTCCAGAAGAAGAGCGCGAAAGCAAAATTGGTGGTGATTTGTATGATTGATTTCATGTATTTTCCTTTTGTTCTCTTTTTTTCTTTTTTTCCTTTTTTAGAATCATTATGATGTAACTCTATGTAAGGACCTCCTTCTAGAGGTCCATAATACTTATTGTTCTATTATCTTCTCTTTAATGGAACGCGGAGGGCTATATATCCCGCCGTTTATTGTCCAAAAAAAAAAAAAATATCTACTGTCATCTTGAATAAAGAATGCACTACAGGGCACTTTCTCCCAAGAATGTACTCCCAATGTACATCTCAACTGAGCCTCGTTAACCTCTATGATCGACTGTCTTCAGTTTACTCGCCTAAAAACTCATCTCGTGCCTAATCTATCTTGAGCAATATAACTGCACAAATTTTTATCACAAACAGGTGGTTGTCAGCTGGTCAATTGACTGATAGAATCCAACCTAGATGCCGTTTTGGCCTGGATATGTTTCGTAGATCATTTTGTATTGAATTTCTTTGGGATTAAGAAGCAGTATCTATGCGCTAAGGTATCATAGCATCCCTAAGTGAAATCTCTTTAAAAGAGGTTTAAGGTCGGGTGGTGAATGCATAAGAAGTGGTTGGAAAGGTAGTCAACTAAGAAAACCAATAAAGAGAAAACTCCAGGATTTGGATTAGGGTAACAAGTTGCATGATCTCGGATGTACTATGTGAGGAAGGTTTATTATCTTTTTTAATTCCCATTAAAACCGATGATATCTCTCAGTCTCTTTATGAAGTAGGAAAATTTTGAACAATACAAAATTGTTGTGAATCATGTTATTCTAAATACCTCGTAGGTTTTCACCTCGCCGCAAGAATATGATGCTTACTTTTCGTTGCACTTTAAACTTATGGTTTTTCACAAGGGATCAATATTATTTACTGTTAGCATGGGAGCAACTGAGTCTTGTACGATAACCAGTGTATCAACTGTAGGTACAAAATTTGAGGTACAATAATGTAATGGAAATGAAAACTTCAGTTTTTGAGAAACAAGAAGATAATTAGTATACATTTTCAATAAGGACTACAGTACTGGACACTAAACTAACAAAGTACTCTTAACAAATTTTTTATGCTTCTCACGACAAGTGATCCCTAACACATTACGAAGCAAGCTTGGTCACAATAGTTTAAACTGTGTTTAGTTGAAGCATTATCATCTCTTTGTTGGTGTAAGAGTGTGCTTCGTAGGTCATATGAATGCACGTATAGCCTTCAACATTAACAAATTTATTTCTTTGGTTGAAAGGACCACTAGGCACGCTTAATCTCAGAAAGAAGCCGACAAAATCTCAAATGACATTATATGGGCTGAACATAATTCATGTCTTTTTTTTTTTTTAAACTAGTGTTTGTATACATAAGATGATATGAAAATCTCCTAAAATTATGAAATCATTTATTTCTATTCCGAATAAAATTTTAAATTTCATGGTTAACTCTCATGTGTGCATAGTTTTATTTCTATTCTATCTTCATGATTTTCAAGCCAAAGTCTAGACCTGTTGATTCAAAAATTAACCAACCCAAATCTGGAAGGCTACAGGACCAACTAAGTAATTGGACTGAAAAAGGTGCTCAAAGCTGATGACAACCCATCCATAGTCAACTCCGTTCAATCACGATACTTGAATCATTAGAAGCCTCACACATGACAGCTCAACAAACCATATACAACTGGGACTATCCTATCTCTCATTTCCTCAATGCATAGAAACTATGAAGAATCCTAGTGATCAACTACTGACCCCGAAAACTGTAAGTACGCCTTTCCTTCACAGAAGGGTGAGGAACTTGGATCAATAATTATGAGTGAAAAGTGTAGTAATTTAAGTTTATTTTATGCACTCACAATTCAATTTTGATGATTAACACAAAAAATTAATATAAATTATTTTTATTGATCAAACTTTTCAATTTAATATTTTTCTAACGTTTTATGACCGTTTTGCAGGGTTCTTATTAGAAAATCAAAGGAAATCGAAAAACCAAAGTGTATCTCAAATATCAATCCAAACTAGCCAATAGATAGGTTTTACCGTCAACAGCCATCTGCTGGCCTGGTTGTTGACAACCACTCACTACAATCAGAAGTTGAATACTATCCATGAGTGCCTGTTGGTATGGCTTTTGATGCAGCTTTGGACAGCCACGATAGTTGAACAAATATTTGAAGATATCTAATGTAAAAAGAGTTTCCCTTTAAATAGAATTCTTGATAGGTTTTTAAGAGGCTATAAATACCCAATGTAATTTAGAATTTTGATATATAGAAGATGCAATATATGAAAGAGAGTTAGTACTTTTGTAATTTTAGAGAGATTTTGAGAATAGTTTTATAAACTTTTATAGTTATTAATAAAAGAATCTCCTATATTCAGATATTGTTGATTATAATGAGTATGACTAGTTAAATCTGTTTGTTAGTTCAGATGAGATAACAAAATCTAGAAAATTTACTAGTACTTGTTTTGCTTATCATATTTAATTGTTTTTACATAAAATTGATATTTTTACTTCCCTATTATCTTGTTAGGATTAAAATATATTTTTGAGTTTTTGATGATATATACTTTGATGATATATTCTTTGCTTAGATTTTTATATACTATAGACTCTTTAGACATGGTTTATATTTAGACTTTGAACGTTTATTTTTATTATTCATATGTCATGTTTAGATTAACCTAAACACATATGAGATTAATCAGAGAAAATAGCCAAATTATCAAGTTTACAAATTTATTTATTCTTATGTCTCAAAGATATATTTCCTGGTTATAGGAAGACTACATAATCTATGCAACTAAAATAATATACATAACCATATCCAGTAAATTATTCTATGGAGAAGTTAACTTATCTGACAAGTAATTTCTTTAGATAATTAATAATCAATTAATTTTTAGTTTAGTAAATTAAAGATCCAATCATTTTATTTCGTAATATATTTCTTTTATAAGCATCTACTGCAATAAAAAACGATCATCGGGAAAATGCTCTTGGATTACCACCCTATAGCAGATCAAGTTTTTGGTACCGTTGCCGAGGATCGATACTCACTTAGTATAGATTATGGTTCCTACATTATTAATTTGTATGATTTTGAATTTGCATGGCCAGTTGGAGGAGAACTTCTAACAGTTGGCTCATTCGATTATACTCAGATTTACAGATACTTCCAATCCATCAATCACTTTACAACATGAGTGAATATAATCATAACAATAACAAAAACATGAATAACACTAATAGTACCAGATTTGGAGATAACAACATACACGACAATAAGTGAGTATCGATCAGACAATAACAACCATCATGGAGGCATTAGGAGGTCCTTACACAATTATCTGCAACCTGATCAGACAATCCATCCTTCTTGTATAATATTTACTTTCTTGTGTAGTATTTACTTTGAATATGGGACATTTTAAAATTAAATTTGGAATAGTACAACTCTTGCCTAAATTTCATGGAATGGATATAGAGAGTCCATATTTGCACCATTGAGAATTCGAAGAGGTCGGTTCTATTATTAATCTTCAAAATATTATTGCAGAGCAAGTAAAGTTTAAATTCTTTCCATTCTCCCTAAAAGATAAACCAAAGACATGACTATACTTATTACATCCCAATTCAATAGGAACATGGGATTACATGCAAAAAAATTCTTAAAAAAATTCTTTCCTTCACATCGAACCAACTGTGTGAAAGCAAATTCTCAACTTTCGTTAAAAGAAAGATGAACCTTTGTTCTAGTACTGGGAAAAATTCAAAGATTTTCTACTCTCATGTGCCCATCATGGCTTTGAGATATGGAGGACAGTAAGTACCTTCTATCGAGTGCTAAACATTGCAATCAAGCAATTTATAAAAACTATGTGTAATGGTAAAATTTTGAACAAGAATGTTGATGAAGTATGGAATACCTTTACTCACTTGCCGAGAATTCGCAAGTCTGGGAGACGGAGGATACTTTAGAAAAATTCCAATTAGTAGAAAAGCCTCAAAATAGAAGTGTATTAAATTGGGAGAAATGGAAGATATAGTTGCATGATTAGTTACGATCACAAAGAAATTTGAAGATTTGTTTACTACGAAAACATAAATCTTTATGGAAATAAAAGAAATCCTGGTAGTTTGTGACATTTGTTAATTACAATGATATGTAACTCGCATTATTCCAACTCTTCCTGCTTTTAAGGAAATACTTAATGAACATGTAATGCCTTTAAAATTGTTCATTAACCAGCAAATAACCATTATTCACAAACTTATTACCCTGGTAGGAGAAGCCATTTGAATTTTCAATGGAAGCAAAATTCTAAATAGTAGTTTAACTTGCAAAACAAGCTACTCACTAATCCGACACAACAATAATACGTCCAACCTTCTAGTCAACCTTCGGTGTATCAATCACCACTGAAGCAAAATCTTGACGATAATGTTACGCAGATACAATAGAGAATGGATCAAATGATCCAAATACAACAACAATTTATTTGGTCGTAACAAATGATCAATAGTCAGAATGTGATAGCCTTTAGTGATATACGATCTCAGATAAGCCACCTTAGTTTCACTTAACAAACTCAAGAAAAGATAAACTACCATCTCAACTGGAGGCCAGTATTTTAGGTAAAATCGAAGAAATAAAAGCTATTACTTCTTCAATTGATGATGATATACTTGAGATATCTACTACAATTAGTTTGCAAAGTGGGAAAGTACTTGACAATCCCATTTCAAAAAGAGATATTGAAGAGAAATAGGGTGATGATTTAGCCCAATAATATAAAGATAATAATACTAAAGAATCCACTTCCACGACTTGCAAGCTATATGTACTGCTTCCCCAACATTTGAAAACTAAAAATATTAATACATCTTATGTTGATATTATAGAAGTTTTCAAATATGTATAAATCAATATCCCTTTGTTCGAAGTAATTAAGCAAGTTCCTTCAAATGCAAAATATTTTGAAGGACTTATCTACAATTAAAAGACGCCATAATGTATATAAGAAGGCATTTATCACAAAGCAGGTAAGTGTATTATTCCACTCTGAGGTGCCTCTTAAATATTTAGATCTTGGATGCCCAACTATTTTGTATATTATAGGTCAATATAATATTATGAAAACTCTACTAGATTTGGGAGCTAGTGTAAACCTCTTACTACATTTGGTTTATAAGCAACTGGTCTAGGAGAACTTAAATCTATATTTGTCACACTATAATTGTTTGATAAGTTAGGAAGATATCCTTAACACGTCGTTAAAGATATTTTAGTGCAGATTGAGTATTTTTACTTTCTGGTAAACTTTATAGTTATCGATATTGTACTTGTAAAGAACTCATGTTTTCACATCCTTGTTATTCTCAGACAACCAATTTTAGCAACTGCCAATGCTGTTATCAATTACAGGAATAGTGTGATAAAATTATCATTTGGTAATATGAACCTTGAGTTTAATATTTTCAATATCTACAAACAATCAAGTATCAATACTGATAAATTGAAGGACATTAATTATATTGAATAAATTCATAAAGAAAGAGACATTATATCATTATGTATCTCTAATCCATTGGAGCTTGCATTAACAATGGATGATAGTTTTCCTGAATGACTCAATTCTGTAAACACTGTTAATTTCATGAAATATTTAACCGATGCTCATTATTTAGCAGTCACAAAATGGATTCCTAAAACAGAAGTATATGTAACACTCCGAATTTCTATGCTTATTAAATAATAAATTATTAGAGACCAAGATTTCTTTGTATTCACCTTCTAACTTAACTAAGTTTTTAAAAGCACACCTTTAGATGAGTTGTCAAATGAGAGTGAGAGGTGGCACTCTAGTTAGACACTTGTCATACATGCAAGAAGTCTTGGGACTAGGTTAGAGGACAAGGTTACCAAAATGCCCATAGACATATATGACCTCATTCTCTCAAAGAGAATTCTCATCAAGGAACAAAACAAAAATCACTCTTTACTCTTAAGCAAAAGAAAGAGAAGGGAGACTTTGTTAAAACGAAGGAGATCAAAGGAATAGAGGCAAGTAGCACCATTTTCTTATTCTCTCTTTGAACCGTATTTGAGTACAACTAACATGCATATTTTTTCTTGGGATTTATCCAATTTGTATTGTTAAAATATAATTCTTTTATGGATTTTGTGCAAGTAACAACTTATTCTTATTCTCTCTTTGAATTGTATTTAAGTACAAGTAACATGCATATTCTTTCTTGGGATTTATTCAATTTGTATTGTGAAAATACAATTCTTTTATGGATTTTGTGTAAGTAACACCTTATTCTTGTTCTCTCTTTAAATCATATTTAAGTACAAGTAACATGCATATTCCTTCTTGGGATTTATTCGATTTGTATTTTGAAAATATGATTCTTTTAAGGACTTTGCGCAAATAACACTTTATTTCTTTGATTCTTTCTTAAAATTCTTATTTGATTTATATTGTGTGTATATGATTCATTTGTATGGCTATTTTTATATCAAATTCGTAGACTGCATACTTAGTCCAATTCATAGACTGCATACTTAGTCAAATTCGCAGACTGCATACTTAGAAAATTCGCAGACGGCCACTGTTTTATTTGATTTTGGAGCATCATACAGTTTCATCACTAGCATATTTGTTTCCCGAAATTTTATCGATTTTACTTTCGTACCTACGAGGTGGGACATTAAGATCGGAATGGTAGTATCCTAACCAATAAAGAGTATAGATTGTGTTCCTTGGTGATTAATGAATTTTGTGCCAACTTATTAGTTATTAGTGGAGGATAATATGATGTTATCTTAGGCATGGATTTGTTGAGTACCTTCCATGCAATAATAGGTTGTAGAAGAAGGAATGATCTCAGTAGTGTCAGAATTCTTAAATATATTTCCTGAAGAGATATCTGGATTACCACTAGTAAGAACTGTAGAATTCACTATTGATATTAGCCCTGTAGCTGATTTAGTTTCTAAGCCCATTATCAAATGGAAATCATGGAATTAGAAGAAGTTAAGAGGCAAGTGGACGAGTAGTTGAAATTGGGTTTTATAAAATCTAGTGTTTCGCCTTGGGAAGCTCCTGTATTATTAACAGAAAGGAAGAATGGGAGTCAAAGAATGTGTATAAATTATTGAGGTTTGAATGTAGTAATGATCAAAAATAAATATCCCTTGAGAAGGATAACTAATCTGTTTGATCAACTGGAAGGTGTAAAGGTATTTCCAAGGATAGATTTTCATTAAGGATTCCATCAAATAAGAGTCCGAACAAAAGATATTTTAAAAACTGTATTTAGAACTAGACATTGTCATTATGAGTACTTGGTGATATTGTTTAGGGTAACTAATGCTCCAACAGTATTTATGAATTTGATGAACTATATTTTTGCTCAGTATTTAGACAAATTTGTGGTGTTGTTTATTGACGATATATTGATCTACTCCATGAATAAAGAAGAGCATGAGCATAGTTTTACAAACTCTAAGGGGACAAAAGATATATGAAAAACTGAGTACATGCGAATTTTGGTTGAATAAGATTGTTTTCTTGGGCCATATAATATCTGGAGATAGTGTAATCAGCTGATCTTAAAAGGACAGAGGTTGAGATGGATGAGTCTATGTCAAAAATCAGTATTAGAAATTCAAAAATTTCAAGTGATGACTGGGTATTACTTAAGGTTTGTATAAATTTTTACAAAAATCATATCTCCTTTGACTAGACTAACTAGAAAAGGAGTAGAATATGTCAAAATAGAGGAATGCAATAAGACATTTGAAGAATTAAGATAGAGACTGACAACAGTGTCAGTGCTAGTACTTCCAGATAATACTGGAGGCATGAAGGTTTGTAGTGATTTCTCAAGTTAGGGATTATGATATATGTTGGTACAGAATGGAAAAATAATTAAATTTTGATCTTGCCCTTAAGTTTCCAGAGAAAGGTAAAAAAACAAATGATTTCGTACTTGTGTTTCTTTTAGAAGATTGGGGAGACTAAATATAAGAGACATGACTTTGAGTATGCAGTTCTAAAGAGAAGAAGAAGGATTAAGTCATAAATATTGATGAATTACAATAATTGGTGTTGGTAGACTTGGTAGAGAAAGTATAGTTTATGAGATTAAATATGCAAACGAACTAGGAGAC
The DNA here is from genome assembly GCA_036321105.1 of Dracaena cambodiana. Classification (NCBI taxonomy): domain Eukaryota; kingdom Viridiplantae; phylum Streptophyta; class Magnoliopsida; order Asparagales; family Asparagaceae; genus Dracaena; species Dracaena cambodiana. Next base: position 12,913,317 of record JAYEPQ010000015.1, read on the forward strand.
TTGAAACAATTCATGGAAAGGTAAATGTAAAAATACAAAGCGATTTTAGAAGGCTGAGAATTAGTCAATTGAAAGTAGATGATAAGAATAAATTATAATTAAAGAAGACAAATTTTATCAAGTCAGAATATGACCTTATATCTTACTCTCAAGTTAAGCTTACCTTTCTAAACAATTGTCTTATTCCATTACTTTTGTTAGTCAATTTCATTTGACATTTTGTATTTTTCATCTGCACTTTATTCCAATGTAGTTCATGTTTTGAATCTTTTACATATCACAAGTCTTATCGAGGTGGCGAGGTAATTGTAGAGATTTATTCTCTGGCGCCAGAATTGCAGTCACTTGATAGGATAATCTTGTGTAATTGAATTTTTGTAACTGACCATGAACTCATTTCCAATCTTGTATTTTTACCATTCGCTACTCCATTACATCGACATTGTAATAATTGAGGTTCATGTTCTCTTCTAGTGTCTACTTTATAAAGATTTTTATCACTTGTATCTTTTTCATTACTTAATCAGGATGGCGTGGCACCCTAAATTAGTAGCAACTATTCCTGATTAAACTTTATCCTGCTTTTGCATTTCTTCATACAAAAAAAAATTCGAAAACAAATTGGAAATCTTGTCTACCAAATATCATTTCTATCAAAAACAAAAAAATATTCAGATGTACTTCATGTATTATAGATAAGGAGATGCTTAGGTGAAAGTACAGAATTGTGACTCTATCAAAAGTGGACGAATTCTAATATGGGATGCACGATCACTAAGGGACTCTACTCGAGAACTTGAAGACGACATCAGGACTATTTTCATGATCAGGCATGTAACTTGAATATATTTTTACATAACAATAAGTACTTGTGTACACTTGCATAGTTTTGAATTGAAATTTCGAGGACGAAATTCTGTTGTTAGGTGGGCAGGATGTAACACTCCAAATTGCTATGCTTATTAAATAATAAATTATTAGAGACCTAGATTTCTTTGTATACACCTCTTAACTTAAGTAAGTTTTTAAAGGTTGTCAAATGAGAGTGAGAGGTGGCACTCTAGTTAGACACTTGTCATACATGCAAGAAGCGTTGGGACTAGGCTAGAGGACAAGATTACCAAAATTTTCCTAGGCATATATGACTTCATTCTCTCAAAGAGAATTCTTATCAAGGAACAAAACAAAAATCACTATTTACTCTTGGTTCTTCTAGTTCATTGAGCAAAGAAAATAGAAGGGAGACTTTGCTAAAACAAAGGAGATCAAAGGAATAGAGACAAGTACCCCTTGTTCTTATTCTCTCTTTGAAGTACAAGTAACATGCAAATTTTTCTTGGGATTTATTCGATTTGTATTGTGAAAATACAATTCTTTTATAGATTTTGTGCAAGTAACTTCTTGTTCTTGTTTGAACTGTATTTCAGTATAAGTAACATGCATATTCTTTCTTAGAATTTATTCGATTTGTATTGTGAAAATACAATTCTTTTATGGATTTTGTGCAAATAACACCTTGTTCTTCTCTCTTTGAACTGTATTTGAGTACAAGTAACATGCATATTCTTTCTTGGGATTTATTCGATTTGTTTTGTGAAAATACAATTCTTTTATGAATTTTGTGCAAGTAACACCTTGTTTTTGTTCTCTCTTTAAATCATATTTGACTACAAGTAACATGCATATTCTTTCTCGGGATTTATTCGATTTGTATCTTGAGAATATGATTCTTTTAAGGACTTTGCGAAATAACACTTTATTTCTTTGATTCTTTCTTGAAATTCTTATTTGATTTGTGTTGTGCGTATATGATTCATTTCTATGGCAAATTTATATCAAATTCGCAAACTGCATACTTAGTCAAATTCGCAGACTGCACCTTAGCAAATTCGCAGATTGCACACTTAGCAAATTCGCAGACCGCACACAAATTCGCAGATCTACAGATTTAGCCAGATTCGTGGATTTACGGACTTAGTCAAATTCACAGATTTACATACTTAGCTAGATTTGCAGGTTTACATATTTAGCCAGATTCGCAGATTTACAGACTTAGTCAAGTTCGCAAATTTACATACTTAGCCAGATTTGCGGATTTACAGACTTAGTCAATTTCGCGAATTTGCAGATGTAGAATTTTCTAAAAATTATTTATTCCATGATAACATAATGATACGTTTAATAATACTTATTCATTTTATGATAATATGACAATTGAATATCAACATGCTACATGAAGGCAGGATTATTAATGAGAATAAGTTCTTGTATCTTTATTACATGACATAAAATATCCTTATGATACATGTATAAATGATTCCAAATCTTGATTTCTGAACTCTTGATTTTTGTAAAAAATGATATGTACACAATTTGATATGAAAAGCCACGTGTTTCCATTAATTCATGTATATCACATGCATTATGTATTACTAACATGGGAAAAATTGAAAAAACTATGTGACGGATAAGTATCGTATTGTATAAGGACTTTGTTAGCCAACTCCTTGATTAGGTGCTGAGGGCATTTTCTAGCAGCACTGGATGGTACTGAGCCACCATCTGATACATGAGTCACTATATGGGTGATGCCCGTTACTTGTCTCATTGAACGGGATTTGACTTGTAAGCACCTAGCGGTGTGCCATGGTTCCATGCCATGGACTTGAGGCCGGATTCCAGATATGCCTGGGTACTTGTATAATACGAGAAAACTGCGCGCCATCTTATCCATCATTGAGTTTCAATTTCAACACTAACATGATATAAACTTGTTAAGTTTTACATGAATCTTGTGGTTGACTTACATAGTTTTTGTTACATGTAACATGATTGACACTTGTCTCCTTACCTACATACTAATAGGGGCTTCACATAGACTTGTCACGTTTACATGATTTGTGTCTGCTATTTGCATAAATAATCTTGATTAATTTATTTTCAGTATTCTCATGATATATTTTATACCAACGCAATTTATTTGTATATTCTTTTATTTATTTTGTACTATGATAGTACACATATTTTTTTCTCTTGTTTTACTTACTGGGTTTAATCCCCTGGGTTTTCTTAAACCCAGATCATGAAAATAGAGAAGGGGAGATCACTCCAAACAACAACCCTTACTTTACTGACCAGATCAAGTAGAAGATATTAGTACAGTACCACTTGGGTACTTTGCACTTCTTGTTTCTGTTTTCTTTTGCTGAGTACTGCTTTAACTCTCTTGTATTTTGATTCTTTTGTGTCAAAATTTAGAGCAGTGTGCCATTTTACGTAATCAACTCTCTATATAAATAAAATCCTTTCAGTTTAAGACATATTTGTTCATCTTGATATGGTAGTAGTTACGGTTATTTCAAGATCCTGTAACTATTGGGTTATTTTGTAGTATTTATGCAGCGTCCTCCGTTTGGAAAGCAAAAAAAAAAAGTAGAGCCAAAAAACGGGGGCATTACAGTATATGAAGAGCTACATTAAAGTACAAAGAAATTAATACCATCCGATATCCAAACCCCAATACTTGAGCTAAAACTACTACCCGAGGATCTCAAGTATGTATTTTTGGAACCTAAGGAAATATTTCTGGTGGTCATCTTAGTGCATCTTGATGAGAATTAGAAAGAGCGACTGCTCTAAACATTACGAAAGTATAAGGAAGCTCTAGGATGGAGTATGACAGACATCAAAGATATATGCTCGCCATCAAAATTGCAAAATAATTTCTTTATTGAATTTCTCAAAAAAAGATTACAATTTTAACAGTTTTCCGTTTACAGAAGATGAGAAAAATTGAATTCCCTCTTTGTTTAAAGCTGGAGTCTGTAGTAGCTATGGATGACGATCTTGCTCTCCGTTGATAGTTCGTACAAATCCTTTTAGTTGGCAAAAGTTTTGAACTCTCGACAGCAATAGCAAGAGGACTCCTTGTATCTATTGATATTTTCGGCTTTCAGTCCTATTTTCTGCCTTGATTCGGGCTTTTTATAGAGTTTTGGAGACTCTTGAGCTATTGTAGCCGTCTAACTTTTCGTCTCCACGATCTGAGTATTAATTTCTCGCCCTTTGATCTGGTAAATTTGTATTAAATCTCCAGAATCTGTAACTAACATTTTCAATCCTTTAGATCGTAACTGAAATGCAGAATGTGAATCTCAAACTTTAGATTCATGGCTTATATTTGATTATAGCTAGAACACGGATCTTGAGTTTGAGATTCGCGGATCTATTTAATTGTAAACAGACCAAGGATTTTGAACCTTAGATTCGCAGCTCCATTGATTGTAGCTGGAATGCGAATCTCAATCTTTAGGTTTGCAGTTCAAATGACTTTGTTTGCTGCTCTTGGACCAGATAACAAGGCTTTATGGGGTCCAACTCTGTTATTAGTTTTGCAAGTGATCCACACTTCAATTTCTATAGAAAACATGACTCATGAAAATAATCATCTTTTTATTTATGGATCTCTCTCTTTATGGCAGATGATCTTATTAGAAGGAAACTTCACCAACAAAACCCCTTCCAAAGTTTTCAAAACTCTATAGTTTTGGAAATGTTTTGGAATACTTTGGATAATTTGGCAAGAACATCATCTTCGTAGATTAAATATTTTGAGAAGAAGCAGGACTCTGTATTAGAATTCCAGACTTCTATGCCTTTGAAATAGATAAGACTATGTATTAGAGTTGCGAATTTCACGCTTTTGAGAAAAGTATGACTCTGTATTAGAACCACGAATTTCACTCCTTGAAAAGAGCACGACTCTATATTAGAATTGCAAGTTTTCCTTTTTGAAGAGGACATGACTCTGTATTAGAATCACAGTTTTCCCTTTATGAAGAGGACATGACTCTGTATTAGAATCGTGGTTTTCTCTTTTTTGCGGAAAATCCAGAAAGTTATCACTTTTTAAGGCGTAAAGATTGAGATGTTCTCTGTGCGCATTAAATGAGAAAATACTCACGAGATTTGAGCCAGAGATCATGTCTATCCGAAAATCTCGGCCATAAAATAATCTTCTATAAAATTCCACCCTCGTCAAGTAAAGTATGTTTTAACTTTTCTCTGAGAGATTTGAACTGTAGACTTCTTTCCGAAGTTTTCAAGACTCTTCATCATCAAGCTTCTTTAGCCTTCAACTTCCTTCAAATCAAGGATTTCTTGAAAGTAATTTGAAGAAGATGGTGAGAAGAACTTCATCTTCTGGTGCTTCTGCAAGTGCCTCCCAAAATCCTCAAGTAAATTCTAGTTCTATTGTGGTTCGGCAAGAACCCTTGATTGGAAGTAATTTTCTTACCGCACATTAAAAGGCATCTTTTTCTTTATAACTTCATTCTAATTAATTTTTCTTTTTTATGCAGTCGATTATGCCTTAAACCCTTGGCCGAAAGATCATTAGTTTGGTTATTCAAGCAGCTACAACGGGAAGAAAGAGTTCAGGTTTGACCAAGTTTTTCCCGCTTGTGTAGCCTCCAGTGGCCGAGAAAGGAAAAGTAGCGTTTTAAACCCTACTCATCCTACATTGCGAGAACTAATGACCACCACTCCTTTTGAAGAAAAAGATAGGACTTTGTTAAACAAGCCTGCTTTTCTATTTGGTGATCATCTCTCAATCCCTGATGATTGCCTGGATGATGGAAAATATAAATGGCTCCATCAAATTAATGGTCGAAACCTGTTTCTTCCTGACATGGAGAGATCTTATCCATTCTTATATCTCCAATCTCTTTTTATTCCCAGAAGAATGGATTGGCATTTAAATAAGCCATAGGATGGCATTTTACTGGGCGCATTCAGTTCACAAGTTGCTTTTCCCCGTTCTACTAGAAAATACTTTTGTGGGTTGTTTCCAGTATCCTTTAAGCAAGACATTCGCTTGGGTGAAACACCTATAGTTGCCCAGATCTTCTTGCACCGATTCATCGACGTGCAAAGAGAATTTCTAGTTCAAGACTTTCGTCCTGCCGAATGGGTTCACTGCTCTTCCAAAGGAGAGTGGGCAATTCTGACTGGTTTCTTTTTGAGGACTTTTATAGATCAGTTTCAACATCCGAACCTCTATCATGCTGTTAGAGCAGTTTAACACGGTATCCCTACCAGCCGATTCCACTTCTTTTCTTTATTGGAGCTGTACAATCCTAATACCTGTGCAGTTTTTACTCCTTGCGGTGAGCCAGGGTTTGCTCTATATGAGATGTATGAAGTCTCAGGACTGCTTATGGGGGATATTCCATATGAAGAGTACGTCCCCACGGGAGAAGAGCTTCATTCGCTGAAGACTTAGCATCCCATGATTTATGACACTTATTGGGAGTTGCTTTACCACTACCATATCTGCACTCACATATCTGGCACCCGCAATGTAAAGCAAAAGAGTGGTTGCAATACCTTCTTTTCAAATTTTTGAAAAATAGCTCCAATTACACCCGTCTCTCTCCAGTTTCTGGAAAGGAGGTTGAAAGAAGAATTACTAATTTCGGGACAAATGCATATGTCGGTGAGTCTGATGAGAATGTCTTCATAGCCGGGACATTCTTTGAAAGTTTTCATAACCAAGCTCTTCAACCTTTATTAGATCCAGCTTTTCTGGCGGGCTTCTTGATGCTTTGATTGAAAAAATGTGCAATTCCATTGCAGGAAACTATACCTGTTAGAACAGTGTATCCGACCATCTTTCTTGGATTTGGCCGACCACTCAGTTTGCTACCTGCAATGGTATGTGGAATCCAAAATAGGCTAAGAAAATTGGTTGACAAATTCTTCAATGTCAAGAAAGAGTAGAATAATAAAGGAGAATTGATCGTCAAAACTCCTAATCTGCGTGTAGAACTTCCCTACACCTATTAGATGGCTTGGTTTGGTCTATATTGTCATTCTTTGATGTGTCCAGTTGATTTGCAAATAGATTTAAATTCCCCCAAAGTGCAGAATTACAAAAAGGTCATAGTGGAAGGGGGGTTATATGGCCGCAATCTGCAGAACACTTCATTTTCATGCGAATTACGAAATGTTTAAGTGTTTCTCATACTTTCCAAATGCTGGATATGGGGATGAATTTGCAGATATCGCTGGTGTTGATAAATTTACAACTTTGTCCCCTGGGTGTTCGTGGTGATTAATAAATATTTGCCCAGATCATTTGGTTCTCCGCTTAGGAAACCATTATTGTATAGAGCCCTACTACCCAAGTCGCTTTGCTCGACAATTTGGGTATGATCAACTGTATGTTGGAAATCAGAACAAGGAGATGAGCTTTGTTGGAAATTTGTTCGAAGGAACTAGAGCTTGGTTCCATTTCATTTCTGGTGGTACACAAGCCAGATTTGATCTCCCGCTCAAGACCCCAAACTCATATATGAGTTTCAGGTTTTGCAAATGGTATATTACTGCTAATTCCATGCCTCAGAGTTTTAATACAAATCTCACTTGTCTAAGAGATATTAGAGCATGGTATGCTCAGAAGAAGGAGGCTGGAAGGAAGAAAGTGGCTAGGACGGAGGACTTTGGAGAAGAATACCTTTCTGAAGAGTTAGTGTTAACAATAAAACAGAGGGAAGAAGATAGCACTGCTATGGTCCCATCAAATCAATCTGCCTCTCTTGATATTTCAACTTCTCCACTTCCTGAGACGAAAGAAACTTCTCCTTAGCTAAAGTCTCCTCCTAAGAAATGTTTGTACAAGTGGAAAAGATTGAGGCACCTTAGTGACTTGCCTATCATTCCTCAAACTATATTGGCTGAAGCTGATATAGTAGCACTCAGTTCGGCTTTCAAAACTATTGAAGAAGAACCAGAAGAAGATGAAGATGACTCAGGTCTAGTTCTTCATTCTTCTAAGAAACGTCAAAGTCAGGGGCCCGTTTTCCCCAGCGATCTTGCCTTAGTAGCATAGCCTTCTTCTATTGCTCTACCTGCACAAGAGGATTCTGTGATACTCACTCATTCAGTATCTCAAACTGCTGACGATGATAACGTGCAAGTAATTGGGGAAATCCGCGCATCAGGTTCTTCTTTAAAGATAGTATCTCATTCAGGAGATCCTAATGATTGGGGTAGCGATGATGATGATGAAGTTGACAGTGATGATGTTCGTGCTTCTACTTCTCCATCAGATCATGACAAATATATTTTTGTAACGGAAGAAGAAAGAGCTGAAATATACGGGCCTGGAGAATCCAGTGTTCAATCTCAAGGTTTATTCTCAAACTTTCTCATCTTATGTCGTTTCTTTATTTTATCATCATCATATAACCATTCTTTTTTTTAAAACAAAAAAAGAACTTTTCCTTCCATTCCAGCTTCAGAGTATATAGCTGCAGATAACGTTCCGTTGGTTGACACAGCTGTGGAAGTTACTTTTGAAGAAGCTTGTAGGGTGACTGAGGTCATTGCTTCTGCTGCTGATACTCTTGAAGTGATGGTTCCTCTAGTGGAATCTACTAAAGGTGTTATCCCTACTGGGGTTACTACAGCTGCTACTCCGATTGAAATTGTTGAAGCCGCTGCCCCTATTGAAGCTGTTAGAAACATTGCTCCTTCTAATATTGATGTTGTTACTTCTTTGCACCAAAACACGGTACAGGTTACATCCACTCTATCTTTTACTGGTACTTCTTCATCAAGTCACGCGGAGATTGATGCTCTCTAAATTGACTTGTTGAAAGATACTGTGGAGACCTTCCTTCATTTTCTGGATCGCTGCATTGATAAGATCTTAAAAGGGGTCTCTTTTTCTTCTATTGTCATTGTTCTTCATATTTATTTGACTGGGATAGTTAGCATTGGTGGAGAAGAAAAGGCTCCTCCTTACAACTCATGGTGGCTCAACTTCAAAGTCATGCCGAATCTTTGTCAATATCTCGCAGCACAGACAACTCTGAGATAGTTGAGACTACTTTTCAGAGATTGATGGAAGAACAACTCAAGTTTCATAAGGAAATAAAGGAAAAAGTTGATGCTTGCAAAGTTTGCATTGAAAAGAGCTAATTGGATAGTCAATCTCTAGTTCTTCAGGTGGAGAATGCTACTTCAATTGTCAAAGATCATGATCAGGCCATTGCTAGAACTCAGGAATCCATTGCCAAAATCCAAGCTTTTCTGGCTAGCATCACTAAGGAGCGTGATGAAACAATGAAGAATCTCATCAGCTTATCTAGGCAGCGTGACAATATAAATAAAGATCTTCTGGCTCCACAAACTGAATTGGAAACACTGGAGACTACTTCGGCAAATAGCATAACTGCCAGTGAAGAAGAACTGTGCCGGCAAGCTGCTGTTCAGACTTATGAGATTATTCAGCAGGAAATTAGTGATGCAGAAGAAAATATAAACGCTCTCTTGAATCATTGAATTGTAATGATTTTTTTTTACGATTTAAGGAACTCATGTAATCTTTTCTGATTTTATTAATGAAAATTATGAAACAATTCCTCTGGCTTTACTCTGTGTAGATCTTGGCATGTTTTAGCATTTGTGTATCAGACATGACTTTGTGCCTCAAATAAGAGACCTGGTATTTGTCTTCAAGAGTTTGTACCAGACTCGCGACTTTAAGTTTGGAAATATGCGAGTTTGTTTATAACCCTCTTTTAGAACCGCGGATTTAGGAATGCAACTTCGCATAAAATCTGTGAGTGTATATATGGAATGACTTTCTATCTGATCTTTTTGGTGCAAAGATTTAAGGGCTGCATGTCTTCATTAATGACAAGATTCTAATCATAGATCTCAGCTGAAGATCTCATTTCCTTTCGCACTGATATCTAAGCGCCTTATGCAATAATAATAAATTTCATCAAGATCTGGGTCAAAGATCTCAACTGAAGATTTTGCCTATAAGCTCTCTTAACCGAATATTTTGATCATGAAATCATCTATATAAGGCGTTGAACTCTTCCCACAGAGAACTATTCTAACTTGAGAATTCTTCTAATCTCTCTATCTTCTTCAAATTCTTTCAGAGTTGATTTTCTTATGCAGCTCTGTTCTTCTTCCTCTTCCCTAGTTGAAGTGATAGATTTGGGCTGGCATGTTACAAGACCCCCAGATAGCATCAACCTGTTGGAGGAGTATTCCGTTGGATAGATCCTTATGACCGTAATCATTTTTCTTAACTACGGTAAGCTTCTCTTGTTATGAACATAAAATCATGTATTTTCTTTTATGTTTCCTAACAAGATTTTGGATCCATCGCAGGTTTTAACTGTAGTCATTTTTCTTAACAATGGCCCAGACCCAACTGGATCAAAATTGCTTCCAATATCTTTGGAGTATTGGAAGATCTTATGTACTTTACATGAGAGAAAAGATTTCGGGTCTGTGACATTATTCTATTTCCTGACTAGCATCTTTAATATAAGGATGCTTAATGGTTGTAGGTGGCACTCAATTTTGGCAATCCCTCACGTTGTACACTTGGGGATATGTATCTGGTACACTCAATTTTGCACTAATCAAGTCACTGGTGACATTGATCATGACTGCGTGAACCAACTTGGACGTCCTTAACCATTGGCAGGAGGAGACTACAGGATCAAACTTTTTTCCTTTAAGTCAACCTATAGATGTTGACGAAAAAATATTTAATGTTCTCTTAACTCAATGATTTATACTCATTCTTATTGATTGTATGATGCCAAGAAACTCTTTGTAATTTTGGCTTGATAATGAATAAAGAGATATATTTTTTTTATTGTCATTCAACTAGAGGTAATTGTTAATTTGATGAATGATTTTGATATTGGTCATCAGAGGTAACTATTAACTTAATAATATTGAAGTCATTATTCAATCACCCAAAAATAAATTTTGCTGCGAATGAATAAATTTCTTGAGTCAGGATAGAAGTAACTGTTAACATTCCTTATCGAGGTAAAGTTCATGCTGTTCAGTGACTCATAGTATAACAACTTTTGAATTGCTAGAGTTAATTTTAACTTAGAAAATTTGGAGGAAAGGAAAATTTAATTTGTCAGAGCTATTTTTAACTTAGCAAATTTGGAGGAAAGGAAAATTTGATTTGTCGGAGGTATTTTTAACTTGCAAATTTGGTGGAAAGGAAAATTTGATTCGCCAGAGGTAGTTTTAACTTAGCAAATTTGGATGAAAGGAAAATTTGATTCGCTAGAGATATTTTTTACTTTAGCAAATTTAGAGAAAAGGAAAATTTGTTTTTCCAGAGGTTTTTGTTAACTTTGCAAAATTGGAGGAAAGAAAAATTTGATTCGCTAGACGTATTTTTTAACTTAGCAAATTTGGAGGAAAGGAAAATTTGATCCGCAATATTATGAAAGTTTGCGATTCAAATTTTTTGATCCAGAATCAAAAATTTTCACTTTATCAAAGACATGACAAGTCTTAGAGAATCTTTTAGCAAATCCCCAGTTATAGCAGGTTTGATTCGCTATTTACGTTGAGCTACCCATGCTAAATTACAGAGACATAAGATTCAACTGGTACTATGCAACCATTAAGAGTAATATTTCTTCAAAAATTTTCCATTGATTGGCATCATTATTTTATCACCATTCAGTTATTGCCAACCGATATACGCCATTAGAATAGATCGCATCAATGACAAAAGGCCCTTCCTATTTTGGTTATAACTTCTATTTGGATTTCTGATTAGTTATGATCAGTCTCTTTACTGTAAGGACCACTTTACCCTTTTTGAAAGTTCTCTGCCTAACTCTTTTATTAAAAGTTTTGGAAATCTGCGCCTAATAAAATTTGATGCTTTGCTGAGCTTCCAGTCGCTTATCATCCAAAGCTTCTAACTCCAGAAGTCTCTATTGGTGCCGTTTTTCTTGTGTCATTAAGATTGCTAATGCAACTCGTAATGGCGGAATTTGAATTTCCAGTGGCAAAACCGCTTCAAACCCATACACTAAAGAAAATGGTGTAGTATTAGTAGGAGTTCTGATAGTGGTGCGATATGCCCAAAGATATTCTCCAAACTTTTCATCCCAATCCCTTTGATTGGATGAAACAAATTTCTTGAGGAGCTTTACAATGGTTTTGTTGAAAGCTTCTGCCAAACCATTGTTGCAAGATAGTATGGAGAAGAAACCATACTTTCAATTCTATATTTATTGCAAAATCTGGAGAATGACTGACTCACGAACTGAGGTTCATTGTCATAAATAATTTTTCTGGGCACTTTGAAGCGATATAGCACATGATGCTTAATGAATTTGATTACATCAGATGACTTCAATTTAGATAGAGAAATAGTTTTAGCCCACTTTGAGAAGTAATCTGTTATAGCTAATATGAACCGACGCCCTCTTGTTGATGGTGAGAAAATCGATCCAATAATGTCCATTCCCCATTGTTCAAATGGCCATGATGTAGCCGTTGGGTGAAGATAGTCCAGAGTTTGATGTATGAAGTCTGCATGTATTTGGCAGGCTCTACATTTTTTAGCATAGATGACCGCATCTATCATCATCTTGGGCCAATAATAATCTATTCTTTGAAGTTTGTCCCAAAGTTTTGGTCTTAGGTGATGTGCTCCGCAAATACCGTTACGAGCCTCTTCGAGTGCTTCCTGAGCTTCTTTATTGAAAAGACAACGAAATAAAATTCCATCACAGAATTTTCTATATAATGTCTGAAATTCAGTATTGTAATAGAATCAAATAGCCTTTCTTTGAATTGCTCTTGCTTCTTTAGGATCTTATGATAATATTCCATAAAAACATAATTTATATAAGAAAATCGCCAATCTCTTGGTTCGAGATTTGACTCAAGAACATATGCTTCACTTGCTTTTTTATTTTTAAATTTTGCTTTAAGATCATTGTTTGGACAGAATAATTCCTTACTTCCCACTGTAATTCGTTTCTTAGCATTTTTGGGTAACGCTAAGGTAACAGCTAAGGAAGCCAACGAATCTGCATAACTACTCTGATGGCGCTTTACATAACTGATATAGAAACCATCAAAACTATCAGCAGTCTTAATTATTGCTTGATAATATGGCAGATGATCTTCATTTTTAACTTCATATTCCCCTTTAATTTGATTTATGACAAGTTGGAAATCTCCATATACTTCTAAATAATTCACCCTCAGTTATTTGGCTTTTTTTAAACCAATCATTAGGGCATTATATTCAAAAATATTATTGGAACATGAATTTATCAATGAGTATGCTCGAAAAATGATGTGGTTGTAAGGAGTGACAAAGACACTCCTACTCCTACTACCATCTTTCTTTGGATCCCATCTTGGAGGCACCATCGAAGAAAAGCTGCCATACATTCTCCGTAATAGCATTCTCTTTAGCATCTTCTCATGAAATATCCTCTTTCAGGACTGAACTTTCTTCGTCTAGTTTGTCAGGTATTTCTTCATACAATTTTGAAGATGATGGAATTGGGTATTTGGCCAAAAAATGAGCTATAGCTTGTCCCGTGATTGACTTTTACAAAATAAAATGCATATCGTATTGTGATAGCAAAATAACCCAGAATTTAATGACCCGGATTTAGTCATTAATATTCTTAAGGGATTAACTCTCAATAAAATATGGATTGTTTGCCCAACTAAATAGTGTCAAATTTTCTGAATAGAAAACACTAAAGCCAAACATTCCATTTCCACTGGATTATATCGATGTTCAGCCACAACCATCATTCTACTGAGTAATAAATATCTTGTTCATAACCCAATTCATTCTTCTACACCAATAAAGCTCCCAAAGAATGATTCATAGCTCTCACATATAATAAAAAAGGCATTCCTGAAACTAGAGCTACGAATACAGGCGGTTTAGTGAGATATTCCTTAATTTCTTCAAAGACTTTTTGGCATGCGTCATCCCAAACATATGACACTCCATTCTTCATCAATCTTGTGAAAGGTTGGCATCTCCCAGATAAATTTGATATAAATATGCAGATGTACGCCAATTTGCCTTGAAATCTCTTAGTTCTTTGAGATTCTTAGAAGGTGGCATTTCTTGAATTGCCTTAATTTTATCTTGATCAAGATGAATTCCTTGGTAAGTAACTACAAATCCAAAGAACTTTTCGCTAGAAATCCCCAGAAAAGATTTAGTAGGGTTCATCTTAAACTGGTGTTTCCGCATAAGATTAAACATCGTCTTCAGGTCGCGAAGATGATCATCCTTGTTTTTGCTTTTGATTGCTAGATCATCTACATAGCATTTTACTGTCTTTCAAAGATGTTCTTAGAATATCGTGTTCATAGCACATTGATATGTGGCACCAGCATTTTTTAAAGTAAATGGTATAACTATATAAGAATACACTCTTAGTGGTGTTTTGAAGGATGTATGCTTTTCATCATCGGGGTACATTTTGATATGATTGTATCCTGAAAATCCATCCATAAATGCGTTCATAACCGTCTATCATGATATAAGTGATGGGTAAAGGAAATTCATCCTTCGAGTATGCTTCATTCAAGTCTCTGAAATCTATGCAAACCCTGATCTTCCCATTCTTCTTTGTTACAAGAACTATCTTCGCAACCTAGTCAGGATGTTGTTCTTCGCAAATGAAACCCGACTCGATCAACTTTTTAATTTCAACCTCGATTGCCTCCATAATTTTTGGACAGAATCTCCGTTATTGTTGTTTTACTAGTTTTGCATCTGGTTGGATATTTAGCTTATGAACTATTTTGCTGGGTCTAGTTCTGGCATGTCTTAATAATTCCAAGCAAAGACGTTAATATATTCACGAACGAGAGATATCATCTCTTCTTTTTCTTCCAAAGATAAATTTTCACTTATAAATATGGGTTTGTGATTAGTTTCGTCACCCATATTTATTTGGATCACTTTATCTTCAGTTAGAGGTTCCCATTGTTCAAACTGAATTTCCCACTTCATATTAAAATGCTTTGTCCAAGGATCATCTTTGATTAGCGGAATTTCATCTGTGTCTTCGCTCTCTTGGTTTGAGGAGACCATGTTAACAGAAACTTCGCAGAAAATGATGCCAACACTCACATCTGAATCCTAATACTTCACAAAATTTTTCACCATAATGGAAGAACTCGGGATTTTTCTGTTCTTCTTTAGAACCTAAATATTTTGCTCTACTTTTATCATTCTCTCTTCCAAATATTATAGGTTTCTAAATTTTGTCCTTATAAGGAACTTCAAAAATGGCTTCATTCGCATCTCCATCATCATCACTTTGTTCATAAAAGTATGATCGGATGAGTGCTTGAAAAGAATCTAAAGAGTATATTTTATCTAGATGATCACTGACCACATCAATACTAGTACTTGAGGGTTCGGAATCAACACCAGAAGATTAAGCAAATAATCTTCACTTATTGTCCACTCACTGTTAGAATGGGTGGTGTCTTTTACATCAAAGCCTTCAAGGCTTATTACAATGGGTTCTCCATCCCAAATTGTATCATCAGATTCTGAATCTTTGGATCATGATTCTGTATGAGCCTCATTGTCACTATCAAACGCCTCTGGAGCAGGTTGTTCTGAGGCATTAAACGTGTCTTGATATAGCAATGCATCAGTAAAGTACTTTTCAACTCCTTTAAAGGGTTGCTTCTTTGCCATCAGAGTCTTCACGTTTTCATCTTTATCAACATATTTCATGCACTAATGAAGTGTAGACGGAACAATAAGATTAATATGGATCCAGGACTTTCCAAGTAGAAGATTGTAAGACATGTAAGTATTTATTACTTAGCAACTTTCGTTTTTAAATTGCCAATCTGGCATTTTAGCTTTATTTTGCCCAACGGTCTACTACCATTGGCATTAAATCCAAAGATAGTAGTATTCGTTGTTGCTAATCTGCTCATTTGGACCCCAAGATACCGTAACACTCTTTGCGACATTATACTCTAAGCGGATCTAGGATCAACTTGAATGCCGTCGATCTCTGATGACCCTATCTAACCTTTGTAATACAAAGGGCGATGATGTTTATTATTTTTGACTTGCATATCCTCTAGAGAGAAAGTTATGCAAGGGATCTTTTCTCTTGAAGCCTGATGACATATTGCATAGACTTCTTCTTCTTTTTCAATTGTTTCTGACATTTGCGCCAGAAATACTTTAGAATCTTGCAGAACTTCTCTTAAAGCTTATCTGGTTGGTTTAGAGAGCTTTAGGAGCTCATACAATGTAATCTTCACATGAATATTGGCCAATTGTGCCAATATATCAAGCTGAAATGACTTCTTGAAACCTGCTATAACCTCTTTACCTTCATTTCTTAGAACTTTATCGAACTTGAGCTCCTTTTGCTTGTTCTTCTCTAGAGGTGGCTGAGGTTCTGCTACTTGCTCATAATTCTTCAATTAGTCTCTTCTTGAATGTGTCCCAAAGGTAGGCTGATCCACGTTAATCGCTAAAGAATCTTTAGCTTCCTCTTCCAAATCCATCAGAGTAGGAACATTTGTATCATCGTCTGGATTATATTGGCTACATTTGAAGTAGGAATCTTTCCTTTCTGCTTCTTCTTAGATGAGCTTGAAGTCCACTGCTTATCATCAAGAAGCTGGATGCACTCACAGTATTTCTTCCTTATCAGTTTCAAAGGACATAATTCTTTTTTCTGTTGCTGATGCGGATCATAATTTATGACCTTCATTATGCCTTTGGGAATGGGTTGCACTCCATCTTGAACAATTGACTCTATCCAATCTTGCGCTTTACCGAATATGAAAGTCACCATGTTCGCGGTTACCTTCTTCTGGTATTCTTGAAGCTTAATGACTTTAGCATCCACCAAAACTTTAATCTTGTCTTTGAGGACATAGCAATTCTGTGTAGGATGATTATGATCCTATGATACAGTACTTAGGATCATTACTTTCCTACTTCTTCAGGGCGCTTAGACTCTGGTAGTTTCAGCATATTCTTTGTCATGAGCAAATTGAAAATGGCTTTGGTGGGCTCATCTTTGAAAGAATATTGCTTTTGAGAGACTCATAATTGAGGAGGAGGTTTTGGAGAAGACCTTGTTGACTGCGGAGTATCAGTCACTATTGTTTCTTTCTCTTTATGTCCCTTGGATCGAGACCTATGATTGTTATTTTGTCTTTATTTTTCTCCTCCTCCTTCTTCTTCTTCAAGTCTTTGTATTATCTTTTCAGCTTCTTCAGCTTGCAAAGAAAGATCTTTCCAGGTTAAGGATTTTATAGCTCTCATTCTGGTTAGAACTTTAGTTGAGAGATTATGTCGACAGGTTTCTACCAAAGTCTTCTCTGGCATCCCATGCGTACATCTAAGGGAATCATTTCTGAATTTTTTTTATAAAGTCTCGAGCTGATTCTCCTTTTTCTATTTGGTGGCTAAGAGTGTAGGCATTGAAACCTCCATATCATCTTCGGAAAACCTTGTCAGAAAGGCTTTCTCAATATCATTCCATGAGTTGATGGTTCCCGGTTCCAATCTCCGGAACCATTCAAATGCTAGCCCCGTTAAGGTACTAACAAACACTCGTGTAATGATTGGGTCATTTCCAGTTAAATGCCCTTTTTGAGATTTAAAACAATAAAGATGCTGATTTGGTGACCCTTTACCATTAAATGATTTAAGCTTCAATGGCTTGTAATTCTTTGGGAAAGGTATATTTTCCCATTCCACTGGATATGGTCTCACAACTCCCAGCTCTTGCAACTCGTTCTTGCGCATGAAAGTATTCAATTGGTTCTGAAAGCTTTCCATCCAAGCTGTTTGCATTTCCTTCTTGATTTAGAGTTCTTTCTTGATGATTAGAATGCATAAAGCGATTGTCTTCATCTTCGCGGTGGCCCTCATTATTTTCATCTTCATGTGTACGGGGAATGCAATCTTCTCCTATATTCTTCCCTTTGTCAGCTCCTGGATCATGTGATGGAGCCCTTGAAGAGGATTCTCCCGTGTTCTTGAACCTTGTTCTCTCTAATTCTAGCAAAACATAAAGCATGTCTTTGATTTTATTGATGGTATTTTGCTATTGTTGGATGTTTCTATCTTGCTCATCCATCCTCCACATGAACTCCTCCGGAGTAGCATTCTGTGCCATGTATGTGGAAGCAGAGTCTTCAAGGAATGAATATGATGTCTGAGATTCAGCCATGACTGATTTAACTGTGTCTTCTTCATCAGAAGAGACTCCAGCTATTTGTCTATAATTTACTGGGGTTATTACTCCCCTTTTAAGTTGAGTGTTCTGAAAAACATTTCGTACATCACTGTACATACTCTTCAAGCTTGAAGAGTGTTCAAAATTAGAAGAATCTTTTTTAGAGACTTTCTTTGTCTTCTTCTTCTCCCCAAAACTTATCATGTTAGATGACATTTTGGGATATTCAAGTTCAGAGAACTCCTGCTTGTTATGTCGTTTTCTCTTTGATGTTTGAGACGAGGATATTGTAAGTCGATTTAAAACGACTGTTTAGCAGGAACAACAGCCACACAATGACAGTGCGATAGTACCGCATTGATCAGTTGTTCACAATGACAATTAAACGTTAGGGATTCTTCACTTTTTTTATTAAGAAGTTTCCTAAGATCTCTTGAATTGGAACTCTTTTGATCATTGGTAGTGGTATTACCTCCGAAAGATATCTTTGGAATAGGAGTCTCTATTCCTTTGATGATCCTTGGAGCAAATTTCACCTTAACTGGAATAGTATGTGAATGAACTTCTGCCTTGGAAGTAGACTCTTCTTCGGAAACACATTTCTGAAAAACACATTTTCCGGTTGGTACGCGAATTTGAGGTTCACGCCCACTTTTATGAACGTGATCATGGAAATCACGTTTTCCTACTGGGGCATGAGGATGGGGCCCTCGTATGGTAATAGGAACGTGAATATAAACTCCGCATTTGTAATCATAAATAAATTTGGTGGGTGTACACTGTTTCCTGCAGGAAACGCGAGTAAACCTATCTGCATCTTGATTCTTCTTTCTTTTTGGAACGACTCCTTTGCATTTTGGCCTCCATACTTGGATGGTAGGTCCTTGCGATGGTGGTTCAATAGCTTTTTGTTGCTACATGGTCCTGTTGAGAGCGCGAGCCTTACTTCTTCTTAGATTCCTTCTCAGCATACGAGTGAGAAGAACCTTGTTCTCTACATCATCTTTCTGACAAGCAGATAATAATGGTCATTTCTCCTTATTATCTCAAGGAAATCATGGGCCTTAGCAGGAGCTAACCCTGAGTTCTGTATTGGTGAAGGAGAGGAGTCTCCTTTTAGACCGGATTGGTCTGTAGAGTCCTTCACTTGGACTGCTGTCTTTGAGACCTCTTTGGAGGTCAAGTTGTCGGAGACCTTACGGCAATTCCATAAGGAGTTAGGGCTCCTAGTGCTAGAGGAAAGGAATTCCTCATATTTCTCCTGCTCGAACTCAATGATGAGTGAGTCAACCATACTGCCAACTAGAATGCTATCGGATTGAGCTACAACCATATCACCAGATATGATAGGGTTCTCCTGTAAAATCACCAATCTTCTGTTCACCATAAAAATTGTAAAATGATTTCTTTACTGAATTTCTCAATAAAATATTGATTTCTTTACTGAATTTCTCAATAAAATATTATAATTTTAACGATTTTCTATTTACAGATGATGAGGAAAATTGAATTCTCTCTTTGTTTAAGGTTGGGTTCTGTAGTAGCTATGGAGAACGATCCTGCTCTTCGTTAACACTCCGTACAAATCCTATTAGTTGGGAAATGTTTTGTACTCTCGATAGCAATTGCAAGAGGATTCTCTATATCGTATTGATCTCTAATTTCTGGCCTTCGGTCCCTTTTTCTGCCTTGATTCGTGCTTTTTATAGAGTTTTGGAGAGTCTTGAGCTGTTGTAACTATCCAACTTTTGGTCTCCACGATCTGAGTATTAATTTTCTGCCCTTTGATCTGATAAATTTGTATTAAATCTCCAGAATCTATAACTAGCATCTTCAATCATCTAGATCGTAACTGAAATGCATAACGCGAATCTCAAACTTTAGATTCTCGGCTCCTGTTTGATTATAGTTAGAATGCGGATCTTGAGTTTGATATTTGCGGATCTATTTAATTGTAAACAGACTGTGGATTTTGAACCTTAGATTTGCGGTTCCATTGATTGTAGTTGGAACATGAATCTCAATCTTTAGATTCGTAGTTCCAATGACTTTATTCGCTACTCTTGGACCCGATAACGAGGCTTTAAGGGGTCCAACCCTGTTATTAGTTTTGTGAACTTAGGAAAAGTGATCCGTGCTTCAGTTTCTATAAAAAATATGACTCGCAAAAATAATCTTCTTTTCATTATGGATCTCTCTCTTCATGGCATATGATCTCATTAGCAGGAAATTTTGCCAACAGCATGGACCCCTTTATTTGCACACATCGTATCGCTTTAGAAAATGGAGTTATGTCAATAAGGCAAATTCAGCGAAGGTTTAATCCTACCATGAAGAAAGTGGTTAAAGTCGAGGTGTTAAAATTTCTTGATACTGGCATCATCTATCTAATAGTTGATAGTAAGTGGATAAGTCCAACCCAAGTTATTTCAAAGAAAGTAGGGTAACAGTTATTAAAAACGAGGATGGAGAGATGATACTACTCGTATAGCTACAAGGTAGCGTATGTGCATTAATTATAACAAATTAAACCAAGTAATAGGAAAAGTTCATTTTTCGTTACCATTTCTTGACCAAGTACTTGAGGGAGTTGTTGGCATGAATTTTATTATTTTTTTGGTGGTTATTCTAGTTACTATCGAATTGAAATTGTCTTAGAGGATCAGGAAAATGCTACTTTTACTTGTCCCTTTAGCACATTTGCATTTAGAAGAATGCCATTTGGATTATATAATGGACCCACAATATTCCAACGGTGTATGATTAGTATCTTTAGCGATATAGTTGAAGACTATCTAGAGGTATTTACAAATGAATTCTCCATACTTGTAGATAATTTGAATCATGTTTGACTAATTTAGAAGCTATAATTGACCATTGGCAATAAAAAAATTGCTCCTAACTTGGAAAAATATCACTTTATTGTTATAAAGGGTATTGGATTTGGTCAGAATGTTTCATCTAAAGGGATGGAAGTAGATAATGTTAAAGTTAAGGCCATTTTCAAAATGCCAATGCATAAAATTGTACAGGATGTATATTTGTTCTTAGGACCTGCAGGGTTTTACAGAAGGTTCATAAATGATTTTAGTAATATTGCTAGACATCTTTCTCAACTTTTTATACAAGATGTGTAGAACAAATGAACAAGCCAAACAGTTTTTAATACACTCAAGGAGATGCTCATGACCACACCAATTACACAACCTCCAGATTGATCACTACTATTTGAATTTATGTGTGATACGAGCAATTATGCAATTGGGATAGTACTGGGGCAATGAAAAGATAAGAAACCCTATGTGGTTTACTATACTAGCAAGACCCTTAACGATGCATAAATGAATTATACACTAACAAAGAAGGAGTTTCTAGCTGTTTTTGCTCTTGATAAATTTTATTTATATATTTTGGGCTCATGCACGGTTGTATTTAAAAATTATTCGACTCTCAAATATCTTTTCTCAAAGAAGGATGCAATGCCACATTTAATTTGATGGATACTGCTGCTCCAAGAGTTTGATCTTGAAATCTGAGATAAAAAGGGAGTGGAGAATGTGGTTGCTGACTTCCTTTCTTGCCAGGTATTTGATAACTATAAGCTATCAATTAGGGACTCATTTCGTGATGAACAACTAATTTCCTTTAGAATAGTTCCACGGTATGCTGATATATTTAATTTTTCTTTGTTGTAGGTGAAAAGCAAAGTCATTGGAGTACGCAAGAAAAGAGATAATTCCTATTTGAGGGACACCGTTTCTTTATGATGACCCTTGCCTATTTAAGTATTGTCTGGATCAAAGGTATTGTGTGCCCGATGATGAGATCCAAAGTATAAACGTTTTCTATTACATAGAAACTTATAGGGGCATTTTTCATTGCAAGTCATGTTAAAAATTAAGAGCACTAATTTAGAAGAATGATATGCCTCTAATATTTATTCTTACAATTGAAATATTCGATTGTTAGGGTATTGAATTCATGGGACCATTCCCTAATTCTAATAGATACATCTATACCTCGTTGCAATTGATTACATCTTTAAATGGGTGGAAGCCATTGCATGTAGAAATAATAATCAACAAACAATTATCAAATTTCACAAAGAACATATATTGTCCATATTTGGGGTTCCCGAAGCTATAATAAGTGATGGAGGTTCTCATTTCTGTAACTACCTTTGAGAATTTGATGAAAAAGTACCATATCACACATAAAATTTTCATACCGTATCATCCCCAATCAAATGAACAAGTTGAATTAACGAATGGAAAAATTAATTTTTTTTAAAGAAAACAATTAATTCGTCTCATAAAGAATAGTTGTTTAGATCGTCAACGCTTTATGGGCTTATCGTACGACATATAAGACACTTATTTGATAGAAAAAACTTGTCATTTACCTATGGTGATTGAGCATAATGCGTATTAGGCAATTAAAATGGTTAATTTAGATCTCAATTTTGCAAGCCTATTATGGAAGTTGCAAATGAATGAATTGGAAGAGTTAAAAGACTTGATGCCTATGACAATTCATGCATTTCTAAGGAAAAGAGAAGAATATCGCATGATTGACACATTTCACGTCATATTTTTTATCCATCCGACAAAGTGCTTCTGTATAATTCACGACTTCATATAGTTCTAGGATAATTGCATTCACAATGGAGCTGACCTTTTGTTGTTAAAATCGTATATCCACATGGCACAATTGATATTGAAAACTCTAAGAATGGTCACATATTTAAGGTAAATGGGAAACATCTGAAACACCACTTAGAATTTCCTAAGTACATGGAGGAAATCATAGTTTAGTGGATCCTCCGATATCTCAATGATACGAGATTAATGAAGAGACATTGTATATTATTGTATTTTATATACTAATGATTTTTTTTTATAGTTGATACACCGTGAGTAGCAAACTTATGTAATATCTAAGCACAGTCTCTTGATTTTTACTTGTTCTTAATGGATTTATAGAAACATCAATTTATTGAGGACAATATGTATTTTAAGTTTGGAAGAATGCTTATAAAATTAACTGTTATTTTAATGTCCACGATATTTTCAATTTTTGATTCTCAAAATTTTCAAAATTTTCAAAAAATTTCTATTTATTTTTATTTTTCTTTCAAAATATTTCATAAAAATTCATTTAAAAAATATTCTCTAACCATAATTTTGTTGCTGAATTTAGAATTAGAGACTAACAATTAGTCTTTAGAGATAACATTAGCCTAGAAATTAACAAAAATAAGAATTATAAAAAAATAATAAAATAAATAAATTAAAGGAGAATTTTTGGCTTGACAGTTCTCTCAACAGAGAACGACTATCGAAACTGCTATTGAAGCGGTTGTCGACAGCCATCGACTGTAGGGTAGAAATAGCTCTGTCCGAGAACGGCTGTCGAAGCTGCTGTCGATGCAGCTGTTGACAACAGTTGTCAGTCACTCTCAGTTATAAATAGCCTTACAAGTCTTTTCTCAAATACCAAACCCTAGCTGCTCTCTTCCACAATATCCCAAGGAGATTTTGCCCCCTTTTGATAGCGGAACTTAACCCCATGTTTTTTTTTAAAAAACTTTACAAATCTCTACACACGTAATTCTTCTCTTCACTAAATTTTCATGGGTTATTTTCATAAAAAGTAGATTTTTGTCTTAAAAACCTAAATCTACAACTTACATGAACTAATTAGAGTAGATCGTATATGGAAATTAACTTTTGAGTGGTTTGGGGTAGTTTGTCTAATTTTCATTATTTTTTGATGAATTTCTCTAATTATCTAATGAAATATATTAATTTAAGGGTAAAATTAGATAAAAATCACACCTTTTTGGCGAAAAATTTCATAGGTTGCTAGAATACACAACGTATATCAAATTTATTTATGAAAAATAAGATTAAGATGATGTTTGATATATTTGGAGGAAAATTAAAAATTATTAAATAAATAATAAATATTATAAAAAAATAAACTTATATAATTAATAGTTTTGAGAAACAATAATAAAGATCATAATTTTAATACTGTTATTTGTTAAACGATATATTTTGATACAATTTTCAAGATGGAACCGAGAAAGGAGACTGTGTTAAAGAGGCTAAGAGAAAAACCCTCAAGTTCCTCTCCTCCACAAAGACAATGAGCTAAAAAGCCAACGAATAAAGAGATGATGAAAGAAATGAGAAATTTCGGTTATGGCCCGAACAGAAAGACTATCAAAAGAAAAATGAGAAACTTTCATTTAGGGCATCGGAATGCAGGGCTGGAAGAATACACGTTGCACAAGCATGCGCTGCCTTTCAACGAGATCATGCGAGAATTTTACGCACATCTTCAGCCTGCGATGGGCAACCAATCTGCATATTTAATAGTTAAGGACAGGGATGTACCATTTACGAGAGAAGAAATCTTACAAGTCATCTTCATCCCTAACATACTTGAAGAAGAACCCTCGTTCACCGATACAGTTAATGAGATACCGAGCGACTCCAACGATTTAGAGAGCTTTGCACCAATTTCAGTGATTACAGCTTCAATGAGAGTTTTTGAAAGTTGGATAATTAAGGAAGCCATACATTTTAGTGACTCTTCTAGCTTTTTAGGAACCATCTAAATTTTCAATGGAAACATAATTCTCAACAACAGTTTAAGCATTAAAATAAGTCGCTCACTAATCTGACACGACAACAATATATCTAACCTTCTAATCAACTTTTGGTGTACCAACCATCACCGAAGCAGAATTTTGAGGATAATATTAAGTAGATACAACAAAGAATAGACCAAATGATCCAAGGGCAATAATAGTTCATTCATTTGCAACAATCGATTAACAGTCAGAATGTGATAATTTTCAGTGATATACGCTCTCAGATAAGCCACTTTAATTCCTCTCTACAAACAAAAGGAAAAGGTAAGTGACCATCTCAACTGAAGGCCAACATTTCAAGTAAAGTCAAAGGTATAAATGTTACTACTTCTTCAATCAATAAAGATATATTTGAGATATCTACTACAATTAGTTTGCAAAGTGGAAAAGTACTTGATGAGCCCACTTTAAAAAGAGATATTGAGGAGGGCGATGATTCAGTACAACAATTCCAAAGAATCTACTTCCACAACTCACAAGCCACTTGTACTGTGAATTGAATGCTAAAAATATTAACCCATTATATGATGAAATTTGAGAAATTTTCAAAAAGGTACAGATCAATATCCCTTTACTGAAAGTAATCAAATAAATCCACTCATACACGAAATTTCTGAAGGACTTATGTACAATTAAAACACGCTACAATGTACAAAAGAAAGCATTTCTCACATAGCATGCAAGTGCATTATTCCCTTTTGAAATACCTCTTAAATACAAGAATTCTAGATGTCCATCTATTTCATGTGTGATAGGTAATGTGTGATAGGTAAACACAACATAGAAAAATCTCTACTAGATTTGGAAGAGATGTGATAATTTTACTGCAAGTGCACAATATTGTTGTAGCACAAGGAGGTCATTCCCATAAAAATGTAAGATGTTATGCTATCTTTCTTTTTCTAACAAGCTAACTATAAGATTTTAGTTTGGTTTTTTTTCTTTTAAAGTTAGCTTGAGATGTTAAATCTATTAGATTAACAACATAACAATCAATTTTCTTTCATCTTTCTATCTTTTTAATATACACAATAAAGAACATGTCAAAAAGTTGATCTTTTTGATTGATTTTTAATTAGGTGTCTCTCAACATGATCTATCAAGTGGTGTGCAAGTATAAACCATTAAAGATGATTACTTTCTTAAAAACAAATTATATCTATAGATAATTCTATAAATAAAAGTAAAGAAACAAACTCCAAACCCTAATTTAAGGATAGATTATCAAAATGTAAACTTAAGAATAACCTATCAAAAATGGTGGATCTACGAGTTAATCTCTTTAATTTATTTATAGAAAATTCCGATCTTTAATTATTTTTATAAGAAGACGATAAGAAAATCTCATGCTAAAGTTGTTAATCTAACTTCATCTACAGTATAGGACTAATGCAATTACTTATGTATGTTCCTAAATAACAAAATCTTGTTTTTATTCATGATGTGTAATAAAAATCTATTTTTTACTACAAAACAAGTAAAATCTAATCTAGTAAGCAATAAAAATTTAATTAAAAAGAAATTAAACTTATTTACCTATAAAGAACACGATGAATAACAAGAACTAGCCTTTAGAGCTCTGATATTATGGCCATCGCTCTTACCATTTAATCTTCTAATTTATTAATCTCAATAAAACATAGGAAATTCTAATGTACAAGGACATGACCAATATATATGTTGGTCTCAGGATCTCAAAACCCAAATCCAGTCATGACAGAAAAACCACAAATTGCAATAAAACCCTCATAAAATTTTCAAATACAGAGTAATTAATTTTGCAGTGGCCAAATAGCAGCATTGACCACAAAGTAGTGGTGATCAATTTTTGTCAAATAAGTTCTACTTCATATTAAGTCAGCACAAGAAAATGGGAGCTAAACGTGGCCCACTTTGTTGGTAAATAGCGGCAATTGCTGCTAATAGCGACAGAAGTAGCTATTGTGGAGTTGATCATTACTAAAGTGAGTGAGATGGCTCTTTTCTTCTCATTTCTATGATTGGGTTCCAATTTTATGGCTTTTAACTATGTGATTTTGTAGTTTTCTTCTCTTTTACTCTTTCTAAACTCAGTTTTCCTTGTCATCTATTGATTTCATGCCCAATCCTTATTGCAATAGGTTTTACCTATAAAACACACTAAATAAACCCAAACAAAATTATTTATATACAAAATAGTTAAAATAAGGGATATAAATATGCAATATATGACAGTCATCACACCTCTGTACCTATCTCTTGCTAGTTCTCGAGCAAATTCTAGATCTAAAAAGACAAAAAAAAAAAAAAATCCTAGCTTACTTTTGTAGGAATTGCAATTGCACATAGCACGTGCAATAAGCCATTAAATCCCTAGGTTACCCTAGTGGGCGAGTTGTATTTTGTAAGGGATATAAATATGCAATATATGACATCACATCTCTATACCTATCTTTTGCTAGTTCTTGAGCAAATCCTAGATCTAAAAAGTCAAAAAAAAATCCTAGCTCACTTTCGTGGGAATTGCAGTTGCACTTAGTCCATGAAACAAGCCGTTAAATCGCTAAGTTACTCTAGTGGACGAGTTGTGTCTTGTGAGAGATTTCAATGATATTACCCACAAACATCATGAAGAAGATAGATTAGGGAATAAAGAAAAATAAGGATAAGAAAAACAAAATTTTATAAACAAAAGAAAGAAAAAAATCTTTTTGGCATTTTCTACAATTAATCTCACTAATGATATAAATTTAAGAACGAATTTACATTATCAATTTTTCAAGTCAAGCATCATATAAAACATATTTACCTTTTTTTTATAAAAAAACTCAAATTCTATCTTTCAATACTGCTAGTAAATAATTCTTTGGCTCTTATACATCTACGTACATGTGTGATAGTTTACTTCGGTCTTAAATTCAAACTCTAACTCATGATTCATCCTTCTCTCTAAATATTTTAATCTCTTTTCACTTTTTGTTGAATATTTCACTTTGCATGCGAATATTCACTCTTACTTAGGTAAAAATTCCTGATTACTCTGATCATACTCTATTTCTTAAAAATACTGTTTGTGCGAATATTTAAGTTTAGTTAGGCACAAATACCTAACTAATTAGTAATTCATACAAAATTTATTTTTTTGTAAAGGATCATTGGCTTAAGACAAGGCTCACGAAAAGGATCTTTGCTTTAATACCAGTAATTCTTATTTTTTTAATATTTTTTATTTAGAGAGAAAAATTTTCTCGATTATTATTATTTTTATGCTTAGCGTAATAAACCATTATGAAGTGGAAAATATATATGTAATTACCACAAAATTATCGTTAGCGATATTTATTTTTTAGATTTTAATCTTTTTCCTAAAATTTTAAGTGTATTATCCAATCTACTTTTCCAATCAAATCTCAAATCTAAATTTATTATTTTATTTGTAATTAGCTTGATTTATTATAGAAAATAATTTTTCAAATTTTCAACTCTTTTTTTTTCAAAATACTCTAAAAACTACTCCAAGAGTGAAATAAGGAAACTCAGAAATCCTAAGAACTAAAAATAAAAATATGAAGAAATATAAAAATTCCTAATCTTGTCCCACAGCTAAACTCGTGTATGTGCTCATACACGAATCATTGGTGTTGTCATCTCTACCACAAATTGAATCACTGGGTACACATCATGTATGTGCACTCGAACTCTTGCCTCAAACCATATATTTCAATCAATGCTAAATTTTTCTAAAACCTTTCTAAACAACATTCATTTGTTCATTAGGATCTACTAGTAGGTCTTATTCAATGAAGGCATCATTCTCCTCTTCTTGGGTGAGATCGGTGGCATATATATTTTTCTCAGTAGTACTATGGTCCAATCCTCTGGAACAACAACCTAATAAGTCATCGATATGTGTTCCATTTTTATGTTGACACGAGAGATGCAAAAGTATCAAACTCTGCATTAGATATGAATTTAATTACACAATTGTGTAATTAAATTCGTTAAAGGCAGACAAGACCTCAACCACATTTTAGCGTCTATGATTATGCCAAGAAGTTTTGTGCACATGCAGAATTTTGGATCTTTTCTCATTTTCCAATGAACTAGATGTAACGTAGGTGTATAGAATGATGACATGTTTGTGATTCTCATTACATTGTTGTTGATCCAACAGTAAGTAGTATGTATATTTCTATATAATTTTTTGTTGTTGATTCCCATATCTCTTGTCATTGTGTAGTGGGGCCCATCATTGTGAGATACTACTCAATCACAAATGTTGTTTACGGTTTGATTCCCATTGCCGAGGATTATGTCAATAATGGTAGAGACGGTCCTTGCATGCATGGTGATTATTTGACTCGCCATTTCAACTTAAATGATTTGGATCTTACAAAATGTCGGACTTCATAAAACCATCATAAATTTCCTTGATGAGAGCAGGGACATAAAATGACGTGTGCTGGTAAATAAGGCAGTCCCAATCCACTATTTCGATATCGACATTGAATACACAGAAAAGTTGCAAAAATGTCCCTAAAGCAGTTTTCAACTACAAACTTCATCATAAGTTAAGATTTAGATCCTAATATTTAATAGAATAGAGAGGTTTGAAATTGCGTACCTCCCCTAAACTTTTGGGGGGGAAATCCAACTTTTGCCTCTATTTAGCGGTGGTAGCTGCTATTTGGTGGCAGAATTTTGGAATCTAGGACTCGGCTTGCTGGAGCTAGGTCGCAGAGAGAAGAGAAAGTCACTTAAGACCCTTCATCTAAAGATGAGTGGCAGTGGATGCAGATTTGAGAAGGTTTTTTTTTAGGAGATGGGGAAGGTAGGTGGTTTTGAGAGTATTAATAAAGAATGAAAAATTCTCTTGAGCCCCTCACTACACTTACCTTTGTGCTACAGACCTTAAGAATTTTATTTTGATTCCTGTAGCATGTTAGAAATTAATTTAATATACAAAATATATAACAATATTTATTGTACAAATATGTGCATGCCCTTATGCATAGATTGGGTCGTAAAGTGTCATGACCTCTACATTGTCATGCACTCAGGTTTCTAAAAATGGCTTGAATCGTTGTCCATTCATATTGAATATTTGACTGTATTTAGGATTCTCGAGATCAATAGCACTATGAGGCTGCACAGTCCATACTACATACATTCTACTCCATCGAGAGCTAAATTTTTTGAGGAATAAATGTAACATCGAATTATATAAGAGAACTTTTTGTCCAAATATAAATGACTTGTGAATAATCATTTTGTTATGAAACACTTTAGCTTTCATTTTATAAATCTTAGCATTATTATATGTATCCCTCCTAATCTCATCTTGTTCATTTAGTTGCAATCTCCGGTGCGTGCTGGTTTTTCTAGCTCAAAGTTTAAAAACTTTGTAGCCCATAAAGTCTAATGTTCAAGCTCCATTGGCAAATGACATGCTTTGCCAAAAAACAACCGATATAGAGACATATCTAGATTGGTCTTCTAAGCGGTACACTAAGTCCATAATACACTGCTTTTACACGACCAATCTTTCCGATTGTGTTGCATCGTATTCTCCAATATTAATTTTATTTGGTGATTGAAAACTCCCACATGCCCACTAGTTTGTGAATGATATGATATAAGTAACTAGTGGGTAAGGGAATATTTTCACATAAGTGTTTCAAATGAACAATTAGTGAAATAGGTACAGTTATCATTAATAATAATAGCTCGAGGAAAGCCAAATCAAGAGAAGATATTCTCTTTCAAGAACCTAAAAACAACTTTGTTGTCATTCGATTTAGTGACAATAGCCTCAACCATTAGGAAACATAATCGACAGCGATCAATATATATTGCTATCCAAATGAGTTAGGTAACGGTCCCATAAAATCTATACCCATACATCGAATATCTTAACCTCAAGGATAGGTTGCAGAGACATCATGTTGCACCGTGAAATCTTGCCAACAAATTGACGTTGTGTGCATGTCTTGCAATATTCTACAATGTCTCTAAAAATAGTTGGCCAATAAAAACCACTCTCAACATCTTTTCGGTCATTTTCACCAAAGTATTCTTCACAAGAAAGATCATTACAAAATGATAGGACTCTTTGTATCTCATCTGTAGGTATGCATCGGCCCATGATCCAATCTAAACAACATTTGAACAAATATGGTTCATCCAATAAAATAATTTTGTTTGGGACGAGAATCTATATCGATTTTGCTTAGACCAATAAGATGGAATCTCTTTGGTCACAAGGTAGTTCACAATGTCAGCAAACCATAGTTTACGAGTTAATCCAAGCAATAGCTCATCAGGGAAAATCATTTATGGAGTAAGCACTAGATGGAGCATTGGACTGATGAGATAAGTGATCAGCTACTAGATTATCAGCACATTTTTTGTGTAGAATCTCAAGATCAAACACTTGCAAGCGTCTTTCTTGGTCAACAGATAATTCAAAGTAGTATGATTAATGATCCAATCAAGTAGGAATGAAACTTTTCA
Organism: Dracaena cambodiana; assembly: GCA_036321105.1. Lineage (NCBI taxonomy): Eukaryota > Viridiplantae > Streptophyta > Magnoliopsida > Asparagales > Asparagaceae > Dracaena > Dracaena cambodiana. Next base: position 12,944,550 of record JAYEPQ010000015.1, read on the forward strand.
AATACAAAGATGACTTTAGACGTTTTTTCTTTGTGGTAGAGTAGTTCAACTGGGTATCATTGAGTGTCCTACTTGCTTAATAAATCAGGTGGTTGATTATCAATATTTTGTCTAATAACTACACCAATAGCATAATTAGATGTGTCACACATAAGCTCAAAAGGCAGACTCGAGTCTGGTGCATGAATGATGGGAGTGGTGGTAGGTGCCTTCTTGAGCTACTCAAAGGCTCTAAAACAATTGAGTGTGAAATTGAACAGTACATTCTTGGCTAGGAGATTTGTCAAAGGCCTACCAATTTTGCTAAAGTTTTTGATGAATCGTTTAAAGAATCCAGTATGGCCAAGGACAAGTCGTATATGTTTCACTGATCACAAAAGTGGAAGATTCGTGATTAGGTCCACCTTGGCTTTGTCAACCTCGATGTTGTTCTTCGAGATGACATGCCCAAACACTATGCCATTTTGTACCATGAAATGACATTTTTTCCAATTGAATGTCAAGTGGGTCTAACAACAAAGTATGAGATGTAAGTGTATGTAGTATAGACACTCTTGGAATGAATCTCCGAAGATGGAGCAGTCATCTCCAGAAATCATTTAAGTATGTTGGAGATGATACTCACCATACACCTTTAGAATGTGTAGGTGCACTGCATAAATCAAAGGGCATGTACCAATATGCAAAGGTGCCAAATGGAAATGTGAATATGGTCTACTCATAATTCTCAAGAGCAACGGAAATTTAGTTGTAACCAGAGTGTCCATCAAAGAAAAAATAGAACTTGTATCCGGCCAATCGTTCTGCCATCTGATCGATAAAAGGCAAGGAAAACTGGTCCTTCTTAGTTGCAACATTCAACTTCCTATAATCGATATAAACTCGCCATCTTATTTGCATATGCATCGGAATAATCTCGTATGCTTGTTCTTTTCTACAGTGATTCAAGACTTCCTGGGTATTGCTTGAACCGGGCTCACCCATCACTATCAGAGATAGGATGGATAATTCTGTTGTCAAGACACATAAGAATATCCTTCATCATAGCTTTCTTCATTACTGGATTTAACTTACATTGAGGTTCTCTTGTAGGTCGTTCATTATCCAATAAATAAATTCTATACTACACTATAGATAGATTAATCCCCTTGATTTTGGTCATCCTCTCTCCTATGACTTCCCTATGTGCTTTCGACACTGAGAGAACGGCTTTCTCTTGAGCTTCAGTCAAATCTGTAGAGATAATGACTGGAAGTGTGTTGTGTTAACCTAAAAAAGCGTGCTTTAGATGACCTGAAAGGGTCTTCATCTCAAACTCATGTGGGCACTCAATAGATGGTCGTAACTAAACTCGTGGTTTAGTCGTCAATAGCTCTGGTGGAAGCTCCCATCATGACACATAGATGACTCATCAAGCATATCATCTAGGTGCTCACTGAATAATCCTTGAATCATATTCATATCTACAGGCTTTTCATGTGGATCAATTGGTTGGCGTCCTAGATTGAATATATTCAAGTTAAGTGTCATATTTTCAAAAGAGAGTCTCATCACTTCGATAATTAATAACAGCATTAGAAGTGGCCAAGAATGGTCGTCCTAGAATAATTGGGATATGGTGCTGTGGATTCAACACTGATTGAGTCTCAAGAACTATGAAATCAACTGGGAAAATAAATTCCTCAATCTTAAATTTAACATTTTCAATCTCTCACATAGGCTTCTTCACAGACCTATCAGTTAGTTGTAATATAATTTTGGTAGGTCTTACTCGTCCAGTCCTAATTATTGGTATACTGAATAAGATAGCAAGTGGATACTTGCTCCTAAATCCAGTAAAGCCCCTTCAATCACTGTACTTCCTATAGTGCAGGAAATAGTAGGATTCTGCGATCTTTGTACTTCATATGTACTGACTGAGGAAGTATACTAGAAATGTTAGCAGCTAGAAAGACTTTCTTTGGAGCATTTGTTATTATCTTCTTTGTGGATAAATCCTCTAAGAATTTTGTATAAGCAGGAATTTGCTAGATTACATCGAGAAAATGAACATTTATTTTGTGATAAATTTACTATAAGTGCACAATATTATTGTAGTGCAAACAGGTCATTCGTATAGGGATCTAAGATGTTGTGTTATTTTACTTTCTCTATTATTTTAGCAAGCTAACTATGAGATTCTATTTTTTTGTTTTTTTGTTTTTCTAAAGTTAGCCTAAGATGTCGAATCCACTAGACTAGCAACTTAATAATCAATTTTCTTTATTCTTCTTATCTTTTTAATATGCACAATTAAGAAGATATCAAAGCATTGATCTTTTTAATTTTATTTTTTAATTGTCTCTAAGCATGATCTATCAAGTGATGTGTAAGAATAAACCATAAAATATGATTTGTTTCCTAAAAACAAATTATATCTATTGACCATTTCGTAAATAAAAGTAAAGAAACAAACTCCAACCCTTATCTAAGTATAGATTATCAAAAGATAAATTTAACCATAACCTATCAAAGATGTTGGATCTATGAGTTAATCTCTTCAATATTTATTGAAAAATTCTATCTTTAATTCTTTATCTAGGAATATAATAAGAAAATCTCATATTAAAATTGTTAATCTAACTTTATCTACATCTTTGGACTAGTGCGATTAGCTATGCATGATCCTAAATAGCAAATTCCAATCTTTATTCATGATGTGCAATAAAAATCTATTTTTATGACAAAGCAAGTAAAATTCTAATCTAGAAATCAATAAAAAATTAACTAAAAAACAATTAAACTATTTTACTGATAAGAACACAATGAAAAGCAAGAACTAGTCTTTGGAGCTCTCATATTGTGGTCGTCACTCTTAGGGTTTAATGTTCTATTTTTTCTTATTCTCAATAAAGCATAGGAATCCTAATCTTCGAGGATACGACCAATATATATTGGCCTCGGGATCTCAAAGCCTTAATCAGTCATGATTGAAAAACCACAAAATAAAAAAAAACCCTTGTAAAATATTTAGATACATACTCATTACTTTTGCAACCAAATAGTGGCGTTGCCCGCTAAATAGCGGTGGTCAATTTTGGTCAAAAGATTCCTACTCCACATCTGAGTCGCATAAGAAATTTGGAGCCAAACAAGGCCCATTTTGCCGCTAAATAGCGACAAAAGTAGCTATTCTGGAGTTGATTTTGCTACAGTGATGACATCGCACTTCTCTTCTTATTTCCATAACTAGGTTCCAATTTTATAGCTTCTAGTTCTATAATTTTGTAGTTTTTTTTTCTTTTTTGCTCTTTCTGGACTCGGTATTCCCCATCTTCTATTGATCTCATGCCAAATCCTTGTAGCAATAGGTTTTACTTGATAATATACTAAATATATCCAAATAGCATTATTTATATACAAAAATAGATTAGATGAGGAATATAAATATGCATTCATCGGAAAGCTAGTGTAAACCTTTTACAATATTTGAATTACAAGCAGCTTGGTCTAGGATAACTTAAACTTACACCTGTCAAACTACAATGGTTGACAGGTTAGAAAGGTATCTTAAAGATGTCATGGAAGATGCCTTAGTGCAGATTGAAAACTTCTACTTTCCGGTAAGTTTTATAGTTATCAATATTGCTCCCGTAAAGAATTCACGTCTTTACATTCTTGTTATTCTCAATATCCATTCTTAGTCATGGCTAATGCAGTTATCAATTGTAGGAACGATGTGGTGAAGTTATCATTTGGATATATACCCTTGAGCTCAATATTTTTAATTCTGCAAACAACCAAATACCAACAATGATAAATTGTATGACATATTTATATTGAAGAAATTTGTGAAGAAGTAGACATTGCATCATTGTGCATCGCTAATTCTTTGAAGCTTACATTGACAACAGATGATGGTTTCCTTGAGTGACTTAAGTCCAAACACACTGTTAATATTATAAAATATTTAATTCATGCTCAATGTTCAAATGCTAATGGATGGATTCCACAAATGGAAGTACATGAAGAGTTACTTCAAAGTACAAATAAATTTACACCATTTGATATCCAACCACTAATACTTGAGCAAATACTGCTACCCGAGGATCTCAAGTATGCTTTTTTGGAATCTATGGAAATCTTTCTAGTGGTCATCTCCGTGCATCTTGATGAAAATTAGGAAGAGCAAATACTCTCAATATTGCGAAAGTATAAGCGACCTCTTGAATAGAATATGGCAGACATCAAAGGTATTGACCCCTTATTTGCACACATCATATTACTTTGGAAGATGGAGCTAAGCCAATTAGGCAAATGTAGCGATGACTTAATCCTACCATGAAGGAAGTAGTTAAAGCTGAAGTGTTAAAACTTCTTGATATTTGCATCATCTATTCAATTGCTAATAGTTAGTGGATAAATCTAACCCAAATTGTTCCAAAGAAAAGTGGAGTGACAATTGCTAAAAATGTGAATGGAGAGATAATACCCACTCATACAACATGAGTTGGCGTATATGCATTGATTACAGAAAATTAAACTAAGTAACACAAAAAAATCACTTTCCGTTACCATTTCTTGACCAAGTACTTGAGAGAGTTGCTAGGAACGAATTTTATTGCTTTCTTAATGGTTTTTCTGCCTATTATCAAATTGAAATTGCTTTAAAGGATTAGGAAAAGACAAGTTTTACAAGCCCCTTTAGCACATTTGCATTTAGAAGAATGCCTTTTAGATTATGCAATATGCTAGCAACATCTCAAAGGTGTATGATAAGTATCTTTAATGACATGGTTGAAGATTATCTTGAGGTATTCATAAATGATTTCTCTATATTTGGAAATACTCTCGAGTCATGTTTGATTAATCTAGGAACTGTAATTGAAAGATGTCGATAGAAGAATTTGCTACTACATTGAAAAAATACCACTTTATGGTTACAAAGGGTACTGGATTAGGTCATACAATTTCTTCAAAACAGATTGAAGTAGATAAGGTTAAAATTGAGTCTGTTTCCAAAGTACCAATTCCTAAAGCTCTAAAAGATATACGTTCGTCCCTAGGACATACATACTTCTATACAAGGTTTATAAAGGATTTTAGTACTATTGCTAGACCTCTTTCTCACCTTCTTATACAAGATGTCTAGATTGAATGGCACAGGAATACCAAATTGCTTTTGACACACTCAAAGAGATGCTCATCACAGTACCAATAATGCAATCTCTGGATTGGTCACTACCATTAGAAATCATGTGTGATGCAAGCGATTATGCAATTGGATCAGTACTATAACAACGAAGAGACAAAAAACTCTATGTGGTCTACTATGCTAGTAAGACCCTCAATGATGCACAGACAAATTATACAACAAAGAAGGAGTTTCTGGCTATAGTTTTTTCTCTTGATAAATTTTGTTCATATATTTTATGCTCTCATATGGTTGTTTTTATAGATTATTTGGCGCTTAAATATCTTTTGTTAAAGAGAGATGCAAAGCCACATTTAATTCGATGGATACTGCTACTCCAAGAGTTTAATCTTGAAATTTGAGATAAAAAGAGAGTAGAGAATGTGGTTGCGGACCACTCTCTCGTCTAACATTTGATAACAATAAACTACTAATTAGAGATTCGTTCCCTAATGAGCTGCTATTTTTCATCAGAACAACACCTTGGTATGCTGATATTATTAATTTTCTTATAGCAAGTGAAATGCTAACCACTAGAGTGCGCAAGATAAATGACGATTACCATATATGATATGTCATTTCTTTTATGATGACCTTTACCTATTTAAGTATTGTTCGGTCAAATTATTGAGCGTTGTGTGCCTGATGATGAGATCTAGAGCATAATTGCCTTATGTTATATAGAAGCATATGGGGGCCATTTTTCATCTAAAATGATGGTAGCCAAAATATTCAAATGTGGATTTCACTTGCCCACTATATTAAGAATACACATGTATAGTGTAAACGTCGTGAGTCATGTCAGAAACTAGAAGCACTAATGAGGAAGCATGATATGCATGTAACACCCATTCTTACAATTAAGATATTCGATTTGGGGCATTGACTTTATTGGACTGTTTCCTATTTCTAACAAATATTGATGTGATAATTTAACTGCAATCGCACAGTATCAGTTGAAGCGCTATACAGGTCGTCCCACAGAGATCTCATGTGTTTTGCGATTCTTACTATTTCTTTAATTCTAGTGGATTAACTAAGAGTTTCTAAATTGAGGGAAGATTGGTTCTAAGTTCTAAAGATTAGCCTAGGATTTCGAATCCACTAGAATAATAGCCTAAAAATAAATTATCTCTTTCTTCGTATCTTTTTAATTATGCACGGTTAAGTAACATATTAAAAAGGTGATCTTTTAATTTGATTTTAATTAAGTGCCCCTAAGTATGACCTATCAAGTGATATGCAAGTATAAACCATCAAAGATAACACCTTTCTTAAAAACAAATCATATCAAGTAGAAAATCTCATAAACAAAAGAAAAGAAATAAACTTCAAACTTTAATCTAAGCATAGGCTATCAAAAGACCGAACTTAAGTATAACCTATCAAAGAAATTAGATTTATATGTTTACTCAATTCAATTTATTTATAAGAAAATCTTGTTAATGATTCTAGAAATAAACAAAGAATATGAATTCCAAATCTCATCTAAGTATAGATTATCAAAATATTAATTAAGTATAATCTATCAAAAAATTATGATTTGAGAACTCTATCTTTTATTTATTTATAGAAAAATCATAGCTTTATTTCTTTTTAGAATGAAGATGAGAAAAATCCATATTAGATCTATTAAACTAACTTCATCTACACCCTAGGGCTAAAAAAAATTAGCTACTCATAATTCTAGTAAGCAAAATCCTATTTTTATTCATGAATATAATAAAATCAAATCTAGAAAGCGAATAAATTTATACTAGAAAGCAATTAATTCTATCTAAAAAGCAAATAAAGAATTAAAAGCAATGGCTTAGCTCTGGAGTACGGTATTGTAGCCATCACTACTTCAGCAAAACCCTAATTTTATTAAATTAAAAATGAGTACAAAACTTACATAATTCTCTTAGAATACAAGGATACGGCCAATATATAGGCTTTGGAAATCAAACCCTAATTCTAGTAGAACTGAAAACGTACAAAATTATAACGAAACCACCGACGAAAACGTAGCACGTGGGCTGACCTTTTGCCGGCCATTTAGCAGCTAAACCAGCCATTTGGCGGCCAAAATATAGCCAATGGTCTTGGGGTTTTTTCTACACGAGTCTCTGGTCTTGTACACGTGATTTACCTTACTGTATTTAATTTTGACTCTCTGCAGTATTGTAGTCTCATAGTCTTACCCACTATAGAAACTTTTCGAACTTTGATTTTCTACTCCAAATCTGATTTCATGCCGTCTCCTTGTACGAATAAAATTCCTGAAAAAATACACTAAAAATACCCAAGTAGCATTATTTATATACAAAAATAGGTAATATGAAGGCTATATATATGCAATATATGGCACTCATCACACCCCCACACCTATCTTTTGCTAGTCCTCGAGCAAAATCTAAACCTAAAAAGAAAAAAAAAATCTTAACTCACTTTCGCAGGAATCGCGATTACACTTAGCACGTGCAACAAGCCTTTAAACCCCTAGATTACCCTAGTGGACGAGTGTTGTCTCGTGAGGGTTTGTAGTGAATATACCCACAAAAAGAAAATAGATTAAGAAATAAAGAAAAGAAAAATAAGGATAACCGAAAATCAAGAAAAAAAATAAAAAATTTATACAAAAGAAAGAAAAATCTTTTTTTATGATATTTTCATTAATTAATCTCACTAATATACAAACTCAAGAGCACATTTAGATTATCAATTTTCAAATCAAGCGTCATATCAAATACACTTATCATTTTAATCAAAAATTTAAATCTTATCTTTCAATACCTACTAACAGATAATCCATTGGCTCCTATACATCTATGTGCACATGTGATAATCTACTTCGGGTTTGGACTCCAACTCTAACTCATGATTCATCTTCTCTCTCATAACATTTTTTTTCTTTGTTCTTTTTTTTTTTTTTCTTTTTAAAGAATATTTCACCTTTCATGTGAATATTCACGCTTGCTTAGGCGTAACGTGCCCGATTACTCAGTTCATACTATTTTCTTTTTCTTTTTCTTTTTTTTTAGAATATTTCACTTTTCATGCGAATATTTATGCTAACTTAGGTGCAAAGTACCTGATTACTTGGATCATACTTTTTTTCACTTTTGAGACTATTACCTTAATACTAGGCGCACCCTATTATTTTACCACTTTCGAGGGTATTGCCTTAATATCAGGCTCACCACATTATTTTATTCTCACTTTTTTTGTTTAGAGAGAAAAGACTTACTCAATCATTATTATGTTTGTTCTTAACCTATATTTATTTTTCGGATTTTATTTTTTTCATAAAATTCAAAGTGTATCGTCCAATCTATTCTCCTATCCAATTTCAAATCTAAATTTGTTCCTTTATCTGTAACTAGTTTGATTTATTGATGAAAACATAAAATAAATTTTATTTTTTTCAGTTTTTTTTCAGTTAATTACTCTAAAGACTACCCAAAGTGTAAAATAAAGAAATCCAAAAATTTAAAAATAAAATAAAATAGAATAAATCCTAAAAATAAAAAAATAATCCTAAAGAATTAAAAAACTCCTAATCCACTCCCCCACACCTAAACTTGTGTATGCCCTCATACGCAAACCAAGTGTGGAAAAATAAATATAAAATCTATTATACAAATACTATACAAATAATGAGAGTCGTAAAAGTTACGATCTCAATATCATCGCCCTATCAATGCATGGAAAGTGGTTACGACCTCTCAATCGCTTCCCACTTTCATAGTGTGTGTGGTTTAAATGTGTAATGAGTGCATTATTATATCTCATCAACCTCCTACAAGTCACGAAATTACCTGCCTGTAGCTTATGCCGCCCTCGATTTTCCTTGTTCCACATGTAAGCATTAACAATTAGGTTAAACAATTCTTTATTATAAACCTGCCAATCATCGTTAGTAACAAGCATACATGTAGAAATATTGTGAGGTAAGAAGAGTGCTATAGGATCAAGTGAATGTGGTGGTGGCTATTCTAACTCACGAAGTAGTACGAGCTCTTCTGCAAACAAATCCTCAAAAATTTGCTCATAAATCAACAGCACACTTGCACAAGTATCATCATACATAGAATCAGTATGTGCTAATTCATCTAATAATATGAGCTCATCATTAAATATTTGCTAAAATGAGAGTTCATCATCAGTGCAAGAGTTCAAATGAGAGTGCAAACTATGAATCATGTTGACCTCAATGAGGGAGCTCGTTGTGTGCTCATCCATATTGAATATATTCAATGCCATAGTCATATTCCCAAATGATAACTACATGAGGCTACTCCTGCAATCAATTAATATATTTGATGTTTCAAGGAATGGTCTACCCAAGATAACGGAAGTTTTATTCCGTGGATTGGAGATCGGCTCAGTTTCTAAGATAATAAAGTCTATAGGAAAGATAAACTCGCTGATCTTAATGAGCACATCTTCAATCATACCAAGTGGTCACTTGATTGAACGATCAGCTAGTCGTAATGTGACCTTGGTAGGTTGAAGTTTTCCTAACCCCCGTTACTAATATACACTGTAAGGAAGCAAATTGACACTTGCCCCTAAATCAAGCAACGCCCTATCAAATGTAGTGTTTCCAATAGTGCATGAGATTGTAGGGGAACCAGGATCTTTGTACTTTATAGGCAAGGAGTTAGAGAGGATTTGCGATATATTTGCAGTAAGAAAACTTTCTCAGAAACGTTTCTTGCTCGTTTCTTAGTACACAAATTCTTGAGGAACTTAGCATAAGTAGGAACCTATTGTATAATGTCAAGGAGTGGAATATTAAGCTTCACCTGCTGAAATGTTTCAAGAATCTTTTCTACTTGCCATGAAGGCTTCCTAAGCCGATTGGGATATGGTGCTTTCAGCTTAGAAACAGGTTCTTCCAAATGATCATGTGACGGTAATGGAGGTGATGGAGATGGTCATGGAGAAAGGGGTGGAAGAGGTGATGTAGCCTACGAGATAGTAGGAGTGGGATCAAGGGCCATAGCTACATTATTGTTCACTTGCTTGCCAGATCTAAGTGTGAATAGCATTGCATTGGTGAACATACGACTGATTGGAGCTTGAGGAATTGGCATTGGAGTTCGTTATGGGTTGACTTGGAAAGGTACCCTGGCCACGTTCACTCATTTGACTCGCTAATTGTCCAATCTACTGCTCTACATTTTTAATAGATTGAGAGTTCACAAGCAGTTGCTGACCTGTACTTTGAATAAAATCAGTTGAAACTTTCATAAGATTTTGTGTTTGTGTGTCAAGGTTGGACATATGCGTGTCAAAGTTGGAATGAGACTTGAGAAGATTTTCAACGTGCTTCTCAAGTGACTGAAGTCGCTTTTGTTGTTCATTATTAGACCCCTGTTGTGGTTGTGAGAGTTTTGTGTAGGTGGTCTATTCTGATTGTTCCCATAATTCGATGCATTTGGTGTTGGTAAGCACCCACATTTGGTCTTGGGAACTAACCATTGGCTGGAGGTTGCATGTTAGGGCTAGGGGCCCTCTGATATTGCCCCTGATCCCATGATAAATTTGGATGGTTCCTCCAGTCAGGATTGTATGTAGGAGTGTAAGAATTATTTATGGGTTGTTGATATAAGGCGTTAGCCTGTTCAAGCGTGGGGCCCATGAGATTCGTTAATAATGGACAGTCCTCCATAACATGATTCGGAGTTCCGCAATTAAAACAAGTGGGACTTTGGATTTGATTTACTTGACCTACTTGTGGAGCACGAGTAGTCTCCAATACCTCAATTCTCCTCAAAAGGGCTGCAATCTTAGCTCCGGTAGTTATAGAGCTGTCGACGCTATGGATCCCACCCTCATGAGTAGACGTTGATGCACTAGACTTCTCAGCGGGACTCTTCCACTGCATAGTCTTCCACGATAGGTCCTCAAGAAAGTCTCATGCTTCATCCTCGTTCTTTCTCATGAACTCCCCCTGACATATGGACTCAAGAAGAGTTTTAGATGTGTAATCGAGTCCTTCGTACACGATTTGACACAACTGCCACTTTTCTATTGCATGATGGGGGCACTGAGCTAATAAGTCCTTGAACTATTCCAACTATTTCCGGAAGGATTCTCCTGGTACTTGACGGAATTGATTGATTTGATTTCTAATCCTTGTCGTCTTATGCATGGGATAATACTTCTTGAGAAATACTGCAACGAATTCATCCCAAGTAGTGATTGAATCAGTAGGCATATTGTACAACAACTTCTTGGCATTATGTTTGAGTGCAAAGGGGTTGAAGCGGAGCTTAATTGCGTCCTCCGACAAGTGTTGTAGTTTTATCATCACGCATACTTCCTAAAATTTACTTATAAAGAGATATGCGTCCTTTGAATCTGAACTAGTGAATTTAGGAAGCATACTGATGTACTGCAACTTGAATTCATAGTGATTACCCGCTAAGTGTGGAAGTTTTATGCATGATGGAAATGATGTGCACTACGGGTAATATCGATCCTGAAGGATTGGGATCGGCTGGTCCATCTTTTCTCCCATGAATAAATCTGATCTCACAAGTCGACCAAATTGATCACGGTCCAATGTGGCATGAACCAGTAACCGTGATTGTATACGTGAAATTCCTAAACTAATCCAGGAAATCGGGTGTGGTGGAGATAAAAATGGTGGAATAGATATGATCAAATAGCAAATATGATTCCTACAGTGCCTAATATTTTTTTCGGATTTTTTTACAAAACCAAGGAACCAAAATACAGAACTGTAAAAAATAAGGGCTCAGAAGTTACCACTATGGTTGCTAAATAGCGGTTTTTGCCGCTGAATAGCAGTCAAACCAGAGAGTTTGACCTCTAATTTCTGCTGCGCAAATCTGAGGCTTCTTCAATCCTTTTTGTCTTCCTGTATCTACACTTTATGGTCCCTGCACACTCAGCACACACTGTTAACCTGTAAAATGTCAGAAAAATTAAGAAAAACACCGTCGATCCCCGACAATGGTACCAAAAACTTGACGTGATAATTTAACTGCAAGCGCACAGTGTCAGTTGTAGCGCTATACAGGTTGTCCCACAGAGATCTCAGGTGTTATGCGATTCTTACTATTTCTTTAATTCTAGTGGATTAACTAAGGGTTTCTAAATTGAGGGAAAATTGGTTTTAAGTTCTAAAGATTAGTCTAGGATTTCGAATCTACTAGAATAATAGCCTAACAATAAATTATCTCTTTCTTCCTATCTTTTTAATTATGCACGGTTAAGTAACATATTAAAAAGGTGATTTTTTAATTTGATTTTAATTAAGTGCCCATAAATATGATCTATCAAGTGATGTGCAAGTATAAACCATCAAAGATAACATCTTTCTTAAAAAAATCATATCAAGTAGAAAATATCATAAACAAAAGAAAAGAAATAAACTTAAAAAGCTAATCTAAGTATAGGCTATCAAAATACTGAACTTAAGTAGAACCTATCAAAGAAATTAGATTTACAAGTTTATTCAATTCAATTTATTTATAGGAAAATCTTGTTAATGATTCTAGAAATAAACAAAGAATATGAATTCCAAATCTCATCTAAGTATAGATTATCAAAATATTAATTAAGTATAATCTATCAAAGAATTATGATTTGAGAACTTTATCTTGTATTTATTTATAGAAAAATTATAAATTTATTTCTTTTTAGAAAGAAGATGAGATAAATCCATATTAGATCTATTAAACTAACTTCATCTACATCATAGGGCTAAAGAAAATTAGCTACTCATAATTCTAGTAAGTAGAATCCTATTTTTATTCATGAACATAATAAAATTTAATCTAGAAAGCAAACAAATCTATACTAGAAAGCAATTAACTTTATCTAAAAAGCAAATAATGAATTAAAAGCAATGGCTTACCTCTGGAGGACGGTATTATGGCCGTCATCACTTCATCAAAATCCTAATTTTATTGAATTAAAAATGAGTACAAAACTTACATGATTCTCTTAGAACACATGGATACGGTCAATATATAGGTTTCGAAAATCAAACCCTAATTTTAATAGAACTGAAACCCTACAAAATTACAACGAAACCACCAACGAAAACACAGCATGTGGACCCACCTTTTGGTTGCCATTTAGATGCTAAAACCGCCATTTGGCGGCCAAAATATAGCCAATGGTCTTGGGGTTTTTCCTGCACAAGTCTCTGATATTGTACACTTGATTTTCCTAACTGTATTTAAGTTTGAATCTCTGCAGTATTGTAGTCTCATAGTCATGCCCACTTTAGACACTTTTCCAACTTTGATTTCCTACTCCAACTCTGATTTCATACTGTCTCCTTGTGCGAATAAAATTCCTAAAAAAACACACTAAAAATACCCGAGTAGCATTATTTATATACAAAATTAGGTAATATGAAGGTTATAAATTTGCAATATATAGCACTCATCAGATATACCTATATCCTCGTAGGAGTCTATTACATCTCTAAATAGGTGGAAAACACTACATGTAGAAATAATTGATTAACAAACAATTATCAAATTTCTCAAGAAACGTATATTATCTAAATATGGAGTTCCTAAAGTTATAATAATCGATGATAGTTCTCATTTCTGCTACTAAACCTTTGAGAATTTGATGAAAAAATACCACATCACTCATAAAATTTCTACATCTTATCACCCATAGTCAATTGAACAAGTTGAACTAGCCAATAGGAAAATTAAGCAAATTTTAGAGAAAACAGTTAATCCATCTCACAAACATTGGTCGTTTAGACTCATCGATGTTTTATTGGCTTATCGTACTGTATTTAAGACACCTTTATGTACGTCCCTATGGAGATGAGCACAAGGCATATTGGGCAATTAAAACGGTTAATTTAGACCTTAATTTTACAGTCCTATGAAAATTGCAAATAAATGAATTAGAAGAGTAAAGATATGATGTATGTGACAATTCACGTATTTCTAAGAAAAAATGAAAATATGGTATGATCACCACATCACATGCTGTGTTTTTGGTCCATCAGACAAAGTCCTTCTCTATGATTCATGCTTCATCTATTTCTAGGGAAATTGTGTTCATAGTGGACTGGACCATTTATTGTGTGTATCCAAATAGTGCAATTGATATTGAAAACCCTAAAAACGGTCACACATTTAAGATGAATAGGAAATGTCTAAAGCACTATTTGGAATTCCTAAAGCACATGGAGGAATCTTACGATTTAATGGATCATCCAACATCTTAATAATACCAGCTTAATGAGACACATTGTTCATTATTGTATATTATGTACTAACGACTCTTGTTTTGTAGTTGATACACCGTGAATAGCACACCGAGATAAAATCGAAGCATTCTTTTTTATTTTTACTTGCTCTTAATAGATTTAATAGAAAAATCAATTCATTGATAACAATGTGCATTTTAAGTTGGGGGATTGCTTATGAAAATAACTTAACTTTGATGCCCATGATGTTTTCGACAATTTTTTTCAAAGTTTTAAAATTTTTTTAACCATTTTTAGTTTTTCTTTTAAAAATCTTTTATAAAAACAAAAATATGTTCCAACTATAGTTTAGTTACTAATTTTGGAATTATGAACTAACAATTAGTTTTTAAAAATAACATTAGTTTAGGAACTAATACTTCTTAGCAAAAAAAGTTTTGGCTTGATGCAATTCTCAGAAGAGAACGGTAGTCGAAACCATTGTTGAAGTGGTTGTCGTCATCCATTGACTGTAGAACAAGATTTTCTTGGCCAAAAGCGGCTGTCAAAGCTGCTGTTGAAGCCACTTTCAACAGCAGTCGACTAAAACTCTCAGTTATAAGTAATCCCATGTGTTTATTTCCTCACAAACCAAAACCTTAGCTCCTTTCTACAGCACCTAAGAGGAATTTCATCCCCTTTCGACATTTAAATCAATCTCGTGAGTTTTTCTTCAAATTTTCAAGATTCACTAATCAAGTAAGTTTTCTTCTCTCTTTTTTTCTTGGATTATCTATCATAAAATAATAGATTTTTATATCAAAAAACCTAAATCTATAGCTTATGTGAACTAATTAGAGTAGATCGAAAATGGAAGTGAACTTCTTAGTAGATTTGGAGTAGTTTGGCTAATTTTTCATGAATTATAGATGAATTTCTAATTAATGAAATATGCTAATTCAAGAGTAATAACAAATAAAAATCATAACTTTTTAGCATAGAAAATTTTGGGTTGCAAAATTGAACAAAGTATGTCAAATTCATGTATTCAAAAATTTGAACTAACATTTGATATATTTTGGGGAGGAATTTGAAATTATGAATTATAAATAAATAAAATGATGGGAAAATAATAATTATGAATAATTTTGAGAAATATTGACATTTTCCTAAGAAATATATTTTGCTATTCATTTTTAGGATGGGACCAAAGAAACAAACTGTTTCTAGATGGCTATGAATAGAATCTTCGAGTCAATCTCCTCCATAGAGACAGACAACTACTAATGCAGTAAATAAAAAACTCTTTGAGAAGTATGTGAGTTTCCGGCTCTGACTTAGATGAGAGGTTGATTATGCAGATATAAATGAGAATCTTTCATTCAGAGCACTGATGCAAGATGCAAGTTTGGAGGATTACATGTTAGTAGTTCTAAGCACGGCAGGACCATCCGGGCATAAGCCTGGGCAACGCCCGCCGGCCGCGGCTCGTGCCTGTGCCAGTGCCTGCACATGCCGGCCCGGACAATTTAATATTTTTTGTTAAATTTGTTATTGAAGTTATAAGTTTTAATATTATTAAATAAAAATGATTAACCAAATTATAAGTTTTAACAATAAAAAATATTAACCAACATATTTGTATGAAAATAGAATTTCATTTCATTGAATTTCATTACATGTACAAATTAACTTTATAGATCTCTTTGGAGATTATACAAAGCCCAAAGAGAGATGAAAGAAACCTGACCGTCAACCTCAATTTTTTCTTAGTATTACTTCCTATAGAATTATGAATTATTAAAAAAATGGAAAAATACAATTGTAAAAAGGAAAGAAATGAAGACAAATAGTGTAGGAGTTATTAATTTTCAATCTACTTCGAGTGAGTTCTCTTATTTCAGTTCGTCTGTAATTCCTTAGTTTCTTTGTTCAACATTCAGCTAGTCCTAAAGGCAAACACACATATCCAATATGTTTGCCGCTATTAAGCTCCTCTAATCCGTTAGCACTCTACCATTTACACGAAAAGCAGATTCCGATGCGACTGTGGAGACCGGAGGGGTTAATATATCATGGGCCATATTGGAAAGCATATGATATATTTTATCCTATGATTTTCACTGGGCCAAAATATCAAAAGCTTCATAACGATCACGTAAATTACTATCTGCATTAGCCCTATCTAAATAGTAATGAAGTTCACTAAAAGAAGTGTGAGTTGGCTTAGGTTTTTTGCAGTTGAATAAAGTTGATATTATTGTGTTTGATGGTTCATCTTCTTCAATTTGTTGGTTTGCTGTATTTGGGGATTTGTTACCATATATATTTTCAAATATAGAGTACATAATATCTAAAAATGTTTTAACATTATTAATTAATTCTTGAACATTATTTTTATAACCCATGTTTCTATAAAATAATTCTATTAAAATTTCCATTCCATCTAATTGTGCTCATGGATCTATAATGGTGACAAAATATAGTAAGGAAAAATTTTAAAATATTTGTTAAATTTAATTTTCATTGCCTTAACAATATCTTCAAGAAACGAATATTCCTATTTTGATAAAAAAAATGAACTAATTTCAGTTAAATAATTAAGTGCAATGTGTGTGGCTAGGTAGTAGATCCCCGAAAGTTGTAATGACCCTAATATTTAAGCCTTTATATGTATTTATTCTGTATCATCTGCATTAGGTCGAGAATCTGAATATTGATATATGCATATACTAAGTAAATTGAGTTATATTTTTTTAATCTAGTCTTCAATTTCAAATTTCATAGAGTTGGGACCTCTTATCTTATAATTTTAGATTTTTACATATTTTTCTTGAATTATTTCGGATTTTCGGGCAAATACTTGATTAAAATAATCAAATTAAATCAGGAATTCAAATTTCACCTTCCTACCAAATCTAAATTTATCTTTAGGAGCTCAGCAGCCATCTTGACCCTATTTAAATAGGAGTTGATCCAATGACAAACTTATAATTAAAATAAAGTTTAAGGGTTTTGAATATAGCAGCATATTCACCTTTTATCAGCTGGAAGTAAATTAATAAAATCTAAAAATTCAGGCTTCCTTTTCTCATTCTTCTCTTTAATTTCTCTTTAGACCTTAAACCCTAATTTTCTCTCCATTTTTCTCAATTAAATCGCCAAATATTCAGCCTGAAAGTCGGCTAAAAATCCACAAAATAGCTACATGAGTTTGTTCTTGGGTTTAGCCTCTTCAAATCAACTCTAAATTTCTCTACCAATATGAAAAAACATTCTCTAGCACTTGCCATTATTCTCTAGTGTGATTCTTGGGAAATTCTCCACTTTTGAGGAGCAATCGCATCAATATCCATTTATTTCTGATTCGGGTTCAACAAGCGACAATAATACAATCTCAAATCCTTTAAACTTGTATTTTCTTGATATAATATTCTCATATATGATATTAAATGTGGTATTAAGCCAATTTCTAGATTATTCATATATTAACATGCATTTATCTTGAGTTTAATAGCATGTATCATACTGTGCATGTTACATGTGCACATATTATATCGTTGCACAGATATATGCAACACTGCATCTTAGTCCTGTCAAACCTTAGCATCTTATCTTCGATTGACTTTATTCTAGTATTATTAAAAATATTATTCATTAAACTATAATTATATGAACTAAAGTGGACCCTAATTTAGCCATTTACCTAGCCAAAAATAACCTGAAACTTACATTATTACTACTGTCTCAGATCAGCAGCTTTGCAGTAGCAAGTCCATAGTAAAATGGGCATAACTTCTGCTCAGAGGCAATTGATCCAATTCAAGTTTTATTAGATATCTAATTGAATTATCTAGAATTGATGAAAATCTTAGATTATAATTTTAATTATATCTTGGTCAAAAGTAATCTACAAGTCTCAGCTGTACCAAGTTTAAAGCAGTAATAGCATGTCTATAGTAAAATAACCATGACTCTTGTTCTAGAATTTCAAATAAACTCATTTAAAATTCATTTGAAAGATAAATAAATTTTCTATAATTATATAAAATTTTAGTTTCTAATTTCATTTTTTGGTAGTAAAAAAGGACCCAAAAATCTGACTATTCACTAAACTACAACAACATAAGTATATATATTATGCTTGTGCATTTTCCACTTGATTTATGATATAAGACCCATGTACACATATTTAATCTCTTTAGTTATTACATATAAATAGTGAGTTTAGACCTGTCATACCTCATGTTTAGATATACATGCCATGTTTTTACATATAACACTTGATGTAAGATATAATATACATGCAACAAGTTTGTTTATATATGATATTATTTGTATATGTTATTTTTGCTTAGAAATGATACCTCATACATGTAAATGTTCAGTAATTTTTATGCTTGCAAGTATCACCCTGCATGTCATTTTATACTTACATAACTATTGATTCATGTACCATTATTGCATATGTCACATTGATACTCAGCATATGTTACATTGTGGGAGTTTATAATTATATCCAGTTCACCTAACAGTGTGCCATCCAATTCGTGTGGAAACTAGTACCATTGACTCTTGTTAAATTCGCCTATTGGCATGTCATCCGATTTGTGTGGAAACTGGTACCATATGATATTTGTTAAATTTGCCTAGCAGCATGCCATCCGGTTCATGTGGAAATCAATACCATAAAATTCTTACTAAATTCACCTAGGGTGTGCCATCTGATTTGTGGAGAAACCGGTATCATATGATTCATGTTAAATTCGCCTAGTGACATGCCATCTACTTCATATGGAAATCAGAGCCATATTATTCTTGTTAAATTCACCTGGCAGTTGGCATCCAGTTCACGTGAAAATAAATACCATATAATTCTTGTTAAATTCACCTAGCGGCATGTCGTTTGGTTCACATGGAAACTGATACCATATGTTTCTTATTAAATTCGCCTAGAGGTGTGCCATTCGTTTCTCATGATAATTGATATCATATGATTCTTGTTAAATTCGTCTAGTCGCGTGCCATCCAATTTATGTGAAAACTAGTACCATATAATTCTTATTAAATTTGCCTAGCAGTGTGCCATCTGGATCATATGGAAATCGATACTATATGTTTCTTGTTAAATTCACCTAGCAATGTGCCATCTGGCTCGTATAGAAATCGGTACTATATGCTTATTGTTAAATTTGCCTAGTGATGTGCCATCCGATTTTCGTGAAAATTGGTAACATATGATTCTTATTATATTTGACATATCTTGTTGCTTGACCCATTTACGTCATGATTCATATTATATTTATCATACCTTAACTCTGTTACATTTGCAAACCATGTGATTCGTAATCTAAGTTATATTTTGTACTCATGATTCATTTATATACATCTTTTATATTGTTCATACTAGTATGCCACACTGATGTGGTTTCCATAGTATTGCATGAACTTGGGTTTGTATTGTTATTTGGATTTTGACCCCTGAAATTAGTACACCCCAGGTCTATCAGCTATGATTGTAGTGCCTTAGGAGGAGGACCAACTCCTCAAGGATCCACATGCTCAATAGTATGTCGAACGCTAGTATCCAGTTTCTTGTAGGATTTTCATACTTTTTATGTA
The DNA here is from genome assembly GCA_036321105.1 of Dracaena cambodiana. Lineage (NCBI taxonomy): Eukaryota > Viridiplantae > Streptophyta > Magnoliopsida > Asparagales > Asparagaceae > Dracaena > Dracaena cambodiana. The sequence continues at coordinate 12,964,529 of JAYEPQ010000015.1, forward strand.
TTTATCAATTTGGCTTGTATATGTATATGTATCCTACTTCCTAGTTATGTCTATGGTACCCATACACTTGTATATATTTAGTACTTATATTGCTCTGTTCAGATACTATGCTTAACTCTATGTGAGCAACCTTTGGTGTACATATTGTTTATTATTTTCATATATCTATTTTTGGATATTATTATATTTATGCTTGTGATATAGTGGCAGATAAATTCTGATATGTGGGATATATCTCATGTTTGTGCGCTTTTATATCTCTTATCTGTGATTGTATTTAAAAAATGGGCCTCGTGTAGTGTAGTATTGAGAGTGCTCGCTGGTGACACCCTACCTATTATCAGGACATACACTCGGGCCGACCAGTGTTATTTGGGGCATCACAAAAGTACTTTAGTTGTATTTTTGAATTTTCTTAAAAATTATAAATGCAATGTAAATGATTCCATTCATTACATCTAAAATGCTAGATTGTATTACATCCTGTTAAATAAATTTACTACATCTTTATATTTAATTGTCTCATTTAAAATCTTGAATGTGGAAATCAATTATGTTCTAACATCTTGGAGTAAAATTTCTGGTGAGATTTTATATTTTTTACATATTTGTTTAAAATTTTGTCTTCATAGCCCACTAAATTTTATAAATGCTATTGTGTTCCTGAATTTAGGTATAAATTTATTTATTACTCTAAATCCATCTCAAATGCACATATTTAATTTGTGGCAAAGACATTGAGTGTGAAATAATTTTCTTTTTAAAATTGGTTTAGTAATATATTGTTTTTAAGATTCTATTGCAACCGTATTTTTGGAAGTATTGTCAAAAGAAATAGAAAAAGCTTTTGTTTTATTCCAAAAGCTGCAAAAACAATTAGTAAAAATTGTGAAAGATTATATGTGTTGTGAGGAAATTCAAATATTCTAAACCTTATTATTCTTTTTTGAATTCGTCAATCATGATATATGTAGTGGGTTGTTACACACAAAAAATGACTACTATTTAAACCCTCCTAACAATCGGAGGTTATAACAACTCTATAAATTAATAAAGTTAACATTGTAATAAATATTTATTTTCTATCATTATATATTTTTACAATGTTCGATTTACAATTTGATCCTGGCACTTTTGAATTTAGGGTTATGTGTAGTTTTAAAAAAAATTTCAAATTTAGGGTCTTCGGCCATGGAGAATGGTTATTCGGTGTGCACTATATAGGTGGCTAATTGTTCTCTACCAGTTATAGAATAAACATTTCTAAAGTACCTCTATATGTGTTTATTGAGGCTTATTTGGTGGATGTACTTTTTCTAAATGTCTTTCAAGATGACCCATTTCACTTCCTTTTGGAAAGGATAAGGTGTTTTGTAATGTTTACATTTAGCTTT